>QVRM01002760.1:0-290444 GCA_003439945.1 Dermanyssus gallinae
CAACAACAACAACAACAACAACAACAACACAACAACAACAACAACAACAACAACACAACAGCAACAACGCCGGTTTCGACGATGCCGGTGGAATCGGCCGAGTAATTAACTAATCATGATGGAGCGACAATGATTAGGAGGAGGTGGTGGTGGCCACGCGACCAATGGCCCGCGGGTTCCGGGGGACAAATGTTGCTGCTATGCTGCCAGATGCCGAACGTCTCCTGTTCCCCTTTTTTCTCTCTTTTTCTCGCTCGTGTTTTTCGCGCCTAGTTCGCTGGTTTGGCTCGACTGGTTTGTCCAGCTGCAGTGAGCAGGAGCCAACATGCAAGGAGTCAGCTGCAGCAGCAGCAGCAGCAGCAATGGCAGCGAAAGCGTAGGTAGTTGTCGCGTGCGCCGGATACCGCTACGACGCGATAGATAGACAGATAGTCAGTCGGACATCAATCCGATGCGTGCGTTCGACTTGATAATGCTGACCAATGACCAGCCACTCCCTATCGGATGACGGCATCGACAATGAACGTAGCAACAACAACTGCGACGACGACAACAACAACACCAACAACAACAACAACTGCAACGACAACAACAACAACAACAACAACAACGCCAAGAACAACAACAATATACTAACAACAATAAGTATGTGAAATACATGGAAGGATTCACGGCCCCGGATGTTGTCACTGGCAACACGTTTCGTCGACTGGAACACTTCGTCTGGCCATCATCCATTTTGATCTAGCTTTCGGGCACGTGCGACGACACGATTTTTTTCTCTAAATAGCAAGCGTCTTCTGCAATGTTCTTACAATCTTGTTATTGCTATTGTTGTCGTCGCCTCGTCTTCTTGTTGCTGCTGCTACAACAACAACAACAACAACGACGACAACAACAACAAGTTGTTGTCGTTGTTGTTGTTTTTGCTGCTTTTGTTGTTGTTGTTGTTGTTGTTGCTGCTTTTGTTGTTGTTGTTGTTGTCTCGTTTGTCGCGGCTACCGTCACACTCACCAGAGTCACGATCCCCTGAACGTAGCGTAGCGTCGCAACGCAGCGCATGTAAGACTAAGTTGGATAAACGGCGTTATTATCCCATCCACCGCAGTGGAGGAGGAAGAATTATGATCGTTTCCTAGCAGCGACTCTAGACAGAGCCGGTTGGTTGGTCGGTCGCTCTTACCGTCTGGGTAGCCCGCCGCTGCTTCCCGTCTTTCCCGGATTTGTCGACGAGGCACGTCTACTCCTGTACTAATTTGCTTCTTTATTACTCTACAGACACAAGCAAATGCATCATGTTTCCTTTTTTTTTTCAGATGACCTACATACGGCGACTAGTCAAGTTAGGTGTCAAGTTTTCCTTTCGGGAAAGCGTAGCTACCCGTGCTCGTCTGGGAAAACCATAGTCTTTTTGGCATCATTTGCTGGCGTGTGCCACCTGTCACTGAACAAGCGCGCGCTAGGATTAACGCACGTGCAGGAAAAGCTTGCAGTTGTCCTTTAATGCTGCAATTTTCTACAGCGTATGCATGGGCAAATGTACATCTACATGTACATATATACACTGGTTGTACATATGAAGCTTCACTTTTTTAGTGAACACAGATGCAGGGAAGTCAGCCTAGATTTATTTCTTCCTTCTCCTTTAAAATTCATCGACCGTCTGGTAGACCCCGCAAGGCGTGAACTCGCTGAAATGTACGGATATAGTTCGTTGGTGTTTGGCAGAAAAAAGAGACCTAAGCTAAGGTTTCTGCACGTGGTTCATCACAGACAAAGCTTTATTTTCATAGGAGGGCATATTTAATGCACGCAATTCTCATTGATGGTGGACCTGCATATGACTCGCTAGCATGCCCGCGCCAGGATCATTTCTCCGTGAATGTTTGAACTGATGAACAACAACTTTATAGGTTTTCATGCATCTGCCGAAAAGTTAAATAAAGAAGCGCTCCACTCACTGAGCAGGACCTTACCAGAACTGCTGGTAGATATTCTAGACGGGCTAGATGACTTTAATTTTAGGAATCGATCAATTAGCCGATGCTAAATTAAGTAAAAACACACACGGTATACATGTGATCACCTAGTTTTGACTACCATCTTTTGCTCGCCAGATCGAATATGGCCAGTTACATATTCAATACCAGCCGCCAACATCCTCCTTCTGTTAACATGATAGCAAATCATGGTAATTCGACATCGAAAACATCATATCACGAATGCAACCACCTAGGCTCTGTTACTAAGGTATTTACACTAAATGCGCATCTTCCTGAATATGTGTATCTTATTAGCGTTATAGTAATTGCATGGTAATGAACGTGAAAACTCTAAAATGAGACATTGCAGGATTTCCATTTTTGGGGACCTATTCAGTAATAACTTTCCCCTAACTAACGTTTGATGTTTTTCAGACGAAAAAATCAGTTGACTATCAGTTTATCGATTAAATGCCTCGTTTGCTTAAAATTGTACAGTGAATTTTTGTTAAGTTTTATTTAGAATAAGAATTGTTTCTATAGTAAGATACTGCCTTCCCGCAATTGCCTCTTATTTTACAATATCGGACCTTAAAAACATAGATAAAATAAAATCTTATTTCATAAAGCGCACTTTAGGCTTGCCAAAGAACGCATCGGCCACGCTCGCACTAGAACTATGCCACGAAAGCACACTAGTAGAGGATTTAGTACTGGACAAGATACCGTTCAGTACACAAATCTTAGAAGCCTACAGATAATTTAGAGAAACTTGCAACATGGCATTTGTAATGAGTCTCTATGTTGAGGGTCCTGCTTTTTGCAGCAATAAATGGAAACTGTCATCACAAAAAAATAGATCTATAATATGCCGAACAACATGGCATGGCTACCACCACCTTACGTGCTTAAGAGGAAATTATGAAATTGACGAATGCGTATGTAAATATTGTGGCGAGTCAATATCGGACGATACCACATACTCACTTGCTCGTTTATCGAAACACCGTCACTACAAGCACGTGTTAACGATATTCTTAGCCTACAAAATGATATGTGAACTTTTGTAATACACTACCAATTTATGGTAAATAAACTTGAAACAAATTTTGTACAGTAAAGTGATGTACGGCCAGCCACATTTGTATTACAAAAAATGCAGTGAATTCACTCCTAACCATAAACAAACCACTCCCCTTCCTCTTTATATTGAGGAAAATGCTTGCGATAGCGAAACGTTCTTTTACTTCACCTAGATAGTTTCAGTCACCGATTCGCGTGAATCAAATCATCTTCCTTTCAATTTTTGTTTTTTTCCTGAATAAGAAAAACATCGCACGGCGACTAAACTGGATGCTTCACCGCCGTGGTTTCAGATGCGGCGAGCAAAACCTCACCGTTCTTAGCCCGGTGAGTGCAGTGGACATTTTTCTACCGACTATTAGCTCGTAACTTTTGTAGATGGAGGCGCTCCAAAGCCTGTACACTGCAAGCTCTGGGACATAGGCAGAAGGTCATAAAATGTACTCAACTCTCATCATCTATGATGAGTCTCGAACCCAAAGAAGGCTAACGTTTGTCGATCTCTTCAGAAATTATAGAACCAGAAAAACAGGGATGGGCTACATCCCCGGTGGTCGATCGAGAGAGTTCAGTTGAAATGACCATGTGCTGACTATTTTTCGACACGGTTGTCTGTGTGGCACCAACATCGTTGACTCGAATGCTTCACCAAACAGCAACTACGATGTCGTTATCCGCCTGCGGAACATATCTTACCCGCCACTACGCGGGACATTTCTGTTCAAGTTTCCAGGGCCCAACGTATATATATATATATATATATATATATATATATATATATATATATATATATATATGTATATATATATATATATATATATATATATAAACAGACAACAGCAGTACTCTACATGCTCTGTTTCCTCATATGTAATAAACAAATTTACTGGCCATTAAAATAGGTTGAATAGCTTGCAGCACACGACCCTTTGCTATTACGCCCGAGTACGGCATAAATCTACGATAATAACTTCTGACCATTAGCAAACTAAAACAACAAAAATCCCAATGAATTTAGTTGTTATATATACTTGGTTAAAAAGTCTAACCTTTTTGATGGTGATGTGTTGTAAAGAATTTATTCATAATCTTATAATTTTTGTCTAGTAATACTGCCGACGTTAGCAGGTTGGACACGTGTCAACTCTGTCATACAAACCGTTTCTATCTCTTATTACGCGACGAACGGTAATGCTTCGTAGATATAGTCTGTAGCAAACGTAAAGCCGTAAATCAGAAGATAACGCTCTCAAATATAAGGTAGGCCTGAATAAAAAAAGTGCGGGACGTCGTAACAACCAAACCGGTTGAAATTTAAATATGCCGCTTTGCGATAACGTTGTGGGACATCAAGGTGCGCAAATGGAGTGTGTTTCGGTGTGGCTACGCGCATCCGCGGGCGCCTGCGCATGACAGAGAATAGAGGCAGCCATTTGTTTGTCTGTTCCAATTGGCGAAGCAGTGTGCCTGAAAACATTGTGGCGTTGCAAAATTTCTCAGCAGCTCGACACAAATGTTCGGCGATATTCCGATCACATCTCACCAGGCCTTTGATGCTTTGAGGTCGGCCGTGATTGCAGTGCTTGCCTGGCCAGCTCTCGGACCAGATCACTCAAATACTCCCGGATTTCATGAAAACAAGCACTCCGCCTTCTCACTGAATTGTCGGATGCACAATCTCTCCCCACTCCCCCGCTTTTATATATGGCCGTCAAAGCAT
Source organism: Dermanyssus gallinae (assembly GCA_003439945.1). Classification (NCBI taxonomy): domain Eukaryota; kingdom Metazoa; phylum Arthropoda; class Arachnida; order Mesostigmata; family Dermanyssidae; genus Dermanyssus; species Dermanyssus gallinae. The sequence continues at coordinate 4,786 of QVRM01002760.1, forward strand.
CCGGCGATAAATGTCGGCCGGTTGGGGACCTTTTGCAGTCAGAAATCCAATTACAACTTGATGCTTCTGAATTGTCGAAATTGGACAAATGCCCGCTTTTCTACTCCGTCATCCGCATATGCGTCACGGCGAACACCTCATTTGCGTCCCAAGTGTCTCAATACGTTGTCCCAAAACGGCATATTCTAATCAAGCGGTTTGGTTGTTGCAACGTTTAGTTTTTTTTGATCCACTATACATATACAAATGTATGTGGTTGCGTGTATGGTTATATATATATATATATAGCAAGTTCCAAGGTTCGGAAAATCCCTGTTCCCTGATCTTCCACCGTTAGGAGGAGCCCAGCAGAACAAATGAGAAATGCCGAATAAAAATCAATAACGTTGTTCATCTAGCGGACGAAATTTGTCTACCGTCAAGCAAAATCCGCAAACTTCTTCAAATAGATAAACGTTCGAACGTACATACGCATTGCATGAGGACTGTCACATGTGCAACTGGCAATGTTTGGACCTGCATCTAGTGACTGATCTGTGCAGCGCGTTGAATGAGCTTCATGTACACATGTTGTGATTATCGCTAGAGTTGGTGTGGACGTTTGAAATCCAAACCCTGTGTGTCAAGGGAAAACGTTTAAATTGAGGTCTAATGATCATAGTATGCGTCAATCACTTTTTAATATAGGCAGCATGAATTTCCCATTAGTCCACCTGCGCCAGTAAAAAGGTAGCTGCATTGTGCGTAAATTTGCAGGCTAATGCGTTATATATATATATATATATATATATATGATGTTGCCACAGGCATTTACTAAGGAACTAAGTACATCACAACCATATTTAATTTATACTTTATGCTAGTATTCTTCACAAAGTGGAAATAAGACATTACAAGTTTTAGATACAATGTAATGCGCTAGCCTCAAGACCCAATCATCAGTCAAAAGTGAAATGCAAGATTTGGTCCTTGATCGCTGCTAACTTGTGCAATGAGAGGTAAACGCACGTGTAAAATGCACTGTAAAACGGATGGCTTAAAACTGACGTCGATACTATGAATATAATTGTGATTACTCTAATCGCTTAACTGCGTTATTTCCTTAAGACAAATCACGTAGGGTGTCGGCGAATTTATTTTTAACTGTCAAACGCTGAGAGCCATCTGTTTGCGATCCGGCTCTGATCCAACTTGATTCAAAACCTGCTTTATTCGTTATGCAGAACTAGATTACTGTTACATTTTTGTTGTTAAAAACAATGCATCGGTATTGCTTGACCCTTGAATACAGGTGCTTTTGACTTGACTTGACATCAGTGGGTGATACTGTATCACTCATTGATGTTTGTGCTAGCAGTAGCGTTGTGTTCGTGGAGTTGTTGTTCTCAAGCAGCCAGCTCTCAGCGGCCAATGTTATTGCCGTATACAAAAGAAACTGATGAGAAAACGCGAAGAACGCTGTCCCGTCCCCTCCACCTCTCCCGCGCTGTCGTTGTCAGCAGCACTGGCTATGCCGATCCGTTCGCTGGACAACAATTGTTGGGAATTCCTGCATGCTTTGGGCTGCTATAAGCTAGTGATGATGATCATGAAGATGATGATGATGATGATCTGCGGCAGCAGCGGAGACGACGACGACGACGACAAAGGCGTTAGATCGGGCTGAGTGATGAATGTCTTGGCCGTGAGCGACATCTGTTTTGGCGGCGGTGCGCCGCCAAAAATTCCGCGTCTGCTGCTGCTGCTGTTGCTGCTGTAGGTGCAGCTTGTTTGCACGTGCCCTGCCCTGCCCTGCCTTGCACGGAAGGGAAGCTGTCTGCGGAACCAATAGACAAATAGATGTAGATGGACAGACATGTAGATAGATATATTAGCTAGACACTAACTGATTCCACCGCCAAGACGAAGAAGACCACGACGACGACGATGTCAACAACAACAACGACAACAACAACAACAACAGCGAGATGCTACACTTCCATCCGTTACCGCAGACCAGGCCAAAAGTTGTCAGGGTACGTTTGCGGACGGTGTCGTCGCCGATCGCCGTCGAAGAAGACAAGTGAAGCGTACCATAACCGCACGGACTCATGGCAGCTGTCGCGTCGCCGCTAGATGCGCCGGGAGTGGCCGGGGCAACGGTTACAACGATGTGTGTCGTATACGAGAGGGTCGCTGCTGAATGGATGAGGAGGTAGACAATGTTTGTGACTGAGGCAGCAAACCACCACCACCGCCACCACCACCAACAGCCACAACAACAAAAAAAAACATCAGTAGCAGCAGCATCAACACCAGCAATGACAACCAGCTAGCTGCCTCTTTCCCTGCCTCGTCCGGTATAAAACTACGGCCCACATGCGCTGTCACTGAACGCTAAGGCGCGAACCGAGAAGCTAACATAGTCGCCTGACCACTATAGACTTCGGCAGCTTTCGGCAGCATCACGTTTGCCCGCATACTCCACACGGTACACAACCCCCGTGACCTAAACGTTATCCGTACCCCCCCCCCCCCCTGACTTCCCCCTCTGCCGTTGGTGCTCAGCCTCTAGGAGTAGACTAGGAGGCCGGTGATCACCTAGTTTCTAGACAAGACGACAAACCTGAACGCGATGGCAGCGTTTCGAAGTGCACTGTTTTGGGCGCTCGTGGCGCTATCCGCTGTGGCGGTGCTATCGCAGGATAACGACATCGAGGAGCGGGGTCTGCGCGACTCAATCAAGCAGATCACGAAGTCAGTGACGGGGGTGCCGAGCATTGGCATGCTGATGCGCAGTGTCAACATGACGGAGATCACGCGCGCCTCGACAAAGGTCGCCAAAGAGCTGTCGAAGTCGCTCCGCATGGATGTGTTCGCTGCTGGCAAGGCGCTGGCCGCCGCGGGCGCCGCGCTTGGTTCCGTGGTGTTCCTTGGCGGTATGGCCGGGCTTCTGGCGTCAGGACTGGGCATGTTCCGCTACTCGCCGGAACTCTACGATTCGGGCTACTTCTCGAACCGGATCGGCACGGTGTACCCGAGCGTGCCGACGTTCAGCGATGCCCAGGCGCTCATCTACCAGAAAGTGCAGCAGGCTCAGCAGCAGTATCTCAAGTCGCAGGGTGGGCCCGGGGCCGTGTCCGGCCAGAGGGTGGTCGTCGGCGTGCCGGTGCATGGCCAGCCCGTTGTCGGCGTTAATGGAGCTCGTCCTCAGCAACAGCCCGCCAACCAGGAGTACTACGGAGAGCGAAATGGACAGAAAGGCCGAGATGCGGACGCCGATGGCGATTTTGCCTTGAACTCACGAGATGCCCGCATCCTCAAGGAGACCAAGCGGCCCTACAATGATGAACTCATACCAGCGTTGCAGGATCTGTTCAAGGCGCTCACCAAGAGTGCCGAAAAGGTTGCTCCCGAGGTCGTCAAAGCGCTCCGACGCTAAGCGGACATTGTCGTTGCCATAAAGCTTGTTGCCCAAGCAGAACGCGGTTTTTGACGGGCAACGTGATGAAGAAACAGTGCACGATAGAAGATAGCCGCCTGTGATGTAGTGCATATAGATTGACATAGATCGTGCTTGTGCTTAAATTATTACTCCACCGCTTTTTGTGTGCTTGTACATATGTATGTCTAGTCAATAAAGCGTAATAATTGTATCTAAACTTAAAAAAGCCAATTTGTTGTCTATATATAACACTATGTGCGATATTAATTATAGAGGTAATTATTTTGCAGAAAACATAAATGCCCCAGAAAAAGGATTTAGGGCTGATTTAGTTGCCCCGAAGTAAAACGTAATGTACCACTTTTTCGGATAAAGATATCATTTTTGCAGGCTTACACATATTAAATATATGTATACGTAGCATATATAGTTCTCAATAAAAATAGGCGTATGTAATCTACTTAGATACCGAAAAATATTGTGAATATTGTTCAAGTGAAAACTACATAAATAACGAAACGCGTAGTATTTCAATATTGTAAATGGGAGTAGACATTTGCTTGTATAGAGCATGCATCTTTATAGGTCACCTCTCTACTTGTGCAAAGGGAACGGATCGTGACTTATTGTATTTTCATAGCATTATAAGCCTGTGCAAGCTTGAACTATTCTCATAGTATTTTTTTATTTAACCTGTCTGGTTGTATACCCGGGCTGGCATGCATTGCGACGAAATATAAGGGGGGGGGGATTGATTTGAAAAGTAGCGTAGCAGATACCAACTAGGTCAATGGCTCTTCTATCCAGAGATCTCATGTACGTTTTGTAAGACTTGCTCTATTCCAGAAGGTTAGTAATATAATAATGGGAATTGGATAGTAATGCACCATCTCTTTTTTGTTAAAACATTTGTGCTTCCCGTTTTTGTCCGATCATGGCCGATTATAATCCACTCCGGCATTCACCTTGTCAAAATTGCAAACTATGAGCGCCAATTCAGCTGGTGACCAGTCCAGATCTTGAACCCCCCACCCCCACGATCTCGCGATTGCAAGTCAATGGCATTGCCGCTAAGCCACCTTGCTCGGTTTTATTTCTAAGCTATAGCATCTTGTTTCTTAGCAACTACAGTGAGACTCGCAAACCCACTAAACCCATATTCCCATTTTTAGGCTCGGAATCGCGTGGCATTTATTTGATACCGTGACTGCAAGGTGTCACTTGTCTAGCGCTCTATGCACTTCGCCTGTGCCTCTCCGCTAAAGGCCTAGTTGCATTCTCGTTTCCTTAGCGCCTCGTCTTGACCTGCGCTGTCGCTTAAATTTTTTTTGTCCCGCTGGAAGATGTGCTGTCCTTTTTGTTCGGTCCTGTGCCAACCTAGGTTCTGTTTTCCTGTTTCCCACCAAATCCTAGAGAAGCACTCTAGCAAAGATTTGAATGGCCTCCGCCGAGGTGGTCTAATATGCCTGCGTTTTCGCCAATTCGTGGCTGTCCAGAGCACCAAGGGTTTAAAACAAAAAGAAGAATATCAGCCTAAACCGGGCCGCATGTAGTGTAATAGATTGCGCCACCGTTCCCAGAAGCTGCCTTTTGGTTTCCAACGCTCCCTCCTCTCGGTGCATTAGTGGGTAGCAAGATTTGGAAATACCTGCCGGACTTTTCCCTCCAAATCTCCCTTCAGTGTCCGTTCCAGCACTCGCTTCACCCATAGAGGACTGACCCCGCTTGAGGCCGCACTGAGGTTCCGAAAAACCTGACTTGTCTCCGCCCATCAGGTTTAGGGGTAAGAGCTACCGTCACTCTCTTCCACGCCACTGGAAATGCTCCCACTGTTAGCCTGCGCCAGGCGTTCCTAAGGCTGCTCCGCCTCATTGAGCATTACGTCGAGAACCTCCTCGGGAAATCTATATTTACTCGTCTGTCCTCAGTAGCTGGCGTGAGAAAAGATCTACAACGACGCTTCTAATAACCTTCGGTAGAGGCTCAGAGGAGTGTCGATGCATTTTTTTCATAATAACCGGGTAGGGCAGGCTCCATGGGTTCTCCTCGACAGAATCTATAAGTTTCTTCCATGCATTCGCCTTGTTTCAGATTATGAGTTGGCTGAATCGTGCGCGGGTGCAATCGAAGCTTCCGCCAGGAGGCTGTCGTCCTCGCTCCACTGAGCTTTCCTGGCTATCCAGAGGCGGGCGCGGGTGGCACGTACGCATGCCATCCGGGCCCCCTCATTGTCTAAGTTCCACCAGTGCCTTAGTATGTAACGTTTTATCTCCTTACCCTTTTTATTTAGCAGAAGCTGTATATGACGGCATACAAAAAACTTCAGGGTCAGCACTGAGCAGCCTTCAAGGAATAGGAGGGGTCTCCGCACGAATTGCAGGGTTATTCCGTCTTAGTTTTTTAAACGTAGCGTGGATCGTAAACCTGCCATGCTAGCCAGATCATCGAATATGACTTCACCAAGAAACCAGATGTGTGAGAAACTGTAAACTCGACTTTATACTAGAAACTAGATGACTCACTGCCACGCTCGCGTCCTGGCAGAATGATGCTTAGCCAGTTTATTAAGCTGTATGAAAACCGGATCGTTTGATCAAGCATGTGCTGCGGCCGGAAATCACTTGCAAGCCGGCCCTTGCAAACCGAATGAGCCAAACAGCTTTTGCAAGTGGAGGTGCTTTGATAATAGCAGATCATATAAAACAATTACCTAAAGAGTGCCTAAAGACACGATGCCGCCGGAGCGAACGCTGCTCCCCGTCATTTGCTTTTCCCCCTAGCGCATTTTATAGTCTCCTTAAAGAAAACTAAATCTTATTACCATTCCTAATATTATTTTCACCAGTAGTATTGTTACAAATACCTCAAGCTTTCATTGACTGTTGTATCGTCACTTATTTCTTCACATCCTTCGGCCTTCTTTCGTATACGATGCAGATTATGGTGTACAGCAGGTGTTGTGTTACTAGCTGGTTTATAGACGGGTACGAGCACATGATAATACCGTAGGTCAAGCAAAAAACCGTTCGTAAGTATCTTTCCTTCAGCAGCGTTCACATACGAAAAACTAACGCGAGCGTAACCTAAATCAAAAGCAAATCTCGTCTAACCAATTGTATCATCAGCAGGCGTTGCAGTGCAAATGATGCCTGTCTTAACTACTCAGCCAATCGGAACCGATAGATCCGAGCTGAGTCGAAATTACATTGTACTCACGTGCTTTTCACCTGACCTCTGAAATGCTCACAAACGTAGGGATAGGCGGATAGTACAAGTAATACAAGTACCAGTGCCGCCCCCCTGATATCTAGTGAGATACAGGTACCACACCAATATATTAATTATACCAGTGAACAATGATCATGGGATGGGTGTTACAAGTTACGACCAGCACAGGCCACGTCACATCATCAGCACGCACCCGTCTATCGGCCAGCTATTAACATATAGCACAAGGGTGTCTTGTGCCCGAGTGTCCTGTGCTATAGAACGTTCACAGTTTCGTTGACATTGGCCTTGAATCTAACGGTCAGCGCGTGTACGCAGGGCGCCGGGCATCGGCCTAAAGCGGCTTACCGAGGCGAGAACCTACCGGCCGTCCGTCGTTTGTTGTTAGCTTCGGATTAGTGTCTAGAGTCTGTACATCGTCGGCTTTGAGCCGCCCTATCTCGACAATGTTCTCCTTGTGTTTCGCCTTTCCCACCTTTGTTTATCTCCGCTTCGTCATGTCTCTGACAGACTCGCGCTTTTACACTATTTGTTATTTATCTGGACGTATGTCGACTACTTGGCTAGCTTAGCTGTTTTTTTAGAGGATGGCGAACATGGCTTTCTTATGAGAGATGTTGGCCCTTCCACTTCGCGCCCCTCTCTGTCTGTTTATACGCGTCTTCTTGTGTGTCTCTCTTTTGGTAGCACGAAAAGACACAAAGATTTTCTGGCCAGAAAATCTGTGCTAAATTGGCATCCGTCGATACTGCAACAGACTACTAATATACATGCAGAAGATAAAAAACAGGACACGAAAGCTTCACATACCGTTGCACCGAAACCGACCGATTTACGCACACCTGAACTTCAAAACAGTCTTATCTATAAAACGGTATTTATTATGGTGCGTACTCCCTTAAAGCCTAATAATAGATTCGGTCGATCTTGTTCATGACGGTGGCGCTCGGGTTTGATTAATTTGATCTCATCTACTGCTTGACCTTATCTGGAGTTCGGCACTGTAAGATCGTCTGTGCATGCAATCGGTAGAGGATCTGCTCGCACCTCTATAAGTGCATTTCCCCTCTACAGTGGGGAGGTAAGATATAAGTAAGTACACTTCTCCTCAAACAAGGTGCTATCCGTAGTCAACTGCTTTGTATTATGGCTATCATTGTCTAGAGGTTGCACAGGATAACAGCCTAAGAGCGATTTTCGGTACCAGTCAAAAACGAACCAATTAGTTTTGGATAGATATTGCTCTGTGACGCATGCTCTAGGTGACCTTGAAAAGCTGCCACTCTAAATCGCAATATGTTTTTTTAGCTTAATGATCGAACGCATTCGAATGCATCGAACACGCGACTCCCAGTGCTGGAGTTGCCAGCCATCTTTTCCATTCCGGCTTATAAGCAAAGCTCATCGAGCGCCAGTAATTTTTAGTGCCTGAGAGCGTCGACGTTTTGGGGTTTAGCAGCAGGTGTAAAAGATGCGATATCAAGCCGAATGTTGTAAACTTAATCTCTCGTCTCAAATAAAGTTGACAGCGTTTCGCCGTTGTCAACTTTATTTGAGGACAACGACACAACGGGGTACTATCACAGCTTGTAAGCTCAAATCTCATTAACCGCTCTTTTGATGTGTGTTTGCCTGCCATGAAGCCAGAGAATCGCACAACAAGGTGGATTTGAAGGTTTCACAACATTTCAGCCTCCCCCTATACGTTATACTTTATTGGGTATTCAAGACGTTTTCTATTCGACTTAACATTTTAAACAACATTTCGTAGAAAGGTCATTGTGACTGACAAGAATCACCAAAAAGGGTTGGTAAAGCGGCCGAGGGTAACAGTGTGCGAGATCCTAAGCAGGAATGCACAATAATAACAGAATAATGACAAACATTATAAGATGTCTTTAGTATTATACCTATGATTAGTGTTGCACATTTTCAGTTGTGAGAATTAAGCGAATTTTGTTAGATTTAAACGTAGCTTGTCATAACATGGCGCCAACTATAAAAACGGCAGGGGATGAGAAGCATTCTACAGACTGCGAAAGATTTCTTTTCAATTTTCTCATTCAATCTATTGACCAGAATTATTTGAAAGATTTAGGGGTCGAGGAGGCATATGGCTTGTCTTATTTCCGGGTTTAGGGATGAACAAAAGACTTGCCTTCCTTCATACCCCCAGAAACGTACCCTTTTCTAAGCGGTACGTTGCTTAGAGTCTGAAAGACCTTCGGCCACCGTTTAATAGCTTGGCTACCCCCAGGGGGTATATCGTCGGGGCCAGGCGCCAGTTGGTATTCAGGCCGTTTGACTTCCTTTAGCGTTGTTTTCGGAGTATCTTCTGGTATTAGCGTTCCTTCTAGAAGATACTCCAGGTTTAGTAAGTTTTTTGAGTCCCACACAAGTTGCGCAGGCTGCTAGCGGCATGTGCACATCTCCAAAAAAAAGAAAAAGTTAGGAAATACAAACGTTGCCTCAAATATTCTTTGTCGCGGTGATATACGGATCTCAACATTATGCATTTTAGATCTCAAAATCCGCGTATTTATGTTTCTTCTTTCCTAAAGGGCCGCCTTAACGGACAGCACGTTCATTTACCATTGTTGTATGGAAGGGTATGGTTTGACACGACAATATATTAGGTTTGTTCAGAAATAAAAGCACGTTAATGCAGAAAGGCATTTTAACATAACATAACATAACATCACTTTTATTTCACATAAAAGGGTTGGTATCAATATACATACTTCTGTAAGACAATCGTAATTAATCACCAAATAGGCGAGCACTATTTGGATTATCATGGGCCCATTTGGCCATACGCCAAGCAAACAGTCCGTTCACGAATTCTCCGCGGGCCACGGCTTTTGAGGTGATTGATCGTTGACTTCTTAGGTTATTGGAGCGTACATAAAAAAAGTGTCCTAACAAGTCACATTTTCGTAATTGACGTAGAACAGATAAGTTGCACTGCATGAAAAGTGTGTCGATACTTGGAACAACGTCATCTAAAATTTTTTGCATTTGCTTTTTCACTTCAATTACCCCGATATTAACAGAGAGAGAGAGAGAGAGACAGACTTAATCAGAAACTTAGTCGTAAATAGCCTGCCTAAGATACATACATTTCGTTACTATTACTGTGTGTTCTGCTGATTTCGTGTTTGGATTTATCCACAAAAACATGGGCTGACTCCTATATATCGTAACAGTTCTATACGAGGGCAGGCTCTGCAATATCTCATGTCAAACACTCGCCATGCGACCGCAAGGGAATAGTCACGCCATCGATCTGATGACTTCTCCTGTCGTTATCAGTGTGACGCACTGGAGGCCCGTGTTGCCTGCAGAGGTCTTGTTTTTTTATTATCCGGTCTCTATTTGGCAGCAGAACATGGTATACAAATAGTTGGGCTCAGCATAGCGCCTACTTGCCGCAATAGCAGCTTATGCTCATTGTAACAATATATGTATATATATATATATATATATATATGACTGCATGAATTAGAATGCATTCTTGTATATCTGTAAAAGGTTGTGTTGCAATCTATCCAGTCAAACGACAATTTTGTGCTATACCCTGTACAGTTAACAAGAGGCACGATGCGATGTCTGTAATGAAAATATAATGTAATCGTATTGTGGTACAAACGCTAACGTATAAATATGGTTGCCAAGTTTCGGTCCGGTTTTTGATTTTTTTGCTAAGCTTCTTATTGTAACAAATTGCTTTGCTTTCCACTGTCACTTGTATTTAAATCGTCAATGCAGCTTTTAGGAGTACGTACAGTAGGTATCGTTAGGTTAGCGTTTCTTTTCGTAGGTTGCCTATTTTGTAGAGTTATATATATATATATATATATATATATACGCTGACGGTTTATGTAGGAGAGGCCGACTTCGAGATCAATACGGAAAGGATGAAAGCCATTAGATTCACCCACGAACACCACCGAACGGTTAGCAGAGAGCGACTTGCTTAGACTATACTGGCAAGGGCTTAAGTTTGTAAATAGATTTACATGCCTGGGCATCACGCTCACTACCCCTCGGTCAAGACCTTTGCTGCGGGCATCGAGGAAAGGGCGTCGAAAGTACGGGTTGCGTCAATGATACTTAAAAGCCCGCTCAAGGCAGCACTAGCCCTGTTCGATAAGAAAAGAGCACCATATGCTTCACACGGCATTCAAGTTCTATGATAAAAACGAAGTGCCTCATGGCCACGTGGTCGCACCACTCGACCGGGAAAACCCGTCTTTCTGGAGCAGGTTTTAGGCCTATAAGCTTTAGCATATAATCATCTTTCTTAGTTACTAGTATGAGGCAAAACTGGCTGACAGTACCCCAGCGTTTGAGATAGCCGGATAATGCTAAACTCAGAGTAGAGGAAAGTAGGCAAAAGAAATTGTCATATAGTGGTGCGCGTTTCTCCGTCCATAGATTTCAGCGTACACTGAAATATATGGACGGAGTCTTGTCTGACTGAAGGCTTTCACGAGCCAAGTGACACACGCATGCCACATATACAAAATGCTGGGACAGGTTGTGTGCAAAATATTATGGTAGGAAGTACCACGCAGTCGCTAAGTTTATTGACATTTTAAAATTTTTATATTGTATCGTGTATTTATACTTACTTAATATATATATATATATATATATATATATATATATATATATATATATATATATATATATAATTTTTTTTAAGAGCCATTTTGTCGATCGAACTGTGTCGCGCATTTTTTTTGTAATTACCGTTAGGTGAATTAATACCTCAAGTTGCGCAACGATTTTTTTTAATTAAGTTAAATATTTAATTTGTCCGTTATTTTAGCCTTGTGGGATGCAATTTTCATCAAGCAATCTAGAACAAAGACGGCTTTGCAAAAACCTGCACCGTATTTATATTGAGTGGCGTAGAAGAAAGTTAAAATAATATAGGGGGAGACGGTCCAAGGTGCCTATCAAATGGTTTACCTCCCAAAGTTCGAGACAAGGGAGATTTCCACCATGTCACCATGTGGTTCGTTTTTCCGCTCCGTCAACTTAGAGCAAAGCCTCGGTTGTTATGGCAGTGTTAAAATACGGCACTAACATCGGTGCACTATCTCGAATTAGCTCGAGGCTGCGTAAGTCGTCAGACCTTCCACTAACGGAAAGTTGCAACCGAGTTACAACACACCCGACACAGGAAAGACCCTCGAACATATCAGATGCTGCGCTCCCCAGAAATTGCGGACAAGGAATCATGAAGGCCGCATGTCTCATTCAACTAGCTCAACCTGTGTCAGACAGCTTTTAACGACCACGTTTAGTTCCTTCTTTCCAAGTGCACCTCGAGTGAATGTAACGAAACCATAGCTACATATTTTCTCTTACTTCGAACTTGATTGCAATCCTTGCAAACCGTTCTGTCATATAAATTAGTGGCAACTAAACAGTAGCGCCAAGAAAGCCCGTACTACTTTTATGTTTCTACTTTTAATAGAGGCAGTGCGATCTTGTCGTATCGTATATCCTTTCCATGCTGTCATATATACTCTCTGTGTTTGTTGTTTTACATTCGCACTCTGTATCGCGCGTCCATCGGATCGGGCGTTAAACAGCTATGCAGAAGACATTATCAACGTCCAGCGATTCGACTTCGTACAGCCCATAAAATCACAGGCCATTATTTCATAAACGAATTGAGTTTTGTTATGATCGGTTGATTGCGTTTCCACTCATTGACGCTGGTCCCACCCACTATTGACTCGGCTATGTGACTTTCGTGTCGTTGCAGCGTTGACAATCGTTGACTCGTTGGACACTGTCTATCGGTATCGATGCGCTCGCGTAGCCTGGCTACCACCGGCTTAATCTGGGCCGTGCCAACTGACTCGGCAGTTCTTTCGTGTTGTTCTACATACTTAACACTTGTTTTAAAGCACGACCGTAAGTCGTTATCAAAAATCAAAGGCAATGCGCTTTGGCGCGCAATGGCGTTCTTCGTTTCCAAGTTACGGTTACGTTCGTTTATGTAATCACGCCTGTTCCTCGTCACGGCACCCACGAGTTCACATCTCGTTACTGTCGGCGACGTTAACGACAATGTTAATTGGTAACGTCAAAGACTTTACGGCCATGCGCGCGCGTACTTTGTGCGCCACCAGCCGTCGGCGGCTGCCGGGGTCAACCGATCGTACGGGGGAGCATCGTTGAGGTGGGCTGTCGTAGCCCCGCCGTCCTTCAACGACAACGTCGGCAATGCGTCACTATGTGCATAGCGACGTACGGAAGTTCCTCCTCTCTCTCTTTCTCCCTCTCTGGCGCGTTTGTCTCGCCCGCTCTCCCCCGAGTAGAACTATGTAACTATACAACCGTACAACTCTTGAGGGAGGCTATGTAACTACACTACACTAATGCGAATATCGAATACCAACAACAACAACAACAACGACAACGTCGACAGCGAGAACGGGAAGAACGCTATCAAGAGCGGGAGTAACACTGATAATAGGAAAGCAACAACACATACGGAAATAGCATACAAAAAACGACAATTGCACTAGCAGTGACAGCAACAACAACAACAACAACAATAGCAGTAGCAGTAACAACAACAACAGCATCAATAACTGTAGCAGTAACAACAACAACAGCAGCAATAACTGTAGCAACACACAACTATGACCGCACCAGTTTGAACAACAATAACAACAACAGCAGCAGCAACAACAACAACAACAACGGCTGTGGCGCCCAACGCAAAGCGGGCGACAATTCGGCCCGGGGGCGAGCGAAGCATGCAGCGAACGCCCGTGCACGAATGCTCCACCCGAGCGATGATCATTCCCACTGTGGATCAACGTGCATAGCGAGAGAGAGAGAGGCAAAAGAGAGAGAGAGAGAGAGAGAGATAGAGAAAGAGAAAGAGGGGAGAGAGAGACAGAGGCAGTGCTCCGCTGTACCACGCTGCGGATAGATACACACATAGAGAGATAGATTCGTGCATTGACTCGTCACACAGGTGTTGGCATTTGGCAGTGGCGCGGCGGATCACCGACAATCTGAGAACAAACTGAGAGGCTAACTCGTGCCGGGAAAAGCCGGCGACGACGACGACGACGAGAACAACAACAACAACAGCAACAACTGTGACGCCATTATTACAGCTTGCTTGGCTTTCGGTAGAGTCAGAGTTGGGTGGATTGGATGTGCAGCTGGTAGCAGTAACAACACCAACAACAACAACAACAAGTTTTACAGTGACAACGCACGATTGTTGTCTTCAGCCTTTGCTATAGCTAGCTTAAACATCATCGACAGGATGACGATGATGATTATCATATCATTATTAAGATACTACCACTACTAACAGCTACTAATCAGCAGCGACAACAACAACAACGAAAACAACAACAACGACAACAACGAAAACAACAACAACTAAAGCAACAACAACTAAAACAACGACAACAACACCAACAACGAAAACAACAACAAAACAACGACAACAACGGAAACAACAACAGCAACAACGAAAACAACAATAACAACAACAACAACAATAGCACTGCAATCGGTACGATCGACTCCCCACAATATTTAGCCGAATAGCAGAAGTTAAAGTCTAAGCCGCTGTCTCCCTTTAACCTCCCACCCTTAACCCTTGCACGTGCGCATGTAGACAGACTGACATAGACTACATGTGCACGCAGCCATGCCGTCAACCAACTTCCGCCGTTCCATGCGACGGCAGCAGCAGCATCACCACCACCACCAGCAAGCAAGCAAGCAAGCACGAGAACGATGGCATATATAAACCAGAGAATATGGTTAGCAAAAGCATCATTCCCGCTGGGGTCCCATCATCTTCTTCTACTGCTGCTGCTGCTGCTCGAACTCCGGAGCTCGGTTTGCGTCGTAAGCGACACCACTGTTGCTTGGTGGTCTTCACACAAGCTCGACTAGTCAACCTGCCTGCTCTCGCCTGTAAGCCTCGCCTTGAAGCGGACGAAGTGCCGTGAAGCAAGCACGTGCGCACGTTGTGAACTTCGTAGCGTTGTTACGTCGTCTACATCGGTAGACGTGCCGTGGAACCGATTCCGGTGGCCGAAGTTTGACGGTGTGCACCAAAATGAAGTGTGTTCAGCTTGTAGCCTTAGGTACTCTGGCAGTGGGAGTCTGCTGGTGCAGTGTTTTTGCATCACCGGCACAGCCGCCAAGGCCGTCATCAGCAAAACCGTCGTCTTCATCTTCATCGTCAACATCGTCGTCGTCGTCGGCGTTTTCGCACTATCCAACTGCCAACGCCTATGGGTACTCGCAGGGAGCTCACCAAAGCTTGCTTGGTCATGACGATTTGCTGTTACAACAACAGCAACACCACCACCACCACCAGTACCAACATCGAGACCCCCGAACGCTGTTTGGCCAGCGAGCCGGACTCTACGGTGACCCGTTCTATCCTGGCTACGGCATCCTATCGGCGATCGCACCGCTGGCCTTTGTTGGAGGTCTGACAGCGCTCGCCGCACACGCATTTGGCCTGTTCGGCGGCGGCGGCGGTGGAAGCAGCGGAGCTCTTGCCAGCTCCACGACGGGCCCCACGGCTGGAGCGAGCGGAGGCGCTTCGGCTGCGGCGGCGGCCAGTGACGAGGCATCGGCAGCGGCCGCCGAAACCCTCCAGCAGGCCGAGGACAGCCTCAGCGCGTCGGCCCAGGACGAGTTTCGTCGTCGACTCGAGAAGATCAAGATCAGGGGTGGCTACGCCGGCCCCAAAGGTCATCATGACGGCCTCAAAGTGAATCGTCACGATCACGCCGATACCGCGACTGCCGCCCCCGCAAGCACGTACAGACCCAAGAAGTACCCCCACAATGCAGGCAGGGGTCACGTCTCGTACCACAGTGGCGACACCGGTGACCGACGCTACGACCACGAATACAACCGTGGGAGTCGGGCAAGGCCAATCTCGTCGGAACAATACCGAAAGTAGTCGGAAGTACGTGGCTGGATACGAATCGAAATGTCGCTTATGATGCGCATTCATATATATATAATATATATATATATATATATATATATATATATATATATATATATATATATATATATATATATTATATATTATATATATGCACGAATGCATGTGCTGCTATGTTTGTTACGCACACCTAATACAACAAGTTCCCTGATTACATTGCCTCTGTCAGCCATCTTTCGCAGGTTTTCAAGATCAACATGACCGACGATAGGGCTAAGCGTAAGCTAACCACACCGATAGACCATGAATAAGAGATAAAAGCAAACCGTACCACCAAGTAAAGCACCGTTGTAAATATTGTGTACACCAGCGTCCTCCACTTGTGTGTAACGTGCACTTGTCAGTACAGAGAAAAAGTACCATCGATGGCAAACACGTGTGCCATATGCAATCTAGTGTATTTTGTAATCAGTGTAGAGACGGACGTCTGATTTTGATTGGATTGATATCGACACAAGTGTCAAACCATGTCGGAGCTGGAATCTGGCATTCTGATTTAATAAACGTAATATATTTAGCACTCACTTTGTTTTCTATATACGTTTATACAGACTAGATCGATACATTTTTAGTACCATATAATACTAGCAATAGACGCACACAAACCATGTATTTTTTTTGTTTAGTTTGGCTCGGCCGAAGCTTAATACATATAGTTCAATGATCCTCAGTATCCTTTGTACCACGAGCAGAATATTCTAAATCATTAGGACCCAAAGTACCAAAGTAACTTGGTCTGGGATATATATATATATATATATATATATATATATATATATATATATATATATATATATATGGCTGCTTTTAGCGTCTTCTGATATAAAAGGGTGACATGTGTATCTGAATATACATGTCAAACAAATCATAAACCAATCAATATACAGATTTATCAGGTATTCGAATCATTCGGTGCTATGACGTTGCATAATTTCTAACCGTTTGCCATTTAAATTAAGACACAAGGCAGTCTTAGCTATCAAGCAAGCACTGCGAAAAAGGTGGGGAGTTATAATCCAGAAGTCTATAATCTTAGCGTACAGTGGAGCAACCGCCGATTAGGACTGAACCTTAAGCAAATAATATGTTACTTGATTGTGACAATGCCGTCTTACAATAGCTACTGACTCAGCATACGTTTTAACGTAAAAACATACACATGATTCTCGTTTATTTCACGCAGCTTATAATGACTGTTTAGCGTGATCAGGTTCATGTCGCCCCGAATAAGCAAATATGCTTTCGACACCGTCGTGGAAATACCAAAGTTTCAGCTATCGTCTTGCGCTTATGAAGTCGTGGGTTCTATACCAGGACGAGTTCTAACCGTAAGCGGTGCCGATAAAAAATGTTCGCGCAATCGAAGAGTGGAAGATAGAAGTCTTTATATATCCTCAGCTTAGTTAGTTTGAAGCGAACGATTGTATATATATATATATATATACAAGCTTTACATTTTCTTAAAAGATAATTTCGAGGTATTTATAATTACGTTTCTCCGTTGTGGGTACGAGTACATTCTGCATCGCAGAAGTCAGATCTAGCAGTGGCTTCAAATGTAAGTTCTTGGTTATATTTCTCGCATTTAGTCTCCGGTGTTAAGCGGGCTCCAAAATCTCAAAGAGACTGACAGGCTCGGCCCGGTTACAGGCCCTGGCAACAGGTTTTGTGCCGTCATTTTTTTTTATTTCGCACTGCGACGTACAGCGAAGTGATTTGACGCATACCGCAACACTTCATTAGTCGTAAGCCGCCTAATCACAATAAAAACATATTTGCTGAGACTCCTTGCCTCCGACCGTTCGAAGAATCCACCGAGTACGTCAATTTGTATGAAAGCCCATAGTAAATTTATTTGTGTCTACAATGGCGCCCCGCAGGGCGGACGCGTCTCTCTCCTACATATGCCACCTTTGTGCTCCATAAAAATGAATACATCCCGCCCGATGTCAAAAAACGTTGCGTGCGTTGACGACTTTATTACTAAGGCTACGCCCCATTGCCTCAAGGCGTGCTGCGATCTGCGGTTGGTGTTATTGCCTGCAACCTGCCAAAAAAACGGTGTGCTGCTAGAATTTAATAATAATACAGCTATCGTAACACGTAATATCTCCAACATCGACATGATTGCAAAGCTCTACTTAGTCTTGTCTAACAAGTAAGGACTCCATGTTTGCGTGTACACACAATTTGCTTCGTTGTTTATTTTTCGTTGTTTATGAATGGCTCTACGGTCTACATGCGTTTACATAGTTGCCTTGTACTTCCCACACTTATGCAAAGCTCTCCAGTCCGGAAACCTCTAGCTGGGAAAATACAAGACACGGGTTAAGGGTGTGCAAGACAGAGTTTTAACACGGTTAGAGGTGTGACACGGAGAGCGCTAGAGATGTGGCAAATCCGTTTTCATCAATTACCTTCTAATATTTTTTAAATCTGAGGCTAATATGAGTCAGTTCCGGCGAGCAAACTTGCTGTAGTACTTCTTTGATACTTCTTCTTCTTCTTAGAAACCAAACCGGAACCTAAAATACCGAAATTATAATTATCTACTATAAAACTACGGCGTTTTTAGAGTTTCTCAGCGGCCTGTTTGCACAGCGAATCGCCAAGTGAGCACGCACAAATTGTACCAACCGACTAGTAACTCAACATGTCCGGATTTATGCTGCTGCTCCAGGCGCCCCTGATATAAACGGGAGACATGTGTATTTAGGTAGGTATACAAGTCAGGCGAATGATAAACAATTTTCTAAAAGACGCATTTTTAATACGTGGAAATAATAGCGCATAATACCACAGAGTAGGTTACAGCGTGAATATGTTAGTCATGTGCTGTTTTTGGACTCAAACAAGTGCAATTGGGCACTCTAACTGGGCCTGCATATATTATTATGGCAGTTGTGCGTGCACGAATAAATCTGTGGACCACTAAGTTTGAACAATGGAAAATTCCTGTTTGTTCGTTGCATTACTGTAGAGTAATGTCTCCTACCTATTGTATTAACTTCCTAAAAAACTATATTTATAAACCTTATTTACCGTATCCTGCAACGGTAAAATTGTATTAACTTTAAAAAAAAACGTTATTTATAAAACTCACTTACTGCGTGTAAGGAAAAATAAATAAATAAATAAATAGAGAAAGTGGTAAGCTACGTGGCAACTGGTGCACTGATAGGCAATGGTTCGACCGCCACAAAGCCGGTGGTAACAAGTGAAACGCAAGAACCTTCTGGCAGTGCAACTGCCAATGGTGGTGAAGTCCAAGACGCTACTGCTGAAGCTGGTAATGAAACTGTGAATCAAGAAGGATGATCTCGCGTGGTTGACAGAAGCACGGCGATCTCCAACTTATCGCTATTCGTGCAAAGGTTATGAGGAACGCAAGGAGTTTATTTCGTGTTGTGGCTGCACGCAAAGCGCGTGAGCAGTTGGTGTTATGACAACACTGACGGTAGAACCATTTCAAAGAAACTTTCTGTTGTTATGTAGTGAGATATTTAGGCTGCACCCCTTATTTCAAACCTAAAGTCTAAACTTCGCGTGATTTATTATATATACAGAAAGGCTGGACAATGCGTAGAAGGTACGGAGTTCACTAGCCGTCTCGGCATCCCGGTCACACGACGTAGACACATAATAGGCCAGGATCACGAAGGTTGAACGTGGCTCTGCTCTAACATCAGCACTGCATCCAAACACCCCCTAGACAATTATAATCCGATTTAATATTAATGCTAATATTTCCGCTAATGTTGAGGATTGCCAAACTTGGTTTGATTTTGTATGGCTATATTGTTGGCTTTTACCCCGGTCATTTCACTCGCAGAAGTACTCTGCTCGATGTACTGGAGGACGTTGTTCCAGCAAACCCTTGTCCTTCCTTGTTTGTTATTAGGAGACTCGAACGTCAACCTTCTTGTCAGATTCTTCTGTGAAGATCGTTTAGTGTTCTTCTCTTCTAGAAATTATTGCTATGTCATTACCGAGTAAACTCATCCGTCACCGGTAACATGTATTGGTTACATGGCTGTGGCAAATGGTAGTAAGATTTCATATTGTGGTTCTTGCGGTTTGGCCAACTCAGTTTTGCTTTGGCCACTATCCGATTGTCGTTATGCTTGGAGGACGTCCTACAACTTGGCATCGTAGTCTACCTGACGCGTCATTTTGCACGCGGTGACACAGGAGAGCCTCCGTAGGCTTGCTTGCTACTCTTATACAAATAACTAATTGGTTACGAGTGTACGATGCAGCTAATATTGCTATCACTTAGTTGCAAGTTTCCAAAAATGTGTATTCTCCCCTGGTCTTAGACATCTTAGGCGCAACGTCCATAAGCTCTTTGCTGGGCTCCGCAAGGTAGGCTCGCATGGATCAAAGGCTGCCTACTACAATGCTCTTCGAAGGTACACGTAGGGCCTGCGGCCTGCAAAGGACTCCTTTTACTATCGCAAGTTACGATTGAACCGTACTTACCTACTAAAGGATAGATCTGAGCTTTAGGAGTCCATTGGTAGGTCCTGTAGCAAAGGAAAATCCAGCGCTTTACTACCATAGGCGCCTGATTGCGGGCGGCAGAGCCAGAACCCGCATAGCATTGCTGATGAGCTCAAAGGGCACATCGCAACCATTGTCAAGCACATTTATCTGGGGACGTAGCTAAGCTGCTAATTACCGCTCTATAGCTTTGGCCGATGACTCATCCAAAACTTTTAAGAACCTTGTGCATTGAAGCTCAGCTAAGTTCAATTTGCCTAGTTGGTTTGGTTTTAGGAAATCTCGGTCTATGAGATTGGCAAAACTACATCTTTGGCAGGAGATCACCACCAATACGATAGAAAATAAGCAGATCAGCCTTGTAGTTTTCTTGAACCCTTTAATTGTTTACGCCACTTGTTTCTCCTTCAGTTATTACATTTCATAGATATTTTTGAGTTTGATGTGCACCGGTGGTTAATTGGTTTAGCAGGCGGTCAAGATTGGTTATGTTGAATTCACGCGGGAAGAAATCTATATCGGCACACCTCAAGAACCATTACCTGAGCTTTGCATGTTCTCTCTTTTTTTAGTTTCTTCTTGCTTAGAATTTCTGCAAATGACATCGGAAGGAGGTTGGCGTACGCGGATGATGACATTTTAATGCCATTTCGTGTTGACCTGTCCAACCTTGACGGCGATATACGTATTGCATGGAGCCTTGGAATGGCAGTTTCTTTAGGCTGCTCCATCCCTGAGTGCTATTCTATCGTGATGGCATTGAGAACACTTTGATAGAATAGTGCTCTAGATGAAGTCTTCTTCCCGCCCATAAGACGTTGCTATTGCTATTACCGTACGTAAGTGCAACGTGTGACCAAGATGTGTTAAGGCACGTACGCAAACGTAAATATTTCAACATTTATGAATTGGTGCAGATGTGCAAACATGTGCAAGTGTGTGAACTGAGTGTAAGTTAATGTAAATGTGTGAACTATGTGTGAACATTTGTGTAAATGTGTACGTTGGGACACTTATTTTACCCGAGTTTGAGCCGAATGGAAATATCCACTTCTAAATGCGCCGTGCTGAAAACAGTCAAGGACGACACTTTATATTTTATGAACGGTCATAGTATACCTGAAGTGTCAATATTCAAAGACCTAGGTGTAACATTTGATTGCCAAATGAAGTATACTTCTCATATCGCCGAAGTTGTAAAATCTGCGTCTCGGCTGTGCAATCTCATTCTTAGAGCGTTTATCGGGCATGACCCAGCAATGTACATAAACCTATATAATACGCTTGTTGTACCAAAGTGGACATATTGTTCACACGTGTGGACGCCTTTTTATAGAAAAGATGTAGAACTGCTTCAGCGAGTGCAGGATAAATTTGTCAAACGAGTCGCATGGCGCTGCAATGTTAGACGCGAGAGTCTCGTACTCCCAACCGTGAGCGAGTACCAAATGCAAGTTGACGTGAGATTTTTTAAACAACTAATCCGAAGTAATACATTTAGTACATTTTTCACATTACGTCCAAATAATCTACGTAGTGGTGTCTCAATTACTCCATTGGAAGTTGCTAATGTCGAAGTTGTGAATAATGCGTTTGCATGGAGAGTTTCGCGACGTGCCCATGAGTGTAAAGACTACCATGTGATTTTAACACCCCTTTTTCAATAAAGGAGACTTTGTATTGTATTGTATTGTTTAAGCATTGCCAAAACGCAGCTCCGTTAATAAATCAAAATTTCTATTGTATTGTGTTGCAGTTGCAATCAGCTTCAGTTTTAAACATTGACTGAATATCGAAACGAATGAGCACTCAATTAGAGCACTTGTAGAGCACTTGTGAATATACTTGGTCCAGTCATACTGCGTTTTCAGCAGTTGGTGAGGGCAGCGTCCATTATCCGAACGAATCGCATTTGTTCTTTGATGATACTCAGCCTTGCATGTTCGCGTTGCGATATTTAGCCTAAAAAATATACTTTCCGGCAGTTTGCGAGTGGTGAGCGGCATCAATCGCCTATGTTTCTTAGGGGCCTAACTAATTTACCGTCATCCGAAAAATCGCCTTCTCTTCGAATCTTGAATCTTGATCTACTAAGCTAAGGATGACGTATTGAGAGTCCAAGCTGCTTGGCACAAGGCAAATCATCTAATCGGTGGTATCGCTGGTTTTATGTTTCAAAATTTCATCCTCAAAATGCTACGACAGGTGTGACGCGGATATAATTTACGACTGCTAAACCGACGTGACCATCCGCCAGACCGCAGGTAATACCCGGCAATCCGGCAGACGCAGTTTCTCATCCGTTTTTGCGAATACGTTTTCTTAGTCTTTTGCCTCTTCATAACCGTCTGAAACTGACAAACCTGCAGGCTGTATTTTTGACGCTAGCTGGACTTCATCTGCGATTCCTTATTATTATTATTATTATTATTATTATTATTATTATTATTATTATTATTATTATTATTATTATTATTATTATTATTATTATTATTATTATTATTATTATTATTTATTAATATTGTTTAAATGTTACAATTGTGAGGTGTGAACGTGTACTCCTTGTCTTCTTCTAACTCCTAAATATTATTCCATGGAACCGACAATACAGCCGGCGTTTCCTCGGCACACAGCAAGCGACAGCAGTTGCCGTAGAAACTCGCCTTCGCGCCGATTCCCTGTGAGATCTGTAATCCGTTGGCCCAGCTCACTGATGAATCTCTTGGTTCCCTTGCTTACCGGGCCCATTGTTTCCATCGATATTGGCACTACGATATAACTTGTCTCCAGTTCTTGGTACTTGCGTTTTTTCCCATTATCTGCGCGCTCGGCAACCCATCCCGCTTCTAGTGAACTGTGGCGTATATACGAGGGAGCCACTGTACAGGACACTGTAGCATCCCATACCAAGCATCTGCCGTTAGCCCATAGCGGGATTGTTACACCGTCTGGTCTTTTGTCGTCATGAAGTCCTATTCTGGGCTCGAGCGTGCTTGGTATACCAGCTTTGCGTAAGGCTCTTCTTATAATTGCATTGATTTCAGCGTGTCTAGAAACTCTACCATGGCTTTTGATGCAGCTAAGAGGGTGAAGTCCATCCTCAGTTACTGTGGTACCACATGCGCGGCAACTGTAGGGGTTGCAAACCGGGGCACCTATTCGAAGAGCTGTTACCATGCGGAATGAGGTGTTGTCCAGCATGGTACCCAGCTGCGGGGAAGGGAGACACTTTAGAAAGCCTCCACTAAATGTGTCCCGTGCTGCCAGAAAGACAGCTTTTTCCACTGGAGATTGGAGGTTGTCTAACAGCTCTCTAGCTGCAGCGCTGCATCTGTAGGAGTCCAACGTATGCTGTGTGGGACGTTCTTGCCAGGGGCCTGGTCCAATTGTTTGTCTAGCTATTAGCTCTGCAGCGTCTTTGGCTCTTGTGATTCCTTGGCGGATGTCTGGTTCGACCAACGTTTTTGCGAGTTTACCAAATTCCAATAGAGACGCGGCATAGCACATGGGAGCCAGCTCCGCCGCTGATCTAATACCAAGTCCTCCTTCGGCAATTGGAAGGGTTGCTCTTTTCCAAGTGTCATCATGCAGGTCGACGTTTAATACTTCACCTAAAATGCTTCTTGCGGTATCGTCGTAAGCTTGAAGATCTTCGTGGCATTTAATAGCTGGTGAAGTGCGCAGAGTATAGTTAAGCTTCGGCGAGCCCAAGCTGTATCTCCAGATGCACAGAGCTGCTTGCGAATGCATCGCCGTTAAGCAAGAGCGAATTTGCTTCAGTCCAGTGCACTTTTCTTTAAGGGTCTTTGAAATCGATCGTAAGCTTATTGGGGCTCCCAGAAGCTCCAGCTCGTCTAAGTCAACGCGCCTAGATTCTGGCAAGACATTCGAAACCGCCCTAAAAATTTCATCCTGTTCTTGGGCATTACCTCCCAATGTAATGACTTCACACTTAGAGGCATTGAGGCTAAGGCCTCCCTCTTCTGCAAAATTCAGTACGTTGATAATATCACCCACAACCAGATCAAGTGGGCCTCCAATCGTTGCGTCATCTAGGTACCAAACGTTAAGAGGGCTCTTCATGCGTGCCACCAAACTGGATACCCCGAGGCTGAATAAAGCAGGTCCAAGCGGATCGCCTTGTTGCACTCCACTAGATGATAATAGTGGTGCTTTTTCTTCCCAGGACAGCAGAGTCGGTTCCTTGTAGCTTTGCCAAGCTAGCGGCAAAAGTTGCGGCACTTTGAGTCTTACCTCATCAAGCACTACATCGCGTCGTATAGTGTTGAAGGCGTTACGAAAATCCAATTTAACTAGGACCCGTACTGGACCTTCTGCTTCAACAAATGCTCGTACTGCGTGGACTGCCGCTTCTGCACCGCCTTTCACTGCAACGCCTATCTGACTTGGTGAAATTGCTGTCACAATTGTTGTCCTTGTAATGGCAATGGCTACTTTAGCGACAAGCCTCCTGATTGTAAGGCCGCATGCTATAGGTCTAATAGAGCCGTCTTTTTTCTTTAGCGCTGTCAGATTGGCCCCGTAGAAGATGGGAATGCAGAAATGTGGCAAATTACCACCCAAGGCTGAACTAGCAAGAGAACGAAGTTCTTCCACCAGCCTCCCAGATGACGGTACTGTGCTATCGAGCATATCGAGCAGATGCCGAGGACGTAAACCGTCTAATCCTGGGCCTGATGCTAGAGAAAAAGACCGGGCGGCGTCAGTAATACATTTTTCTGGTACGAGGCATGCTTGCGCTGGTACTGGTGCTTGAAAATGGTTTAAGCGCTCTCTGACTGAATCCGTAGCACGAGGATGCTTGTCTCTCAATTCCTGCTCTGTGTGGCTGTTGAGTGGCTGCGAATGAGTCGGTTGAAAGAAGGCTACGTGCGGCAGATCTTACATCACCTTCTGCTAATTTGCGCTCTGCTGTAGCGGCTCTGTCACGATCAGTGTACTGTTTTTCTGAGTTTTTGCGGGTGCTGCGTGATTGTTCGGCAAAAAGATTTTCTAGTCGTTTCCACTGCGTATCCACGAGATTTTTTCTAATTATTTGACAAAGTGTGGTATCTTTGGCTTTTCGCTCCGGGATGCGCAACATTAGAGTCGGCAACGTTACCAGCCTGACCCAAGACGCGTTGTCTTGCTTTGAGTTAAAATTAGCCAAAGCCTCTGTGTATGCTGCGCAACAAACTTCTCTGACCCCTCTGGGTATAATCCTGATTAGTTTAGCGTCTTTTCGCGCCCGAGCCAAGAGTGTTACTAAGGTCTGTGGGTCTGGGTCATATGTTGTCACGATGTTACCAACCTGGTTTTCAGAGTTATTTAACTGGGGTACGGTCGGTAATGGTTGGGGGTTAGTTCTATGGAGGCGAGTCTTATGCATGCGCAAGCCTCGCATTGATTGTATAGATTTCCCGCAGACATCACAAATGTATGGTTGTTGGGATCGTGGTTGAGATTGAAGGGGGTTTGCTTGGAGAAGTGGTTGTGTGCTCATTGTTTGTTTGTAGATGTTGTACTACTTCCGCTGCCCAGTTCAGTCGCAAGCGGTAGAGAGGGCTCAGCGGTGCCGTCAATAACGGATATCAAAAAGACTCTTCCTTGTTCCGACTCCAAAAATTCGAGAACTTTGGCTATTGATGGATTTTCGGTTAGCCATGATGAGAGCAAATTCTTGAAGATCTTCCAAATTTTCATAATGCCATCAATCAGATAAGCTGTTTGTGCGGGCTTCTTTTCTGCTGTTTTTGTTCTTTCTTCAGCGCTTCTTTGTTTCGGTTTTGGCTTATTAGAGTCTACCCTGGGCGGGCGCGGTGGAGGAAGGTGGCATACCACCTCGCCTTTTTTGTTTAGTACTGGTTGTGGAGTGGCAGGTCTTGCGGCATCCGCATACGATTTCACCTCCAAGCTCGTGGATTGAGAGTTCGTGCTGGTACTTGGCGATAGAGAAATCTGGGGGAACTCCTCAGCTAGGTCGGGTAGGCGAGATGCTACCTTTGCGTATAGCTTTTGTTTTTCAGCCTCTGTGAAAATTCGTTTTACTCCACAACGGCCGTCACTAGCCGCATGAGTACCACCACAATTAGCGCATCGGGCCTTTTCATTGCATTGCCACATTTGATGGCCGGGTCTTGCACATCTTCTGCAGGTAGGGATTTCCCTTTTTGTGCATTGTGATGCCTTGTGACCAAACTTATGGCAGGAGAGACACTGTAAGGGCGAATCGCAGCAAAGTGTGACTTTAAAGCATTCGTCGGCGATTGTCACTTCACCCACTGGTTCTTTGTCAAACCTTAGCCGCACCCTACTTGAGGGCTTCATCACCTTAACGACGTTCTTGCTCGGGCCTGTAGCGGCCGCGGCAAACTTTTCTCTGCGAACTTCACTCACGCCCTGTTCGCGTAGACAATCAAGCAGATCTTCGTCTGAGAACTGTGGGTTTATTCCGGAGATGCGTCCCCAGAAAGCCGACGTGTCGGAAAGAGGACGTATATTTAATCCGCAAACGCAATTCAGGGTCCTTACGGATGCTAATTGATCCGTTGTAGGCGCACGAATCCCTAGTTTGCCTTGGGCAGTGATCCGCACGTTAGCACCGGGGATAGTTTTCCTTACTTCGGCGTGTGCCTTGAGGACGCTTAGGCCTTTCAGGGCATCAGGTTTATCCTGGCATTCGAAAAACACCTCTAAACCACTTTGGTTAGTTTTATCATGTGCTCGTTGGAGCTCGCTGATAGCGGATCTTCCTAGGTTACCCGCTACTTTTCGTTGAGCGGTTAGGATGGCTCGCTGTGCTCTTGTGGGGACAGTCTTCCACTCAGGGTCGTTGTCCTCAGCATCCATTTCATTCTCAGATAGCTCACTACCTTCCTCTCTCTCGCCTTGGTCGGCCATAAGGACGCCCAACGTTTGCTCTCTTCGGAGGATTCTTTTAGCATTCACTTGAGCTTGTGCAGTTAATCTGGTAGACGGGTGACACTTTGCCGAGCAGCAATGATTAACGTCTCGTTCAGCACGCGAACATGCTACGAGTGGTGACGGCGAACGTGCACCGTCACGTCGTGTGCACTTTGTTAGTGGCGAGAGGGAACGTGCACATCGGGTGATGTGTTCACCATCGCTCATCGGGCTAGTGGGCCTCGAGCCGCCAGCCGCAAATTGGAACACTTGGCTTTGTTGTTGTCTTTCAGCCACGATTTACTTTTTTCTTTCCAAAAAACGGAATTGTGCACCAAAACTCACCTACGTAGGATGAAAATGTGCGCGACGATTCAACCAAAAAACTCAGCAGTTTTCACGTCGAATGATTCACTTTTCACCTTAAAAGACTCGAAAACTAACGGAGCTCGAACTGATTGCGACCACTTTCGTCAAGCCGTAGCGGACAAAAAAAAAAATTATTATTATTATTATTATTATTATTATTATTATTATTATTATTATTATTATTATTATTATTATTATTATTATTATTATTATTATTATTATTATTATTATTATTATTATTATTATTATTAATATCATTATTATTATTATTATTATTATTATTATTATTATTATTATTATTATTATATGGTGACTGTTACTAGGTTTTTATTTTTCATTACTTTCAACAGTTGCCTATCATGTTTTGCTTCATTCAAGTCATGTCAGTCTTACCTAATCGTTCATGTACTGTTTATAAATATAATTTTCCTTATATAAAGAGTATGTATGTATGTAAGCTGGGCTTAATAACATCAGAAAGCTGGCCAGCTGACTCTCCCATAGGGCATTTGTGTAATGCCGCACAGCTAATTAAGCACCAATGTGCGATTTAACAACAGGGCCAAGACACTTCTGGGGGCTGGCTGACCTCCAGCAGGAAATCAGACCCGAGTTATCCACGGTGTTGATGCCTCTGAAGAAGGCGGCGTTGTTTGCGTCGGTTGCCCCCGCCTCCATGATGGTGAGAAGAATGACCTCCGCTCGTTAGCAGCAATTGTCCTGAAGAACCTTCGCGACTTTACTGGTGGGAGACAGTTCGACGATGGCAGCAGACCTCTTCCAACCGTATGTACCCCGGCAGCGGTCCGGCTAGCTATTACCAAGCTCTTGGAAGGCAACATGTCTTCGGTGGTGGGCTAGGGTCTAATAGTCGATAAACTCAATGCCGTCGCCCGCACAGACCTTGCGCAGCCATAGCAGAAGTTGTCCTGTGTGGCCACGAGCCCGCCGAAGCTGAGCGCCAGCGAGAATGATCGATGACTCTGTACGAGCACAGAATGGAGAACATCATTTCGGGATGCGTCACGGATGCTGACAGAGCCAGGTTGCGCGTCGTCTCCTTCAAAGGGACGGACGCATGACTTTACGCTGTACTCTGTGCCCGGATTGGCACTCTGTTAGATGACGTGAGGATCACGGTCGGACAAAAAATATGTAAGAAAGCTGTAATACAAATATGTATAAACCAAATGATTGTTAATTTAAAAAAAATACCTAATTATATTATAAATTTATATAGCGCAGTGTGCTACAACAGGCCATTGATGATGTTGCACGTAGGTGTGCAGATAACATATATAAGATTACCTACATGTAAGTCTAATCTAGGTGATAATAGCATATATATATATATATATATATGTAGACTGATATGAGTTCTAATTTGGTTGCTCTTACTCGATTATTATAATAATAGTATGTTGTTACATTATCTCAATATATATTACATATATTGATCTCTGATATTTATTTTAATTGCGTTATACGCTCTACCATGCGACTGCTCTGATGTGACTTTGATGCTGATCGCGTCTGATTAAGTCTTCAGCTCTTAGTAATTTGATAGGGGAGAAATAGTCTGTTTCTACCTAGTTTGGCACGTGTTATATATATATATATATATATATATATATATATATATATGCATGCGCAGCGTTATATCGATTTGAAGCTAATAAATACAAATAATTGAAACATATTATGAAACATATTATAATTTGCGCAGCTCCCTGTTTTTTTTAGAAAAAAACTGCGAAGGAAGCGCATGAAATGTTGAAGGAAGTTTGCGAAAGTCATGTCCTTGGTTGTAACCAGTATTGTGAATGTTTCGAAGTTCAAAAACAGTGATGTTGGAAATTCAATGGGCACCAATGGTCACACATAACCGGCAGAGACGGCTATACTCCCATCGACATCTTGTGACCGGCTATTCACTCAATGAATTTCACTATGAACTCTGCCATAGGAAGGACTTCCACGATCCTAACATCGGCATATGGAATCAGCCGTGTCTTATCTACCATATCGATATAAGAGAGCTATTTCTCTTACGCAGTCGTTTCGCAGTTAGCATGAAGCGCTAATATGCGTTTTCTCATATCTTTGTGCGTTTGACCCTAGATGTTTTTCTAGTACACTTTAGGCAACGTCGCTATCAGTCGAACGCCACTGAAAGTAAAAGGTATTTCCAGTTCAAACAATGCCTAGGTCTTCGGCTGTTTCAATCAGATGTTGGTGGTGAACGAAGCGCCTTTGCACGTGTCATATGTAACAGTCTGGTCAAGGTCTTGCGATTTAACGCCGTTAAACATGTTTTTGTAAAATGTTTATGCAAAGAAAAGTATGTGTTAATAATGCTACGACCACCAGACAACTGAAAATTAGTAATAAAACGTGTGTTACTGAAATTGAGCCAGATTTAGAACAACAAGTGCTAACTGATTAATGTCATTATGTCGCATTCAAATTATGAGACTGCAACAAGATTGCATCACATATTTTGTCGTGGAGCATATATATATATATATATATATATATATATATATATATATATATATATATATATATATATATATATATAAGGACAGTTTAGCAGATATTTTTACATTGTAAAACCTTCCGACAAAATCTCTCGGTTACCAATAAGCTAGCTCTAGACACGACTCGAGACAAATAATAGAGATCATTGACTTTAGTGCTCATAAAGATGGGGGTCAAAATGAGCGCCCCTGACCGCGAGACTATACACGGTTGCAAACGATCGACAGATGGATACCGTCACAGACCCGTCGCGGCCGCATGCATAGCTGGACAGGCCTATCGCATCCTCCCCCCAAAGGTAGAACACTCTGGTCGGTTATCCAGCTGACAAATCTTAATGTGCATATTAATGGTTTCTAAAAGTACAGCGAATTGTGCGTGTAGAAAGAATTACGCCGCTTTTCGCCAACAAAAATCAGTTAAACCTAAATCTATCAGACAGAAAATTCGTTGTAATATCGGTATTTTTAATGTGTATGTTAAACTTGTTAAGAACAAAATGTAATGACTCTTCCCAACAGTATGCATTCAAGTCAACTAAAATATTAAAACGATCAAAATAGAGCCGTTGGTACGTTTGTAGGTAGCCCTTATATACATGTGCAAAATTGGGGAATCAGTATTTGCTTATTCAAGATATGGGGGTCAATAAATGAGAGTAAGTTTAAGTTAACAGTAAACGACATCTCTATTTTGAGAGTGGATACTATGGTATAGCCTGAGCTTAAAGCGGTGTTGCACAATAAATGCTAGCATTGTATCTATATTCTGGCGCCATCTAGCGAAAGTACAGTGGTGTTCCGTCGTTCCCGTTTTGTGACGATGAACGGACTTAGATTGAATTTTACATTCCTTGTCTGATTTGATTGCCAATTTCTCATCTGGGTTAATTTGCGGTTTTTGTTTAGTTTTGACGAAGCGCATACAAGACATTTATTAGTCTCACACTCACATTGGCGTACGGATATGAGCACAACCGCACAGAGGCAACGGACACAACTCGCTGTTTGCTTTGTGCATAATGGCATCATTAGATTATGTAGTAGTAGTTTTTATTAAAAAAATGATTGGTTTACACAAATACATCATAGACATGGCATTTCCAGAGTTTTTTCACAACGTTGCAATGCGAATGCATGCGATGCCTACGATGTATATGTGTAAACCAACCATTAATTAATAAAAACTACTACTACATTTCGATATATACTAGCGCATCATTAAAACAACCATCGTTAACAATAGGAGGGAAAAATCGACAACGAACATTTTGATATTTACTAAAATGGCATCGTTAAAAATTCACACCGAGCTAAACCCTCTCAGTGTATGGCCCCATATATAACTGCCCTCGGCACGACCGTGTAGGCCATAACTTCAAGGTTCATTAGTGGAAAATTCTAAGCATAATTGATAGTGTTGGCTGCAAGGAGACTGCGTTAGACCATCACTTCGTGTTTACATTCTAGCGAAGCCATTGCGTGCTCATACTGGACATAACTAGGTACCTACCTCTCCAGCTCCTGTTTTCTAGGAACGGGATGCTCGACGTCCAAGCCGAATTAAACATGGGTTAAATGCTACTATGACAAGACGAGATTCTTGAAAAGCCGCTGCACTTACAAAATGTAGTCGCATGGGGCTCGCCTAGAACGCAGTGACCATTTCATTCAGACGAAATATAGTGCCCGTAAAATGACAGCTAAAATGTATATGATTTATAATACTTCGTTCATAGCAGGTTGCATACGGGCTGCCTAGAGGGCTAGTTTGTCGTCTACCGGGGTGTCGCCGGTTCGATCTGTGTAGTTGATCGATTCTTTCTGAGCAATGCTCATTGAGAATACATGATAAACCATATCGCTGAAAATCAGCGACCATGTTGCCACATGTTCACACAACATGTCCGTTATGTAAGTATTACGTTGCCGGTCTTAGCTGTCCTGATAAAAAAAAAGTGTGACAAGTGCGTTAAGGTATGCATGTAAAGCGTATATATATATATATATATATATATATATATATATGTACAAACACGCTGTTCTGGACACTTTTAAATATCCCTAAACGCTTAAAGTGAACTGCTCCAGATAGTTACGTAAATAGCAAGGAAAGATGATACTGTAAAATGAAGCTAAGCTCTTTTAACTGAGAATTAGATTACATATTATACGTTTAATTGAAAACGGGTCTCAAGGCTCCCTTTCATTATTAAAGCAGATAGGAATGACACTGTAGCCCGCAGAGTTTGCACAAGCACTCTGAAGATGTTTCGAAGACCTCTCCCGTGCTCATATTTTCATGTGAAAGCCGTGGAGAACAAATTTCGCCACGTTGGGCCTTATTCTTAATGTTGCAATGCATTTTTTGCAAAATTTACGTTATTTTCTAAGTTTTATAGAACGAAGGGGTAATCTCTGCCGTAAATTTTCCATTAAATATGTTGTTATTGAAAGAACAAGCTACACCTGTAGGAAAGTGTAGATTCCCGAAAAGTTAATAATATGGTAGGATAAATGCGAAACGAATTGAATTATTGAAGTTTTAAATTCAGCTGGAGTGTGCCTCCTCCAACATATTTATTTCCGCCGTCAAAATCGCATTGCCTTTGTCCTACATCAATTTACAACATATCCTTTCGCTCTAGTCGATATAGTGCTGCAAGGTCGCAAGCGACTACTATAAGTGGAACCATCTACAGGACTACAACATCATGACATTAACGTTCATGCAGGTGCATACACCTGCAAATGTAGCCCTTTTGCGACACTAACATAGCTCGGTGGCCGGTAGTTGTGTACACAAGATGAAATAAAGAGAGTCTCCCAAAGGTCATTCTTAGGCCGTATACTAGGCTACCAATTTTGTCCTATAACCTGCTGAATTAATATTTTAGTAACCCAGCACAGATGACAGTAGGTAGTCCTAATTGTAGAGATTTGTGATTCAAAACGACTGGACTTGGAAGCGTCGCCGTTTCTTGGTCTGTGCTGCTACAGGTGCCCTTTGTAACTCCCCGCCCAGCTTCATGTTGTAGCGGGTGATTTCATTATTGTAGACTGCAACAACGTTGATATTGGCATACTGCAAGCATTTACGGGACCTCCTAGGGTGCGTTCCAGTGTTTGACCAAAACAACGAAGTGATGCACGTCTGTTGTGCCGTGTGTTTTATACAGAGTTACGCGCGACGGAAAAGTAATTTGTGCTTATTTACGTAGCGTTTACGCCTGACAGCAGACACGCTTGTCAGATTTACACTAATCCTCGCAGATCTCTACCTGAACGCTTATTAGATATAAATAGCATCCTGCCATTTTATTCGGCAAGCGTTATCATCAAGAAAACAAAATTTGCCTGAAAATAATTTAATTAATTGTCGATTCAGTGCATAGCATCTGTAGCAGCCGACAGCACAGCTGGAAGTGTTTCTTTGTTTGTTAAGTAAGTTTGATTAACGCTTAAAGTGGTAGCGTTCAAGAATCCTGGGTCGGTAAGACGGTCCAGGATAACATAGAAGCTATAACATAGGACAAATGCTTATGAATTGGCTGTTCTTTGGTAGGCGGAACGTTAGCTCATCGCTCTGCGTTCCCGGAAGCCGCGTGTGTTTATATATCTACGATTCCTTTCACACCGCAGCAAAATGTTACCAAAACGAAAACTCGTAAAATACACTATATCTTTCGATAAGGTATGATATTGACTGAAGCAGTACGTACTTTTATGTTGTTTGTATGTAAACTCAACGGACAACACATTGCTCTAAGCATATGGCACTTAACTTATAATTAAAAGATGGAATACATTTTTCCAGTACTGCAAACGCAGGCCTGAGTCGGCAGCCAGTGAGTTTAGAAGGTAACATATATATATATATATATATATATAGAGAGAGAGAGAGAGAGAGAATTAGGAAGAATGAAAAAGTACAGAGATAAACTTCTACCTAATGAAAGAAGAGCTTACACGGTGCAGTATAATTATATGCGTCACGCATGGCTGCGTTTTCGCACCGACCAGAATATGGCGCTATCTTCGAGAAGATCGTGTGTGTGTGCCAGCAGTGCAGCATCGAGCTGGCTTCGTCAGCCCGAGAATTTCCGTTTTGCGATCTAGGAAAGCTTCATTACGTTATTTAGTGATTAGAGCTTTCGGAGGTTTTTATTATCTTTCTGTCCTAACGGTCTCTTCACTTCGACGTCTATCTCCCCTTGCAACCCGATAACAACTTAGAAGGAGTGTTGCCTTCGACAGGTCCTATAGCCAGTTCTCGGTATCTGTTTCCTCTTGTCTTGATAAAACGATAGTGGCGTCGAGGTCTTGCAGACGCTAGGGTATTCATATGAACGATGCCCGTTGTGGTAGTGCAAAAGTGGTGTGGTTGGCATTATGTAAGCTTCATAGAAGAGCGTGCCGGGCTTGCAAGGAAGCTCGTTTGAGACGCGTGAAAGCTTGAAGCAGCTGCTCAAGCATCGGCATACCATTTCGATTGATCTGAACTATGTGATTTTTTGAAGTAAGTTGTCGCCATTGACTCTAGGGCACATAATATACATCTTCATCTTTCTTGCCTAGTTGCAAAGTTTTTGTCATCATCTTTGTTGATGTTTGGCTCGACGATGGTCGAAATCAAGTGAAGCTATACGACGATAACGGAGTGCCTACCAGAAGTGTTCGCTGAGATCACGAACCCTTACCATATATACACATACATAAAATATTTGTGTGCTTGCAGTGCAATGGCTCTGCAGAGGGCCCATTCCGATAACTGTAAATCTACCAAAAGCGCTTTGGCGTACAATAAGAGATAATTGTAGGTTGACGGAGGTGTTTTAGCTTTAATTTAACTCATAGACAATTACACACTCGGGAAACGTGGGAGGAAACTATTCAATGCCAAAGGCCGGTATTTTTTAGAAAGGACGTTACCTACCATCAAGACAACGCGAAGTCGCGTGTGATTTTATCTTGCCCCCGCAGGACAGCAAGCTTCGATTGGAAAATCTTGTCGCATCTACCGTACTCATCGGACATCGCATCGTCGGGCTTACCACCTAATCAGATGTCTGCAGAATTATCTAAAGTGAAAGAAATTGACTTCATCGTAATCAGTAATTACATCGTGGATACATTTCTCGGGATGCAGCAACCCGAATTATTTACTATAGGAATCGATTGTCTGGTTTAGAAATAGGGAAAATACTTTTTGAATAAATAAGATCGTTTAACTCGTTTTTTTTATTGATCTTAAAGTTGAAGCATTCCAGTTGCTTTCTATTCCACCCATTATATACGAGAACGAATCGAAAACTTCGGATATATATGTTTAGAAAAATAATATTAAATTTGTTTTGCCTTTTTTTTATTAAATAATCCGAAATCCATTTGCGTCAGACGTTCTACCGCAAATATCTTAAAATGTTGCAGCGGTATTTCTTATTGAACGTGAGACTAGCTGGCAAAACTTCGTGGAAGATGATTCATTGTAGTCGAGAAAAACGGTAAAAATTACCTTATTGTAATATCTGCTCTGCCAGACCTTTTTCTTAAATGCACCACTTGGAAGTTTTGGTCTCGATGTCGCAACTATATACCTATGAGTTGCCTCCTGTAATTACTTTTCAAAGCAATCTAGCGTCTTCTGGTACCGCGTACAAAATTCAAAGTACTAGAACTTTAAAGTACTAGAAGCCGAACGACTCTTATATATATACATAGGGTTGATTGATTATTCGGGTATGTATTGTCCCTACCTATATTTAGTTATTTGTATCCTTGTATTCAACATCCCTGCCCTGGCGTCTGCCAATAGCCCACTTGCTCTTGAATTATCTTGCCCATTGTTAACTCTTATACCCAATCTCCCTAGCTGCGAACTCTACTCTGCGATCCTACTTTGTTTTGGTACTTAAAGCCGTCTTCACCAGATGCATCCGTTTAACCACTCTTTTATTTGTGACATTTGTAATCTTAACACTAAATCTTAGTTTAATTTGTGGTTTTTTTGCATATATTTTGGCATCCTCCCTTCCCCCTCAAGAAACTTCCTGGCGCAATTAAAACCCAATGCAGATCTTATCACTTTTTGTTGTATTTTTTCTAACTTCTTCCTTAACCCCGCGCTGTTGACCAGAGAGGCATTAGCAAAGGTCAATTCTGGTACATACATGGCCTCCTATAAATCCATTATTACTATATATTTATTAAATCCCCAGAGGCTTTTCCACCTTACTGCATTTCTTCATTTTTTAGCCTTCATTCTTCGCAATATTCTTTCTCTTAATAATTGACCCCTGTAATCATCGTCACCCCAAGATACCTGTACTGACTTTTATAGTATAATTCCTTTGAATTGTTCGGCTGCTATCATTATTAATCAAAATGTGTTATTCCTGTAAATTTATTCTAGTAACTTCACCCAGCTTCTCTCAAAACCTTCCTCCAACATATTTTTAAGTTGTTCTAAAAGGCTAATGCCCGTGTACCTTGTCTAAATTAGGAACCATTAAAATCAATTTAAGAGTGGCCGGTCAGGCTCTCGAACCCAGGCCTCCCGAATGCAAGGCAAAGGATTTGCCACTAAGCTATCTTGCTTGGTTCTGGTACAACTTTGTTCTATTCACGATATCATATGCATTTTTAAGATCTAAAGACCCTGCCAAACGCCGTTGTTTCTGCAATCTTGGTACTTCCACAACCTGACCTAAAAAACAATATGATCATATAGCCTATACCCTTTCCTAAATACACACTGCCGTTCTCCTATTATCTCATTTATCTCTAGAACACTCTGTACTCTACTCTTAATCACCTGCATAAATATTCGAGACGTTATAGGTGTAATTGTGATTGGTCGCCGATTTTGTAAATCGCTAGTATCTACCCTCTCCTTGGGAAGAAGAATTTGCCCAATAATTGTCTGCCTTGTCTGTGACCTTTTCCGTTACCTTTCTATGCTTTTTACTCTATCTTTTCTGCTCCAATATTGCCCTATTTATTTGATCACTCCGCCACCCTCGTCCTCCTTCCTTTTGAACTCCCTTTTCTATCATACAGCAATTGTCATATGCGTCCTTAATGTTCCTATGCATCTTGTCTACCAGCCTTTCCCCACGTACCGCTAAGAGCTGTTTTATGTATTCTACTTTCTGCGCCCATTTGTATTTATCCAACCATTTAATTTGGATTACTTTCAATATTGTATGTTTTCTCTTCATCTATCCTGATTTCCTGTACCCATTTATCTAGTTTACCCTATATCAATACATAATCTACGCATGATATTTTATCTCCCTGTGTGTACGTATATCTTCCTTCTATCCGCAGGTCCAAATTTAAAATTTGAACCCCGCTTGACTCTACTAGTTGTATCAGTCTCCTGCCTGCTTGGTCTTCTCGTCCATCCAGCTGTTCGATATGTGCACGCCAATCTCCCAGACATATCACCCCTCCTGATATTACCCAGTTGCTTTATGTACTATTTGAATTAGCTACTCATCCTTGTTTGATGCTCTGTATACCCCATAACTGCCCATGTTGTCCCTTTCAGGCATATCTCTTTAACCACCAGATACATATATCTACAGGGTCATTCATATCAATATGTACTTATTTTAAGGTTTGGTAGAATTCGGCACGAAAATAAGTTTTCCCAATGAAATGAGGGCCGGAACCGTCTTGTTTGGGAGAGAGAGTGAAATTTATGAACACGCCGTTATAATCGGTTCCTTCATGTGTTGACTGGTTCTCCCGCAAACCTTAATTTTGCACAACTATGTAGGAGAAAAAGGCAGAAGAACTACTTTTATAAATATTACTCTCTTTCCTAAACAAGACGTTTTCGCCCCCTCCTTCCACAGGGAAAAGAACTTTCATGCTCTACCAAACCTCGAAATAAGTACATATTGATATTAATGACCTTGTATATATATATATATATATATACACCTGTTTAGAAAACTAACTTCTCGGCTTACATGGAGAAAATCACCATGAAGCTGGACTTCGCGTAGGGATCTATACTCAATCTGTGGTTGCGAAACGACCCCCTAGTTCGGGTCTCCTTACCGGTAGCCAGAGTTAGACTGGGCCTCCTTAAGCTTCCTTTTCAGTCGCAGCATATATTGCCTCCTTGCGTTCGGCGTGGCGTTTAGTGGCGTCTGTCTCGGACTCCCGGGTCATCGCGAACTAGCCCACGCTGGATCGGACTCAAGATGTTGCAATTGCATTCTGTAGAGCTTTCCCGCAGATCCGTTCTGGTTCTGGATCTGAACTCGCAAACGACGTTTGATGGAGCAGCCTATGGGACCGAACAATTTTGCCTGCCAACAAAGTGAGGCTACAAGTAGTTCCGTAAAGACGATAGGAAGATCGGAGTAACTGGTTTGCTTACAAAGAAATGGCTCAATGATGTCAAGTCAAGGTTGGCGCTTGCCTCAGGGGATAAGAGGGCGGAGGAGTATTTGCTGCAACGTCAGTCATTAGATGTTCAAAGGGAATGCCGCCTTGGTAGGAGGAACCCTGTCTAGGTGAACCAGCCCAAGCCTGATCTTAATGCCTTGAGTTTTACCCCGAGCAGGCCGTGTACACGCTCGTACATTCTAAGTGTATATTTTGCTACACATTAATTATCGTGATATAAGTTATCTATAAAAATAATATATATATATATATATATATATATATATATATATATATATATATATTATCTATAAAAATAATATATATATATATAATATATATACATTTTTAATAGAGAAAGAGAGACAGACAGATAAATACAAGGGAACAAGGAGCACATATCTGTAAAGGTCAATATGTTTGCAAACACGGAACGATGGTATTATGTGAGCGCGGCATCAAGCGGATATGGGCGCCACTGCTGGAGAAGTCAACGAGTTCCTCAGTCGGTCGGAGGTTAGACGTGATGTGCGCCGGAGCGGAAGGAAATAATC
This sequence comes from Dermanyssus gallinae, assembly GCA_003439945.1. Lineage (NCBI taxonomy): Eukaryota > Metazoa > Arthropoda > Arachnida > Mesostigmata > Dermanyssidae > Dermanyssus > Dermanyssus gallinae. The sequence continues at coordinate 43,738 of QVRM01002760.1, forward strand.
TATCTTCCGGCAGGATTGGTGATTCATACCTGACGTCTGTCTGACCCAGCTAGAGGATCTAGCCAAGTCGAAGCCGTTTCCTAATATGCACGTTCTCCATATGTAACATATTCCAGGTCCTTGACTTGTGCAAGCGTGAGCGGCCCTACGCCCGATACGCAGCCACCGATGCAGGGTATTATTTCCCTTGACCATCCCTGCTGTGGCGGAACAGGCCCCCGATGGGTCGTAATACCCACTAGGCATTTCCACGGATGCGCAGCTTATTAGAACTGCTTCGGTTTTCGCGCGCGTTGCATTTCTAAAGCATATATATATATTCATTTAGTTGCTTGCCCCTTGTATTACTTGCCGCTTGGTTCTCCTTGCCGGTTGGCGATATCATATGATTTAATTGTTATACCTAATATAAATAATCTAATTAATATAGTTCATATAAGTAGTTTATTTATTTTAGTTAATATTCCTCGTTTTCGTTTATGATAGCTTCGATAACAGTGAAAAGCGTGTTTTAGCCATCACAATTTTCCAGGAGCAAAGTAGCCTAGAGCGGCAGCTAAGCGGACATGTTGAGATTTCGAGAGTTTCCCCAACAGTCCATGTGGCAGCATGTCGCTGACTCTTAGCGGTATGGTTTATCATCTATTCTTAATTATCATCGCTGAATGAAAAGTATATCAATAACGGGAATATAATAGCCAAAAAAAGATGTTTAGGTTAAATGAAATTGATTTATATTCGTTTTGACATTTTTATTTGTTGTATAGGCAAGATACTGAACAAACGCAAATTAAATTTATTGAAATGTTGTCATTTATCGTGCCATAATTAGTATATATTTCTCAGGGAGAAACAACAGTGCATGGACAATTATGAATTAAACGAACCAAGCTTACCTAGTAATTTATTCTTACATGCGGACGTCAGTAGCATTTCGTTTAAGGCATATTCATTAAATGTAATATATATTTTCGCAAATATCGAGCTGTTACTGGGGATTCTGTTCTCAGAGCCAGTGTTTGACACACTGGTTTTCACCGAAGTCTAGATAGGAGACCACCAGCAAGGAGAAATAATAGTCGACGACTATGACGCATACCGACCTGAAAAGAAATTCCGAGCTGGTGGAGGGCAATATTTATTAACAAGAAGTAGCCGACAGCCTTTAGCGTACAACAATAGATAACAACTGTGGGTTGACGGAGGCGCTTAATAGGCTTCTTCGAAAATGATGAGCTTCCATTTTACGTAGAAACAATGAGCCACTCGAGTAGCGCGCGAAGAAGCTATTCAATGCCGCAGGCCGACGTTCTTAGGCGCTGCGCCTCACTCTGCACGGCAAACCTTGTTTCACTTGTTTGGCATAAAAGGCTTTGCAGCGTCTGCTGCGACACTTCGGCTGAAAGAGGGGCAGATTCAAGCGCGAAGTGAACTAGTGTGATGAAATTTTATTTAATTAGCCCCCAACTAGCCCCCGATCCGATGCCGTCGCCCAACAGCGGCAACATTTCTAGTTCGTACGCACCGCTAAGTACCTCGACATGCGCATCCACTTTGGCATGACGAACTTCCACGACAGCCACATTCAGTGTGGAGCTGTGCTCGGCTCTAGTTACACCTTTCATAAAGATCCGCACTTCACAGTGCCCCTAGTTATACGCGCGGCAAGTTTGGCCTGGCGAGGTCGCCTAGGCTATAACTGATCCGAGCAGTTAGCGTGTAAGCGATTTGTGGAGAACATTTCAGAGGCCTAATACGTTTCGAATAAGCGTGTACGAAGACGTCCATTACGACCCTCGTAAAAAGTTGTGAAAGAGAAGCGCGCACATGTCGTCTAGCGTATAGCAGTCGGCTCACTAGGTGAAAGCTTGCTGATATATGACACGGTAATGAGAGCCGAATGCATCGACAAGGTGAACGATCTGGTGACAAGTCATCGGCGTGCCACAATGCGAACGTTGGCAGTGGGCATGGTGGGTACCAGCGTTGCAGCAGTGTGAATACTTGTGCACGATAGGTTGGGTTACCCGAACATGTGCTCGCAGTGGGCTCTGAAATAGCTCAGCGAACCTCCGGCGGGGTTCACAGTGAGGGACTAGCTTTTCCGTCATAGTCGGAATAATTCTAGGAATAGAGAATTATTCGGCTCGTAAAAAAGTGGGTGGGATAATTATGCTCAGGTCTCTGGTGATTACTTCAATTATGCACATATTGTCGCTTCGAACTTTTCATTTGAGCACCCATCATATATTTTGTGACCACTCCACTCAAGCCGGTCAGTTTTGATCAGCCCATCTGCGCCACCTCACGTTTGATTGATTGATGGATTTATTATTCGCTTAACTTGTATACCTAAACACACATGTCACCCTTTTATATCAGGAGCGCTTAGAGCGGCAGCACATATGTTACCTGCGCATTCATATAATCGATGTATAATCGATTATATGGATGCGTAGGTAACATACATGCCGCCGCCCTAAGCGCTCCTGATATAAAAGAATGACATTTGTGTTTAGGTATTTCAATACCTACTGAGTATTTGCTTTTCATTGGGACAACCTCTTCATTGTAATAGCGACCAGGTCGTTTCTAACATTTGGTTCTAATGTTTGGGCCTCTGACAGCTCTATATCTCTGCACCCTCCCAACGTTATGTTGTGCGTCCTCACTCGCAGTAACATAGAGCTTTGCACGTTTGTGCTCATTTATGTCTGCCCCTGTGTGCGGTATGCTACCTGTATTTGGGATTTTCTGCTGCTGCTGCTGCAGCTTATTTCGACTGTATATTGCCTGCATTTCCATCTTGAAATGGTCTCGTTTATTTGTGTATTTCACCACGAGTCTACCTCTGCCAGCAAAATAGATCAGATTCTGCTCGCTCGGTTCGCGTGTGAACGGGCATCCTAAATGATTCAGTGATGCAACAACTGCTAATACGGGGGAGCACGGTGTGCAAGTAAAAGCCTCCTGCTGGTAACTATTCAATGGTAATTGGGAGAACTACTGGAGATCTGACCAACATAGCGCTTGGTCAACGTGGTGCGATCCCGAAGTCAGGGCCGCCTTCCGTGTATTAGCCTCGCTACAATCGCTTCAGGCCACGCCAACCATGCTTCGATCGGTCAAACCTCTCAGAACTCTGGCGCGCTCAACCGCGTGACTGACAGTAACCGATCACGTACCACCGCCTCATCGGAGTCTGGCGCGCTCTCAGCGTAGACAGACGCACCACTGCTAACAGAAGCTGCTGCTGCAGCTGCTGTGTTTGTGAACACTCGTAGCAGGAAGCGATCGCGCGTTCGATCAACCGCAAACGCTCTGAGAGCAATTATCGCGTTGTTATTGTCGTTATTATTATATTGGGCATAGTCTCTGCGACTCGATAATGCTATTCCCACCGTTGCCCGCAACAGCAGGAGAAACGTATCATCTCCGGGATTGCCCCTGGCAGACATCCATCAGAACGTCATACCCAACGTTGCTATCCACGATCTACACAGTATGCGATTGGTGTGATGGTGTTGCTGCTGTTGTCACTAACAGCGACAGTCAAGACCATGAGCCCCCAAACGATGCGTAAGCGAGGCAACCTAAGAATAAATGGAAGACGTTTAAACTGTATTCATGTAGACACTCGTTTAGCAGCAAAACAATGTGCTATTGACTGTATTCTATTATACAGTGTACCTAACGACGTTGATTTCACTTTTATCTGCAAGACCTCGTTCACCAGACTAAAAAAACGGATGCCTAAATGTTATATCTGTATCGTGTGATACACCTGGTAAATACATCGCAGTCGGTCTACTAGACTTCAACCAGTTTGGCTTCTGCTGCTTCTATGTATCGAATTCATCCGTCATAGAATTCTGTCTCTGTCGCACGCAAATGCTGAGATGCCGAGATCATTTCCTAATATCAGCTTGATGGATTCGTAACGATCATTGGCGACTTCTATCCACCTCGAGTCGATTGGGCTACTGCGACAAAACCTTCACTACTGAGTCAATGGGAAGAAGAACTTTTGAAGAATAAGGTTTCCGTAACAAGATGCACAATAAGTTCAAACCGTGCAAATGTCATTTTTGGATCGAAGCCGTCACTCTTAATGTAGTCGACAAGAAGCTCGCAAATTTGCGCCGATTTCTATTCCGCCACGCCATCTCGCGCCTTACCTGCAACAAATCTCCACCAACCCTGGAATCTCGCACTCGCACACGGCATCAACAGACGAGACGAAAAGGTTGAACTCATAGCATCTCATTTGCCATCTTTGTTCATCAACGCTCTTCCAGTAACTTCCCTCTCATTCGTGTCAACTTAATGTGATCCTACGATCTACCGCAGATCACCTGTTGAGTTTAATGAATATGATATTTAAGCAACTCTTGTGTCTGAATCCCCAAATACACTTGCACACCTGATGGGTCCCGCTACGTGTAACGAAAAATGTGTCTTTTACAACAACAACAATGAAAGACAATGTGAACCGTAAAATATCCTGGTGCGTCTCAGGACAACTTCTCCAAAAGACGCCAACGAGGCTAAGCCATGCGCGCATAAAATTGCTCTGCTTGGTGGGATAGGCATGGCATCGAGCACCACGAATTTCTTCAGTTGAGTTAACATTGCTTTTACTGCAAACTGCAACTTTTACTGCAAAATGGTGCGATGTCCAATGAGTGTCGGATATTGCAAAGCCGGGCTACCACCTATTAAGATGTCTGCAGAACTATCTACAGACAAAGAGTTGCACTCTACTAGAGGCAGTAAAAACACGCGTGTGTATACCATGAGGAATTTTACGCTCTAAGAACCACACTTTAGACGCTTCTAATGGGCTAAGTTGCCTGTGGCACGATATCGTTTAAATGCATCTATCGTCATCGCGTTCTCGTACTGGATTTATATAGGCTTTCTCCAGCACAGGTATTTGGGGTACAGGGTAATGCCAGCCACGTCCAACAAATACAACCAGCAAGACCGGGGCTCGAACCTGCGATTGTTTTGCTAACCATGGTCGCCATGGCAACGCCCCGTTTCGAACGGTGCATTAACCGCCTAAGCCACCGCCGCTACAAAAAACATTATGTGACATAAAAATCGATAGTCTGTTTCAGAGATAAGGAAAGTACTTTTGTTAAATAAATAAAATCGGGTTACTCGTTTATTTTATAGATTGACTTGAAAGTTGAATGGCGGTTACTTTGTGTCATTCAATATATATATATATATATATATATTAAGAGACGGGCGATAGCCTTTTTCTGCAGAATTACCTGAATAGTTATAATTGTTTGAATTTATGTAATAATGGAAACTTTAAGCTCAATGAAGAATTATTGAACTTAAATAAATTTGTCGTACGGAGAAGAAGGTCTCATAAAAAATAATTATATATATATATATATATATATATATATATATATATATATATATATTATCATAATTTATTTAAGTGTAGCAAAATATACATTTGTGATGTATATATATATATATATATATATATATATATATATATATATATGAAGGGAGAGATGAAGAGCGAAAGGATGATAAGTGCAATAGAACCAGGGGCAAATATTTGTAACGGTAGACGCGTAGCAAATACGGATATTTGGTACGATGTGAGCGCGGCATCAAGCGGATGTAAGCATCGCCGCTGGGGAAGTCATCGAGTCAGTGAGTCAGTCGGTTGGAGGTTAGACTTGCTGTGCGTTGAGGGGAAAGAAATAATCTATCTTTTGGCAGGCGTGCTAGTTCATGCCTAAGGTCGGTCTGACCCAGCCATACGATCCAGCCAAGTAGACAGCGTTTCCTAATATGTACAATCTCCACATGCAACATATTCTAACGTGGCCCTAACGTGTGCAAGCATGGGCCGTACGCTCGGTGCGCAGCCAACGATGCAGAGTATTCCTTCCCTTGACCACCCCCGTCCTGTGGGGGCAAAGACCGCCAGATGAGTCGTAATACTACCCACTAAGCCTCTCCTCATCCGCACGTTGCCGAATCCACAACCTACTGGAACTGCTACTCGGTTCAGGGAAGCTTTGCATCTCTAAAGTATGTTTTGTATGTCGCCTCTTAAGTCACTCGTCGTTTGGTTCACGTCCTGCTATTATTGCGGCGAGACCGGTTGACTTTCCTCTTTGCCCATCCCTTTTTTCGCTTATGATAGCTTCGACAAATGTGGAAAGCGTATTATAGCTCTCATCGTTGTGCAGCATGCTTGGCTGGTGTCCTGTTATTCACATAGATTGGCCGTCACGACGCTCTTCGAATAAATCCTTCAAGAGCGCCGACACTTGCAAATAGCGCTGCAGAGTCATACAAATTGGATAATGCTGGCGTAGTGGCTAGGAAATGCACCATGCCTTTCTGGGGTCGTTTTTCTCTCTCTCTATCTACATATATATATATATATATATATATATATATATATAAACAAGGAAAGCTTGGGTGTTCAAGCATTATTTGACACTTACGACTATTCGTTCACACATCAAGGGAACGGTTATTTAGATTTAAGCTTACAAGCTGTAGTACTACCTGTTATTATTCGTACTATTATATATAGAAATATTTTTATAGAAGGGCATTTCATATGTATACCTAATTAAACATGTCACTTTTTCATTAGGGGCGCCCAGAACGGCAGAATAAACGGACATGTTGAGATACTTAGGGTTGCCCCAACAGTTCTTGTAGCACCATGGCCGTTAACTTTCAGCCGTATGTTTTACTATCTATTCTCAATGAGAATCGCTCCAAAAAATTCGATCTGTAGCAGGGATCCAACTAGCGACACCCCGGTAGATTCGATTCAATTTTACGGAGTAGATGAGACAACTCGGCGATAAAAAGGGGAATGACAGGTAAAAGCGAGTATATGAAATAACTTTAATTAAAGACAACAATCCAAAACGTTTTATTCAAGATTATTAATTATAGTAAAAGAGAAATAACAAAAGACATCACATAACACTTATTCATTTCGTTCTTGACATGTTTAATTTTTAATTAAACCTATTCAATACTTTATTCTTAGATATTGAAGTCAGTAACATTTCTTTTAGGATATATTTATAAATTATAATAAGTATTTCCGGAAATCTCGAGCTGTTGCTGGGCATGCCGTCGGCAGCGTTTAACGGAAACACTTGCATACCTTAGTAAAAACTCCCTCACTAATTTCACCTGAGCCCTGAGGTATCAAAGGCAAAAGCTCGAAAATCTATAGAGTCTTTGATAGATGCATGCTTTCGAGAAAAAAAAATTTTCATAAAAGAGAATTGAAGCTCAGTGAGAACCTCAAGGCTAACCTGGATATAAAGGAACGCTGTATGGCCGCATCTGCGGGCTCTGACCGAACTCGGATGAGTATAGCCAGAAAAAGCCAATGACGGGAGTATCGCATACAACAGCAGTTTCACGCTCAAGAAACTTTAGTAGTGCCGTGTGTGTCGTCTATTACAGTTACAGTTGCTTGTTTTAAAGTCCTCAATGGGCATATCAGCGGTGAGCGGTCGCACAGAAGTCAGTGCGGGATGCACCACTCCCTGTGCCACTTTCTGTGGCAACAGAGTCGCTATACATACCGCCGTCCTTGCCTCTGATAGTACAAGACAACGGCTAGTTCAATTTGATGGGTGGGGCCTCTGTGGCCTCAGAAGCTAGAAGGACGGCCTCAGACAGGCAGCGTTGCTATCAAAAGAACGTATGGACGTGGAGACGAAGTGAGCGGCACACTGCAGTCGCATTGATGGCTGCTAATCAATCTTGCCCGGTACGTTGAAGTGGGTGGCGCTAGATGACCTCACAGCGGAACGCTAAACGACCAAATTTAATGAGACGCCGTTAGAAACCAGTTCGAGGTTAGCTCGAGACAGAAGGGAATGGTTACTTGTCAGTGCAGTAGACGGGCGCCCTTATCGATGTTTTGAAGGGCTGGCGGTTGGATATAGCGTATTGGTGGACGTTGTAGCGGGCTTTCTGTCTATGTACTTGCGGACACTCTATCTACATTAGCCGCTGGATCAACGACACTGGCAATACACGCGTAACTTTGAACTGTGCTCTTTTTTCAGTACTTGTCAAGATAGTTACATTTCCGGCAGGGACCGGAGCACGTAGGCTAGTAGCAAGACACGTGCACCATTGGTTCCCGAAATCCTCCCTAACAAAAACGGACCGTACCAATATGTGTATTGAACTCACCGTATTGAGAGGTGCCACTGTCCTCACTCATCACTTCATATATGGAGGCAGAAAGCGACAAAACACACCTATGCTTGACTAACGTAATCCTTTCACTGATACATATATATACAGGAAAGTTATTCGAAGCGCAGACAGCACTGGCTGTAAGGTCAACGGGAGCAAACAGGTTGGACCAACTTGCCGAATAAAACATTGGCGCAAACGGGTCGAGGAGAGGGCTAGGTACTCACGATAGAGATCATGTGCAAGAACCCGGAAAAAAGGTAGACGCTTTTATCCTGACTAGGAGTCTGAAGCTAGAAGACGAGAGGTGTTTCGCTACTTCTACTAATGTTTACCTCAGCCAGGTCAACTGTTTCCTACGTACACTAAAATACACAGATACCAATAATACGTAATGGATTTAAGAGCCATCTATTCCCAGACTAACCAGTGAGCTTTATATATGTTTGTCTTTAACCCCTTTAAAAGAGTATATACATATATATTTTTTAACAATATTAAAAGAAAACCTTTCCTTTTTAAGCTACGCCAGCTTGCACCTCCAAAACAATAAATCGCCATCAACCCTAATCACCACTCAGACTCGCCTGGGCGCTGACAGATGAAGACAACGCTGAACAATAACATATTTTCTCATCATTGTTCAACCTGTTCGAAAAAATTGCGCGTTATCCGAGATGACGTCAATTGACCCTGCGATCGATTTTTTTTTACTGCTGAAACCTCTCAGTATTAATTTGGGGGATTACGGGAATCCAGACGGACATGCGCCACCCCAGCCTTGGTGACTAGTCTGGGACTCGCAAACCCAGTAAACCCGCTTCCCCCCACCCCCAGGAATCGGTAACTGCGTAGGCATTGCTTCGAATCCATGGAAGTGGTGTTGCACTAACTCCTACATTCTACTCCAATCTGGCATCATCCATCGTCTCATGTCTGCCTTGGTGCAGCTCAGACGCGTCCGCCAGACCGTTAACGCCTTCCACAGCTCCGCCACCTGGGGATGCGTCGAGAGTCATAGCCTGGAGCGTCCCTGGCTGTCCCTGCCTAATCCCAAGGCTGGTTCGCCTTGGCTGTCTATTTCCCCTTCTTTCCCTGTCACCTACGGGCGCTTTCTCTCGACTGGATCGCGGGCTATTGTTGAAACGAGCTCTCCTGGCAGTTTCCTTGACCACCTTTAAGGACATGTGCTACAACCTTCTTGATCGTCTTTCCTCTCACGGTGGTCGTACCCGCGTCTTTGGCTTCTTGGAGGGCCGGACACCGCAGAACTGTGTGCTCGACATCGTCCGTCTCACCCGATCTGCATAACGCGCAGATGTTGACACTCGTCTTGTTAATTCTTACCATGTACGTTTGGAACTGGCCGTGCCCGGTCAGCACCTGTGTCATACCATAAGACAGCTCACCGTGGTTGCAGTCGTACCACGCCTTCAGGTCAGGGATGTTCACTTGCCAGCAGATCCCATGGCAGCATCTTAGACAGAACCAAGAGGGCTGCGGTCGACACCGTGCGGTAAGCCTGACAGACACGAATGGCTACCGGCCGCTGTGACGATTGAAGCGCTTTCCTGTTTCTTTGTGTTCTCAGCGCCATGTCTGCCCACACTGGAGCCGCGTATAGCGCTACCGACTCTGCTACACTGGCCAGCAGGCGCCGCCTGCCTTCTGTGCAGCCGCCGACTCTGGGCATTAACCGCGCCAGGCCGGCCGCGACCTTGTGGGCTTTACCCGCCACATGCTGGATATGCGCCGATCTATTGAGACTTTTGTCGAGCACCACTCCGAGATACTTTGCTGCCCGAGCAAGCTAGACAGGATGACCGTTTAGACGCAGGCGGATGTTCCGGGTTTTCTTCTTGCCTGTAAGGTACATTGCTTCCGTCTTGTGCGGGGCCAGTCTTATAGAATGGTCTTCCATCCACTCTGCCACCTGCTCCAAGGCTTCATTAGCGGCATACTCCATGGCCCCAGTTTCCCGTGCCGTGATAACCAGCGCCAAGTCATCGGCATAGGCTACCATCTCAACACCCGCCGGTAGGTCCGGCAGCTCGAGGACTCCGTCATAGGCTATGTTCCACAGAATCGGCCCTAAGACCGACCCCTGAGGAACCCCCGCAGAGATCTCATACTCCTGGCCGCCGGCCGACAGCCTTCTTTCCGATAAATAGGACGAAATTATCCGGCGAATGTATGGCGAAATGCCCTTGCACCCTTGCGTCCATGGCCACCTCCCAGCTCATCGACTTGAAAGCATTCTTGACGTCCAGGAGGACGAGCACAACGAAATCACTTGTTTTCGATTCCCTCCCTGCCCGTGAGAACGTCGGAACGGCCCCGTCGTTGACAGCCATGAGCCCCTGCTCTGCCATCCATTCCAGTAAGATTTGTCCTCTTTCCGAAGTGTTACGAGTACCCCATGCAGTACTGGCCGAGTTGAAGTCCCCGGTAACAATCAATGGTTTTCCCTCGTGCGTGCCTAAGCTACGGCCTAGTTGACCCAGGAAAGCCTGAAACTCCTGTATCTCCCTATTAGGTGAAAAATAGCACGAGTAGAAAACACCCACCCCGTCTAATTCCACCCACGCAAAGCCACTTCCGTCACTCTCCTGAGCCCGTACTGCCCATTTGGCGTTGTCCTCTCCTGTCCACCAGGTGCCGCATCGATGCGTTCATCGGTATTTATAGAGCTCTTCTTTCTCATTCGCTTCTTGATCGGTCCCGAAAGGAGGCATAATGATATGCCCCTCTCCCGGACCGTCTCCTCAAGCAGGTCGTGCGCAGCTCTGCACCGGTTGAGGTTCACCTGAAGTATTCTAATCATTAGCAGTACCATTGACTTCCCCTCCCTTGGCTGCGGCACCAGCGACAGCGGCGCTGATGGCAGCACGCCCTCTCCTGCTGTAACCCTCGCTGTCAGTAGTCAATTGTTTAGCTTCTTTGCGCTGTCGCTTCTTTTCGGCGCTTCTTGGCGCGCCCTAGTCTCCTGCTCGGATGCTTCTCTCCGCTTCCTTTCACCCTCGAACTTCTTGAGGTTACTCTTACGAGCAGCCTCTTTCAGCTCCTCAAGTTTTTTTGCCAGCACTGGGCAGTTGCTTGACGAAGCCGAGTGCCCGTCGACTTTGCAGATATAGCAATGCCCGGTTTCGCTAGTGCACGCACTAAGGAGGTGCCCGACGTCGCCGCACCGGTAACAGCGTCTGCCTCGCGCTTTCTCCTCCTGACAGTCTGTAGCCATGTGGCCTTGCTTCTGGCAGTTAAAGCATGTTGGTACGCTAAACCAATCCTCTGCCCGGCACGTGGTGCTACCGATCTGCAGGTGCTTTATGTCGACTAGTCTTTTTGCCGCCGCAGTCGGGAGAACGATAAGACACTGATATCGCCCTGTCCTGCCCGACCGCGGGTCTTTTGTGCGCATGCGCATATCTGCCGGCATGCTCAACTCTCGCCTGATCGTTTTTTCGATGCTGTCGCTGTCCGCAAGCGGGTCCACATCTCGCAGTACGATCGTCTTTGGCGGTCCCCCAGAGTCTCGGCAATCAACCTTTGTGTTGATCGATCGTGCTAGCGTCTCAGCAAATGTGCCTGTGGATATGCCTTTGTGCGGTCACTCTAACGAGAACGTCCCCACTTTCAGTTGTGGCTAGTCCTTCGCGGGCGGCCAATATCACGCCCGCCGCTCTGAGGTCTGCATTTTTTCGCAGGCTCATGAGCGTTTCTGCTGCAGTTTTACCTTTAATCTTCCTTACCCGGAAAGTGGTATGGGTAGCCCACGTCTGGTCTGAGACGTTTGCCCCTTTTGGTGAGCTTCGATCCGCGGGCGGTGTTCTAACAATGAGGTTGACATCACAGTCGAGTACCCACAGCACGCCTCAAGGATCTGAGGGATCGTGTAGTCTCCCAGCGCCTCGGTCACAGCCACAGCTGGTGCCTCCTCCCGCCTATCTGCATTAAGGGTATGCAGGAGTCTACCAAAAAGCCTAATTAAGTCGGCCGAGGTCGCCTCCAAGGGGACCATCCCGGCCACTAGCGTTCGTGACGCCTCCGGGGGACTCTGGTGTATTCCCTCCGTCTTCCCTGCTTCGTCTATCTCGCCGTCGCCGACGACCTCAAAGTCGCTTTTGCATCTAAGTGCCGCCACCTTTCCTGGTTTAAGGTCGGCCAGCGCTGCCGCACCGGGAAACTGAGGAAGCACATGTTCGATGAGTCCTCTGTCTCTCTCCGATCCCTTCATCAGAATGAGTCCTCGCGCTTCTCTAGGGCTCCCAATCTCCCTATGGGTTAGCTTTACCCTTTTGAAGCATCTCTCTGGCCATCTCTTTAACACTATGCGTGCCGTATCCTCTACGTCGTTGTTTCAGGTTGCCGCTTCCAAGGCCGTGTCGATCGTTGCAGCCGTCTCGGCCTCTCTCGCCTCGATCTGCTCCATATCGAGCTTCTGATTATATTTCGAACACAGTGAGTTTCCGTGCAGCTCGAGCACCCTGTTCACCCCAGCAAGCTTTCGGACTTCTTCCTCGAGCTCGGCCTTAGCCTTTAGTAAGGCGTCTGCCTCATTGCTGCCTGAAGCCTGCGTGAATGTCCGCCTGAGTTCTGATAGCTCGATCTCTCGAGAGACTCTACCCGCTTTTTTCGGCTTCGAGCTTTCCCATCCACTCACGGTCTCTCTGTTTGGAAAGACGCTTGTATTTTAGGGAAAACTTACCTACCTCCTCAACGGCGTACTTGATGAACATCTGGGTGTGCAAGTATCGCACGATTAGTTGACTCAAAACCTTTGACCAGGTGCGCATCTGCTCGGCAGCTCCGTCTGCGTCTTTAGGCTCAATTCTTCTCATTGGCCAAGCCTTTACAAGCAACTCAGGCACGGTTCTGACCCCGCCCTTAGTCTTTGACTGAAGATAATCCAGCCATGGTTCGTTATCCTCTAAGCCCCCCTCGCTCTCGTTACCCTCATCATCACTCGCGTCTGCAGGTGTTTCAGTCTTTCGTCTTCGCTTCGGGGTTTGTTTCGACGTCTTTTCCGTGATCTTCCCGCTTTTCCCTTTTTCTTCCTCGTTTTCTCTTTCGTTGCCCATTGCCTGTTTTCCCGCACAGTTTTGGTCTCCCTTTACCACTACCTGCGTATTCACATCCTCCCCGTTGTCATCCTCTGAGCTGTATGAACACTCCCCCCAGAGCTCTCTTCGGTTGGCTCTCTTCCATTCTTCTCTCGCTCGTCTCTATCGGTCCTGTTCTTTCGCCTCCATGCCCTTGCGTTGGCGTCCTTTGCGTCAGCCCCGAGAAGGCGAATATCTTCTCATTAGCCAAGCCTTTACAAGCAACTCAGGCACGGTTCTGACCCCGCCCTTAGTCTTTGACTGAAGATAATCCAGCCATGGTTCGTTATCCTCTAAGCCCCCATCGTTCTCGTTACCCTCATCATCACTCGCGTCTGCAGGTGTTTCAGTCTTTCGTCTTCGCTTCGGGGTTTGTTTCGACGTCTTTTCCGTGATCTTCCCGTTCTTCCCTTTTTCCTCCTCGTTTTCTCTTTCGTTGTCCATTGCCTGTTTTCCCGCACAGTTTTGGTCTCCCTTTATTACTACCTGCGTATTCACATCTTCCCCGTTGTCATCCTCTGAGCTGTATGAACACTCCCCCCAGAGCTCTCTTCGGTTGGCTCTCTTCCATTCTTCTCTCGCTCGTCTCTGTCGTTCCCGTTCTTTCGCCTCCATTCCCTTGCGTTGGCGTCCTTTGCGTCAGCCCCGAGGGGGCGAATATCGCCGGTATTTTTCGCCTATTGTCCCCACCCTGGGAACTCATCGTGTCTGAGCTTGACAAAATGTCAAGGTCGCTCAAACCCTACACCCTAATGCGCCGTCCGTATCTCCCCACCAAATCCCTCCCTCCGTGGACCAAGCAGGAGACTTCCTAGAGCGTCTGGTCCAACGGGTACCTATATAAAGTACCGTTGTCGTGTTACAGCCTCAACACTGGTCGCAGGAGGCCAGCAGAGGGCGCGATCAATTCCTGGAAGCACCGCCCATTGGGCGAGGGCACTCACGGACTGAAGCGCCACCTAGTGGCCGAAATCTCAACTTGCCTGCGTCACTTGTCTCTCAGCCTCGGAGGTTGGCGAACGCACAGACGGCACCGTCCTTGAGTTGTGCAGCCGTTAGAAATCCAAATTTGAATCCGCGGCGGACCGTTCCAAGTCCTCCTACCGCTGCGCGGGTGGTTTCGTGTTGCTTCACTCTACCAAAAAGGTTCTGTTTAAACTTCACAGCACACTAGCTCCTCACCACTCCGTTTCACGGCCACGCACAACACACCAAAATTATCACTGAGTTTCATACATCACTATGGTATGCCACTCTCTAGGTTTACCGGCCAAGCAAGCGTAAACCCTCGGAGCTCCGTCGACACACGTCCGCACTCTTTGGCGCCAAACTAGCAACTCCCTGCGATCGACTGCGACTCGCCTATCGAGGTGAATGAATATGGTATTTAAATAAAACTGATGAGCCTAAAACCCAAATGCAGCCACATGCATATCATCCCCTATATATTTTGGAAAAAACTAGCACTTTTTTGCTGGACCTTTAGGTCTAATCATTAAAAGGTCATACAGCAATGTCACAGCTTCAGGCCTCTTTATAAAAAGGAGGCTCAACAGCGTATTGAGGCCTTGTATATAAACGCCAAGATGAAGACGCTTAAGGTTCCTTCACAGACCCGTAAGTAACGTTTCTGCACATGTTAGAGAATTAGTCGACTCTACGTATGTCTGTGCATTTTAAAAGGTAATACGATGCTTAATCAGTAAGAATCCAATGGAGCTTTCGTCGTCTATGTATACAAGTGCTGTTATTTAGATTTTTATATTGCTCAGCCACTTGGAAGCTTCGTTGGTACGCAAACATGTAGGCATGGTTGAGGGTGTTGAGAAAAAGTTTCTAAAAAAGGCTCTGTAGGTGATGTAATATCAAGCCAAATAGCAATTGACCTTCCGTCACCGACAACTTTAAAAAAAATAACATACGTGTACTATAACATTTTGTGAGCTCAACTATTAATGACCATTTCTTTGTGTGTGTGTGTTTGTGAACAAGGAATCGTAAACGCCAAACAATGTATATACCTAAATGTAGCAAACGAATTGAAATGATCAACGATCAAATCGTATATGTCTGAAGTGCAGTAAGAGAAACACACAGTTGAAGTAGTATTAAAGAATGGTTCCAGCTCCTCGCCTCTTCCTGAGGCCATTTAGGTGAGAGGTTTTTAGTGGGTATTATGCCAACAACATCGGCATCGAGTCCCACACTACCCGCTCTGGGTGTGCGTAAAAGCATTTTTCCCTCTCACAAAAAAAAAAGTAAGAGACACACACAGCAAGGCGGTTTTTCTGCACATCAGCCTCCCTCGCCCCGTATCCTTTAAATAAAGGCTCTTTCTACTCGATTCTGTTATATTCGTGATGATGACGATAATGATGATTAGAACGTCGGCGACAGCGTAGAGTACGTCTCTCTATTGAGCAGTCTCTGCTGCCAAACTCCCACAGTGCCACAAGAGAACGCTGGACCCGTCAACTGTTATTAGCTAATTAAGGCTAAGGCTACTCACGTGCACTTTCACGTTCTGATGTTATTTGAAAGGAGGCAGATATGCATGACTTCACTGCACCAACAACGGCCAAAAGATTGTATGGGTCTGCTAAAGCTACCAAGAACCAACTTCACTCCGAACCCTCGACCAGGAACTGCCTGACGTGGGAGTGGTTCGACCGATGAAGGCCATTTGGCTCGCTTGACCCTACACGCAGTCCAGCCGTTCTCGCTCTCTGTGGTTTCCTTTTTTTGTTCAAAAGTGCGCTTACGAGAGTGGACAGCGTATTTTGCAGTTAGCTATCTCGGATTTCAATGTGTGTTGTTATCAACAATTCGTCCCTCAATGCCGAACACATCTTCTTCTGTTCTTGCCGAACGACTCTTAATATCATCGGCTCATCTGTCCGCTTTATCGCCATGGTCGCCATCACACAGCTGGCTCTTTCTTGTTTCGAATGGAAAACAAGGACAAGCTAAATTGCAACGCCCACCGTTGCCGCTTGCCGCTTCAACGACATCAGCGCAATAACAAAAGTTTGAACCGAACAAAACCACCTGGACGTCTAACAACTAATCCGCCCTAACAGCCCTAACTAGCGTATAGTGGGCAGGTTACGCTGAAACAACACTAAAACTACACACATATACGCACACGCACACACAGGAATTGGAACATGTTGCAGCATAATGTCTCTTTGCAGAACGCCAAAAATCCTAAATAAAATTTCGATTAATTAGGCCAAAATACTACTACTACTACTACTGCAAGCTGCTAAATCGACAGCTTGCAGTTAGAATGGCCAAATAGCCTTACTAGGCAATTGTTTTGATGACTATTTTACCGTGTCGTCGCCTTGCCCCGCGCGCATTGTCGTAAATAAGCCTTGTTGATGGATGCAACGCTGCTACCGCTGCTCGTTGGTCGATCTGTGCACAAGTGTTTTAATTAAAACGAAATAGCATTAGGTAGAAGAGAAGACTGAACCGCAGTCCACGATACGTGCACAACAATCAACCTCTCTTGAAAG
Organism: Dermanyssus gallinae; assembly: GCA_003439945.1. Taxonomy (NCBI): domain Eukaryota; kingdom Metazoa; phylum Arthropoda; class Arachnida; order Mesostigmata; family Dermanyssidae; genus Dermanyssus; species Dermanyssus gallinae. Next base: position 60,587 of record QVRM01002760.1, read on the forward strand.
TGACATTCGTTGCCCTATAAGGCGTTCACAGTAAAACGCATTAGGGCGTGTAGTATTGCTGTTTTAGGCAAAGTTTCATGCTTATAAATAATTTCTGATTATACTGTTAACAAATGTACAAAAAAAATTATATATATATGGTCTCTTAAAAACATTTAAAAAGCGACACAGAGAATTGTAGAACTCGTTAAGGTAAATAATTTTTTCAGTGGAACAGTTTCTGAAAAGTCTTGTTTCGGAGTGAGAGCGATATTACTTATATCTATGGCACTGGTGGTTGTTGCCCAACATAGGAGCCCAAACTTGCAAGACAGCCAGTCCTCCTATAAAGAATCTAAACGCATTGTCGTGTTCGTGAAAATAAATATTAAGCGTCCTCTATAGAGCATATAACGCCGGCCAGAAGATGCGGCTTAGTCGTTTAATTCGTTTAAGTCGTTGAAAATAATTCGCAACAATGAAGTTATTTTACTAGGTTTCACACCCAATGCCTCAAAATTATAATCCTACGACCATTCACAGCGCTGAAAACCAACACATTCAAATGCGCATTTAATGACGATTATTTTGGTCTATGACAATGCGAGTTGTGATTGTATAGTAGATTGCGCAAGATTTTTATATCCTCTATAGACGGACTTTTGCGCATGTTAGCTCCACCACGTCCTTCAAATCTTTGGCTTAGAGTCCGTGAGACTTATTTTTTAACAAAAAAAAACATATTGTGATTCTATTGCAACGTGCGATTGCATATCCATGTAATCCAATCTAAGGTTTGGGCGTCATGTTTTTCGATCAAAAGCACTACGTTTAAGCTTCGTCGAGCAGTCCATGAAGCACGGCTGTTCACGCTGCAATCACTATTATTTTGTTCGGTAGTACCATCTTGACAAAATGTTGCTACATAAAGCAGTTAAACAAATTGTTCATGTGTCGAAATGGATTTATTTATCTATTTTAGGTTTATAAGCTCTACTAGGGCGCAGTTAGCTAAGTTTGGAGGTGCAGCATAGGTGGTATGATCTTTCATTTCATCGATTATCATCACTGTTTTCTGAGCATCTACACTTCAAATTTATTTTCCGTATAATACATTATGTATATGCTACACGTATCACGATGGATTGGCTAAATCAATGTGCCTAGTAGACGCGTATTGTGACTGTCACGTGTCCGTTTCGATGAGGCCAGGCCGAGACCACTTCAGAAGTGTGCCCCGAAAGGAGGCAGCGTTTCCACGTTGTATCTCAAGATCCAGACGATGCTTGAAGGACGAAGACGTCCAACAAACCCCAGGGGCCTAGTACAACTCGGCGGAAAAATACATTTGTATAATGGAAGAAGGGGGTGAAAATGTCTTCTTTTAGAGCGAGAGCGAAATTTCCAAAAAAAATGTTGTATCAACCTTTTTATTCTGACATATCTTCACTAAATCTGCGATTGCGAGAGCCCTATTAATCCGTCGACAAGCCAATCATGCCGGCGTGTTTGAAGAAACATTTTGCATCTGTTGAGTTGCAATATACATTCGTGAGATCAAATCAAAACAAATGTTGTATTGAAGATAGTTCTCAAAAAATGAAAGTCTTTGTAATCCCTATACTTTGGCTTTCACACTCGATTACCCATTTTAAGAAGACATTGTCGCTCCTTGTTCTAGTGGAAAGAATTACTTTTTGCCGAGTTGTACTATATATAAATATATATAATCTAGCGATATGCCTTTTTAGTGGGCGAGTAAGACTTACAAATTGCTGCGCTATAGTCTATGCGTACCTGATAGAATTTCCTCGCCCTCTCAGTTGGGATAAACGTTAGTATGCCTCCTTCTTCACTCCTCCGGGAATCCACGTTCTTAACAATTTTTCAACTGCCACCCAAAATAACAACTTTGTTACAACAGAAGTAAAAAAAATTCTGCTCATTGTCTTTGACTTGTGGTTGATTCCCTTATCCATCCGCTTCTCTTATTAGGCCGCATAGAGTACATGCCCTATTTGGACGTTAGAGCTGTCGCCCGTCGGTATGCACGTAAAGCAATTCCAGCTAACTCTAGCGATCGAAATTAATGAAGCCGCAACTGCTCTGGCACTTTGGAGCTCTGCTACTTCTATAGCCAGTTTAGAAATTCCTCAAAACTTCGTTAAATTACAGATAAGGTGTCCTCCGCTTTCGGTAACCTCTCGCTAGTGGTCAAACAAGCAGTTTCTCGGTCTCCTATACTTGCTTTTGTTTTTGGAGTGATGTTGCTTCTAATCTATAGTACATAGCAAAAAACCGTAGATAAGCTGTTTTAAAAGTTTGAAATGAAGAAGGCCGCCGTTGATAACACAGCATAGCTACCATTTCAGACTGCACTTATATCGCTCGTTTCAGTGTCCGCTGTATGCGTGACTTTAATTGAAATGTGCACTCTCTGTTATGGTAATGTGCTGCTGAGGTTTGCAGGATTTAATCGAATTGGTTGCAGATTTCGTTTAATCGTTCTTCTCTCACTTATTCGCCATTTAAAACCTTGCTGACAGCCGCAAAACAAGCAGAACTTTTAGCAGAACCTAGCTAGACGGTTTCGTAAAAGTCCTGAAGTCCATCTACCCCGACCCGTCAGGTTAACGTGTCGAGAAACCCTCCTCACCAATTTATCATCTACGCACACGAGCACGATATATAGACAACAGAAATCCGACGTATATACATATATCCTGTCGACGAAAAAAAAGTCACCGTCCGATCGTAAATCATGATTATCCCACGAAGCTACGTGAGTTGGGTAATTAACGTACATACACCCTGTCAAGCAGTCAGTCTAGTAGTCTAATAGTAGAAATATATATCGTGTTTGTGTGGCTCTGAGCCGCTGGTCTAAGCGTCTGCCCTGTTGGTCGCTGTGACGTCTGTTCAATACGGCAGAGGACTGCACGGTGGTCATGCGGTTTAAAGCTGATACCAAAGTTAAGGCAGATACGTTTTTTGGCGTTTGCCAACAACAATCAGGGCTCCGTTCGGGGTGAATGTTGTGAATGAACCAGCAGAAAGTGTCGGCTAAATTGAGGCAAGCTGACTGTGTATACGTTTGTCACTGTGATCATTTCCAAGACTGATTACTTTTCTCGGATACCTGTCAAACAGACACGCAGATATACAAACAAATATTAAGACAACTTACAAGTGATTCTGCCACTCATCATAGTAATATTCAACGGATGGCTGCGACCACGAACATAGATTAGATCTTAATTAAGGTTAGAGACTGCGGCGGGCGGTTGTCAATGCAAACCCATCTTGGGAAAGATGCCCAGAAGCACTACGGAGCCGAATATAGAGGTGGCATGGTCTAGGGAACTAGTGCGCCATAAACCGTGGTATCGCCGGTTCGATCCCTGTTGATGGAATTTTCTTTGGGCATTGCGCATCGAGAATACGGACAAGCCCTTTGCATCCTCTGTGTAGTCAACCAGTCAACCAGCCTACTTTCATGTGTCTTTCGCAAATTATTATTTTCCATTACTAGCTGCAAGCCGGCTTGCACAGTGTCATCGTCACTATACGTCTAGAATGCTAGCAGCTAGTAAAAGAAAATAATCATTCGCTGAAGACACATGAACAGAGGAAGATTGGTTGAGTATGCAGATGATGCAGAGGGTTCATCTGTATTTGTTCCCATCTCGATCAGGCAATGTATGACGCAGTGCACGCTCTTGGCACTTCCACCCCCCCCCCTTCTACTCCACTCTCCTTGCCACACTAAGAGCGTCTGCTTCCGCCGCCCGCTGCCGATTTTGCTTTTTTCGCACCCGTTTCTCAATCCAATCAAGGCCACGGTATGAGTTTAGCTACCAAGGTGATCAAGGCCATCGTCTCGATCGTGCAAGAGTTGCTCGCACTGCGTGCCATGCCTAGAACATGTCGTTGATAAGCGTTTCAAGCGCCTTCCTAATCGGCATACAGTTGTGAGATTCGAACGTGTTGTCTCGGTTGCGTCGGGTGCTATTTATCTTCTCAGCCCATGACGCCGATTATAGAAGTGGCATTGCCTCTACACACTGCGAGAGACAGAAGCTGTTCCAGATATGCACACTCGCGCTGGTCCCTTGTCGTTGCTTTGATTTTTCGGGCCAGATCTCAAATGAACCTTACTGTCCCACTGCTGATGGATCTTAGTGTTCCAATAGGTACCGGTACAAAATGTAGACTGTCCACGAGATCTGGTACTTGCGTCTCTTTTCCTGTTTGGCGTGCTCTGCTTCTCATCCTGTGCTAACAGAGCTTTGACTGAGATACGAAGGAGCTACAGTGCAAGACACTATAGCGTCCCAGGCTAAGCACTTGCCGTGAGACCATAGCGGTATGGTCACCCCATCAGGCCTCTTGTCGTCTAACCCGAGGTCCAGAGGTTTCAACTGGTTTTTGCTGGCACCATTGCCTGCTTAAGGGCTCTTTTAATAAGCGGCGTAACACACGGAACCGTCTGTCGCAGATCATAAGCCAAAATCGCCCTCTCTGAATGGTAAACGTGTCCTCTTCCATACCTCACTTGAGGTTCAGCACCTCGCTCATGATCTCTCTGGTTGAAGTATCATATACTTCAAGTTCATCTGGGTAGAGGTCTGTTGGTGCACCACGAAGTATGTAGTTTAAGCGGGGTTATCCCAGGCTGTATTTCCACAGGCATATTGTCACTTTTGGATACATTTCCTTGTGATAAGATGTTAAGCCTTCTATAATGGCATTTTGGTTACTTAGTACTTGAGGGACCCTTTCCCTGTCTAATGGGGCTCCTAGTAGATTCATGCTGCTCTTGTCTAGTTGTTTTGGTGAACAAAGAATATCCAAGATCGTGCGTATTACATGTGATCTGTCTTTTTGAGATTCGTCGAAAGCAGTGACTTTCACATTTATCTGTATTAAGAGAGAACCTTCCTTGTTGTTGAAGTTCTTTAATTTAGTGTATGTCTGAAGCTACGATATCTACCGGTTCTCCGAGTGTTCCTTCATATTGGTTTCAAACATTAAATGGGCGTCGCGTTTGAGCAACTAGGTCTCATATATGAATGCTAAAGAGCGCGCACCCTTAAGGGTATCCCTGTCAAACTCAATTCTCTGAAGTAATAGGCGTCATCCTGTTCCAGGATAACCGTAAGGGCTCCCTACAAATTTACCAGATCAGTGGCAGTCTAGAGCACGATGTTCTGCTCTCCGCAGAAGTAAATCTTATTGGATTGTATTATTATTATTATCGCAAAAGTCTAACTTAACCATTCCGCGCGCAGGTCCTTCTACTTTAACCTAAGCTCGGCCGGCGTGAACTGCCGCTTTTGCTCCGCCCTAAGTGCTACACCGATTTGGTGCGGTTTTGTCGCTGCTAGTATTGCCTTCTTATTTGCGGCCAAAGCTTTAATTGCTGCCAGTCTCTTTAAAGTCAGTCCGCATGCAACTGGGAGTATAGCACCTGTTAGCGTCCGTTGAGCAGTAAGGTTTGCTCTGTAGAATATTGAGAGGCAGAACGGTGGTAGTGTGCCATTTAGTGCGTTCTCCATAAGAACTCTGAGGTCTTCTCCTTTTTATTATTATTATAATTATTATTATTACTGGAGCCTGGTGGACTACAGACCGACGACAAGCGTCGACCGGACGGCCTTACCAGCCGAGACTGGGACCGCAATCGGCCGCTGGCATGGGACGTCACCGTCTCCGACACGTACGCTCTCGGCTATCGTGCACTAGCCAACGCGGGCGTCGGCAACATTATCCACCAACGGGAGATGCACAAACGGCGCCTATACGCGCATCTCCTTGAGGACCACGTTGTAATGGCGTTCGGCCTCGAGTCATCTGGCGTTTGGGGCAAGGATGCACTCAAACTGACAAAGGAGCTTGGGAAGAAGCTCTTCGAGGCCACAGCGGAGCCAAGATCGACCGCTTTCCTCCGACAGAGAGTGTCATTAGAATTACAGAGAGGCAACGCCAAGATGATGTTGAGTGGTCGCCGACACTCAAGCAATATATAAGCAATATTGTAGATATTATATAAGTAATATATTGATAATTGTGATACATGTATATATTGATAAAATAAACCCTTGTTCAAAAAAAAAATTATTATTATTATTATTATTATTATTATTATTATTATTATTACTGCCACTACGACTACCCATACCACTACAACAACTACTGCACCATCCTCCATCCTCTATCGGCGTGGAGTCGCCGTGTGGCACATCTCCAATGCACCGAGGGCCGGACATGTCGAGATATCTAGGGTTTCCTCAACAGTCATTGCGGCAGCATGATCGTTGACTCTCAGCAACATATAGTTTATCAACTCGATGCTCGATGAGCATCGGCCAAAGCAAATTAGAGATCAGAATTGGGTATCGAACTGGCGACACCCCCTCCCTCCCGCTCCCCGGGTAGGTGACAACCATGACTGGCAACCCACTAGCATCCCCCTTGCCGACCATGGTGGCTGCCAAGCCACAACAACTACAAAGCGGGTCGTTTACGTCCGTTCGAAACGAGAGCCCCCCAATGCAAACAAGCAGCGAGTTAACGGCAAGCAAATACCCGGCGGCAAACACAACCCGGCGGGCTGGTGGGCTTGAGGCAGACACAGGCTCTTGTGCAGCACACAGGCTCTTTGTCGATCGATGCTGTCGACACCACTACGTGTACAGATAGATATCAGCCAATACTGCAGCAATTCGGATATAGTTGGACAGAGAGGGAGTGTGTGCGAGGGCGTGTGTATGTGATTGTTTGTTTGTGAGGGTGAAATAGGGAGAGCGGGAGAGAGAGAGAGGAATAGAGAAACGAGGAAGCTTCTCGTGTGTTGGCGTGATAGCTTAAAGGTCGACGACGCACGGACGACACAAACAGTCATGCCGAGCCAGATTGTCATTCGCTGTAATGTGCAGTCCTATATCCGTCGCCGGCGCCGTCGCTGTGGTGCCAAATATACGCCTTGTAGCGTACGTTTAATTTGGTCAACTCGGTAGAGTTTATGCGTTCTGTAACCAGCTCTACTACAAATACAATTCGTGACGTTTTACCGTAATCGTGACGTAGAGTTTTTAGTTGCTAGGTATCGCATATATGTCGAGCCCGGTGGCGTGGTGGCATGCGTCTGCGCCTCGCGACCGGAGGAAACACATAGGTGCGCGGGTTCGAGCCCCACCGTTTCACTGATTTGTATTTATGGGGGTAGTCCGTCTATGAAGCAATGCGAAAAGCAGTCCCATGGACGTTAAATCTTGGCTGAGAGTCAGCCCCGAAAGGATTTTTTAAGATATCGCAATATAGGTAGGCGTACACCAATCGCATGCTGTCTCCTGCAATCCTCCTGCTTGCAGTAAGATACAGGCACGAGATGCTAATTATGGAAGGTGGTTTTTAGTAAGTCAAAGTGTGGCAAAAAAGGAAATTCCAGCGCTATACCACTATCGGCGCTTAATCTCGATTGCGGACACCAGCTCCAGAATCAACAGAGTATTGCCGATAGACTCAACGAGCACTTCGCAACGATTGCGTCCGAAGCACCGTGGCCACCGCTCTTGACATCCAGGAGGACATCCGGGCTGAGTTAGCATCGATCCAGCAGACGAATCACGCAACGTTCAGGCTGGTTGAGGTCAATGCATTCTCTTTCCTTCGGCCTGTCTCCAAACACGGTTCTTCAAGAGACAAAGGCGGGTTGAGCTGTGGTTATTATCTAAACAACGCAGCAATAGTTCCTCTATTCAACGACAAGAGTAAACGTACCTGATCTGCCAACTACCGCCCTATATCATTAGTCGATTACCTATCCGAAGTTTTCGTGTAGGTGGTGATTAGGAGGTTTGAAATGCTTATACTATAAGTGCAACGAGAACCTCACATTATTACACGATAGTCTTACAACTTTAAAAGCTGTCCAGTTTCATCTGAAAAGCTCCTGGGGCACTTGCAAGCAACGTTCACACATGCATATACGGTACCTATCGAATCTCCTATGCGAGCTCAATGCCCCCCCGGGGGGGGGGTACGTTGTAGAGGCTCTTCACGGACCGTTTAGTTTAGACGAAGCCAATATAGATAGCCCTCGCTCCGCTATACGTTGTCCGTAAAATGTACCACTATCCTGTATGTATGCAAATGCAAGGTCGTAGAAGCCGTAAGATCCATTTCACTGTTTTGAGGTGGCCTCAAGTATCTCGCAACTACAAAGCGGACTAAAGCCCAGGCGTTCACGCAAAAACAGAACGTGTTCAAATGTTTTTTGTTTTCTGTGTTGCGATGAGTTTACTTACGCTACGTTTATACGTTTAATCATCATGACAGCTGGCCTGTCTGCTAACATATGTGGGGATTTGCCGCAAGTTGCTAGATTTTTCATGATGTATTTTACCACATTTATAGTAGAGTCCTGACGTTGCTCGTTCAGATTATAATTTGCTGATCACTTCGGTTTTTGCTATGCTTATCCCTCACTGGAAACGTATTAGTTTGAAAAAGAAAATTTTGCATCTCTAACGGCGTGCAGAGTTGAACCTATTCACAGGTTTAATCATACCAGCATGAGCCCCGTATTTTTCCTGCATGCCCCCTTTCGCTGCATATGTGCCTTTGAAATACTCTTTCTCTGTCTCTCTCGGACTCAATACAAATGTTTGTTCTCAAAATTCCTAGAATGTTATTTATAAAAGACAGCTATTTCACGACGCTCTGTTATCCATTGATTGTCGTCCATAAATATCATTGAGCGAACTGCGAGTATTAACATTGGTATTGAGTGGAAAAGAGGGAGATCTTTAAGAGGTATTTGTGCAGAAGAAGGGAGAATGCGAGGCAAATACGGGGTCCAAGCTGGCCCGAGTAAAGACGAGATTAGATTCAACTCTGCCGTGGTTAGAGATAGAATTGTTTTTCTTCTCTATTTTACAACAAAAATACGCTTCCAGTAAGGGATAGCCACAGCAGCACCCTCAAACCGGAGAGATTAGCAAATGAACAAGCAATGTCAGGACTATGGAAGATGACTGTGGTAGACTTCATCATGAGATTTCTAGCAACTTGCAGCGGATTCCTACCACTACTACTTTCCCGTCTGCGGTCGACCCATTATGTCAAAATGTCGTTTACTCTTACGAGCACAGAGTCGTTGAATTGGGGTTTCGTAGTAATCCAAACGTACGCCGCATAGCGCTCACGAATAAACACTATATATGTATGTAAGGGATTTATTGATTTAGGAATTTAATATATACATGTGAATGCTTAAATCCACGGCGCCGATGGTTCATTCCTCATCTATCACTCGCGTCCGAGTGGGAGTCTTGCCCGACCCCTGACGCGAAGACGCGGGTCCATCCAGTCTTCCATAGTTCCGAGCACCGAAATCGCGTTACCTCTTTGAATGTATATAAATATGTGTATTGTTATGTATGTATATAAATTACGTGTCTTACTTATATGTATGTATATATATATATATATATATATATATATATATATATATATATATATATATATATATATATATATATATATATATATATATATATATATATATATAGTAGAACTCACAATAAACCATGTATATATACCATGCTACCACAAAGACTGTGGGGAAAACTCCATCGCATGGCCGGCGCGACCTTCCGACTTTTCAAACCTGAAGAGCCTGAAGCCACCTGAAGAGCCTCATTTAGACGCCCCCTGTTGCCTTGCGTGAAGAGATGACCGACACAATAGACGCCGCTGCTGAGGTCGTTAGGGAAATTCCTGGAATATTTCCAGCGAAACCTCCGCAACCGCTACCGGCCGTGTATGATAACAGGAGAAAGCTCCTTCGAGAGATGTTTGTAATTAAATACAAGTTAAAAGTGGTGCTAAAAGCCAAACGAGTGATTCATTTGATGAAGCGAGTCGAAATGCTAGCGTGTGTGTATGCATTCGCTTTGATGTGTATGTCACAAAACGTCTGTTACCTGTCAATCAGAGCTCGTAGCACCATAGGCTTGGTGCAAACATGCGGGTTTGATTGGTTTATTGATAGGATAACTGAGGCTCTCGAAATCGACAAATTTGTCGCAAATCCGCCGGAATAATATCCGCTAATCCGCTCGATACAGCATTTTTTGGCAATTGCGCTTTCACTCCAAAACAAAACAGTTCCGTCCTCGTTCTATTAGAACAATTTATATTTTTTGCCGAGTTGTACTAGATCCCAAAGTTTGTGGCACGAATTCTGTCCAACATGCCCAAGCTTATTATGCTGCCGCTTCAATAATATATAACACAGTAAAAATCACTAGACGAGTTACTTTGCATTATTTTTACGTTCTTTTACTTTGCATATTTGGCCATCCGCCAAGAAAACAATATATATATATATATATATATATATATATATATATATATATATATATATATATGTTAAGGCTAAAATGAAAAAACGGTTATGAAAAACACTAACTTGCAATTGAAATTGCTCTATTAACCTCATTTCTTTGTTGGCTGTCGAGAAACCAGCCGCAATCTAGACCAGAAAGCCGGCAAGCTCATCTGTGTCTGTGTCATGTCTCCAGCGGAGCACGATCCTAACGCAGACGAGCTTAGTCGTCCTCCCCTGGGGAAATGCTCTTCCCGTTTTCCTCTTCCCTCTGCGTCTTCTCTTTTTCGATCTTTTTTTATTCCGTTATTTCTAGGAAGAAGGCTTGCTGTGCGAGTTTTTGTCACTAGGTGCGGAGGTAGACAAAGTAGGCCAGTACCATCCATATATGCAGTTGACGACACTGTGGAAACCGATATACAACTACAACAACAACAATCTATGACAACAACAGCAACAATATATGACAACGTGCTGCAGATGTACGTTTGTTCCCGTTTGTTGTGCACGCATTTGTTGTATTTGGTGATTGGTAGATCTGGGTGACGGTAGAAGCCGTCCTGCTTGGCCACTTGTCACTGTATTTTTGCTGTCGTCGCATGTTTGTTGCTACATCGGTTGCTCCCACCGATCGCGGGTGCGCGACTCGTCAGGGTACTGCTAAAGATTTGGGTAAGACAACTCGGTCTAATCGCGCTCAGGGGAAATCTAAACAAAGCGGACATGAAGTCGGAACAGCAGTGGAACAGTCTCCCGTCACTAAGTAAAGGTTCACGTTAGACGTTTACACGGAGGGGGAGTAAATGTATTTTTTTAATAGACATTAACTGGTAAAAGGCATGATGCGCGCCATATATATATATATATATATATATATATATATATATATATATTAAACAGCATTTGGTTTATACAGTTTTGTATTACACCCTTCCTGCATCACATTCGCCATGTATATATATATATATATATATAGAGAGAGAGAGAGAGATTAGGGCATACATCGTGTAACAAGCTTTGTTAAGTCTGTGCGCTCCAGAAATTCGAATCATGCTGGTGAATACATGGTGTGTTCAAAACGTATCGCAACTTTTGTGTTTTTTCAAAAATTATTCATTTATTCATGAATATCTATTTTGTCCCCTTCAAAGTAATCCCCATGAGATATTATACACTTGTGCCAACGGTTTTTCCAATCTTCGAAGCACTTCAAAAAACCATTTTTTTTATTTTGTTCAGCTCCTCCTTCGATGCCGTCTTTATCTCGTCAAGCGTAGCGTAACGTCGTCCTTTCATGGGCCTCTTCAGTTTAGGGAACAAGAAAAAGTCACAGGGGGCCAGATCTGGGGAATACGGTGGCTGCGGCATCATTAGTGTGTTGTTTTTGGCCAAAAACTCGCGCACAAGCAACGATGTGTGAGCAGGGGCGTTATCGTGGTGCAAAAGCCAATTTTTGTTCTTCCACAAATCCGGGCGTTTCTGGCGGATTGCTTCGCGCAAATTGCGCATAACTTGCAGGTAATATTCCTTATTGACCGTTCTACCCTGTGGCAAGAACTCATGATGCACCACGCCCCTGCAATCGAAGAAAACTGTCAGCAAAACTTTCACATTCGACCGAACTTGGCGCGCTTTTTTCGGTCTTGGTTCGTGCGGCAGCTTCCATTGAGATGATTGAGCTTTGGTTTCCACGTCATAACCATAAACCCACGATTCGTCACCAGTTATGACCCTCTGGAGCAAATTTGGGTCGTCGCGGACAGAGTCCAACATCTCATTAGCAATGTTCATGCGATGCTGTTTTTGGTCGCAATTGAGCAATTTTGGTACGAATTTCGCGGCGACCCGTCTCATGCCCAAATCATTGATAAAAATCGAATGGCACGAGCCAATCGATATGTTTAAATCCTCAGCAACTTCTCTAACGGTGATTCGACGATTGGCCAATACCATTTTCTCCACTTCATTAATTTTTTCGTCTGTTGTTGAAGTGCTCGGGCGTCCGGCACGCTCTTCGTCGTTCACATCTTCTCGGCCTTCTGAGAACATTTTGTACCACCGATAAACGTTGCTTCGGTCCAAGGTAGCTTCTCCGTATGTCACAGTCAACATTCGGAATGCATCCGCGCACTTAATTTCGTTTTTCACACAAAATTTGATACAGGTTCTTTGATCCATTTTTTTGAATAGGTAAAAATCGAAGACGATCCAAAACACGTGCAAGCAAAGCAGCTGTCAACAATTAAGTGAACATTCAAAATGGCCGAGCTTGTCGGCATAAGTGAGAGACATGAGTACCAACATAACGCCACAAAAAATCGAAATTCGAATATACGTAACCCGCGAAAATTCAAAAGTCGCGATAACGATTGAACACACCTCGTAGGTAGAGCTACTTATCTACGAAAACAGCAATACAGCCGAATTTTTCATGAGCAGGCCCCTTACGAAAAGTACGGGAGTAGATGTATTTTTTTAATAGACATTGACTGGTAAAAGACATGATGCGCGCCGTATATATATATATATATATATATATATATGTGAGAGTCGGGTTTCATTCATTTCTTTATGTGCATTGGTGTCAGTTGATCTCTTGACGGTGTTGACGTTGCTCCCCCCTTTCCCCTTTTGTATGACTACTTTGTTGTGTCTCTACAAGATTCGAGCAGACAGCAGAGTCAGTGGAGGTGGGGGAAGAATCATAGAAGGCGGAAAGGGGAACCGGCTTTATCATAGAGAAAGAAGGCAGTGTAGCCGTATGAGCGGCGGTTGGCCGAAGTTGAAGTTGTTTATATTTTTTTTAATAAACCTTACGCTGTTGAAAGCCATTCAGTTGTACTCTGTGGGATCCTCTACTACGTAGGCAGAAGTTAACAATTTTCTGCTTACATTTTGGTGGCAGCGGTGGGATCTCCGTTCGTCGTAACGTGCGGACGCACCGACTTGCGGCTGGTGGCTTGAGATAGCGTAGGTTCGAGTTAGGCCTGGATCGGCAGAACGACCGAAGTGAGTGACTCAGTGATTTTTTGGTGTGGCTTGGTGGTGGCAGCCGAAGACGCAGTCAGAACAAAATGGAGGAGACGGACAACAAGTCACTCGAAGATACTGTTGGTGCGCTAGCAAGAATGATGCAGAATAAGGCTGCAGATAACCATAGAAGACCGGAAAATTTTCAGAAACAGCAGAAAGAATTTCAGAAACAGCAGGAAGAATTTCAAAAACTCGTAATAGAGAAAGTGCTGAAAACAGAAGTACCGGGGACAGAACAGCCAACAGCAACTATGGCACCGACGGTGGTGGCTGTGCAATCTGAAGCATTTGTTGATGTTTGCAGCCAAGTAGACTCGTATTATGGAGAAAGAGGCTTGCCGGCCAGGGAGTGGATCCGAATGTTTGAGCTAGCGAAGAAGATTGGAGAGTGGTCCTGGGCGGAGACAAGTCGCGTGCTGTTCGTTAAGATGTGCGGAGAAGCCCGAACATGGCACACAACCCATGGACACAGGTGTCGTGACTTTGATGAGTGGCGGGCGATGTTCATGGCTGCCTTTGACCGAAAGGCAGACAAAAGTGTCCTCCTAGACGAAATTTGTGCGTGTCGGCAGCAGACGGGTGAATCTCTCGGTAGTTACGCCCGGCGGCTTGAAGCTTTAGCGTTGCAGCTACCGTTATCGACGCAAGAAATCAAATCGCGTGTGCTTACCGAGTTGCGTCCGGAGTTTGGATTTTTGATTCAAGATGTGGCGCGCCAGCAACATGATGATATATCCTCGTTGATCCACGACATCCAAGACGCGATTGATCTGCAGGAGCGTTGGCGGCAAGTCAGTGGCGATGTGACCAGGAGCGGCTCTATGACAGATCAGTCGAGATACAGTCGGGGCCAGAATGTTGGCCATCGAGCTGAGAACTGTGTAAAGCCAAGTTCTAGAGAGTCCTGGGGCGGCCAGCAGCAGAAATCATTAAGTTATGCGTCGCGACATACGACCTCGGTGCATCAGCCACGTCACTGGGACCGGGCCGGTGGCAGCGATAACGCCGAAAACCAAAGCGATCGCACACGGCTCCCCACGTGCTTTAACTGCGGGAACGCAGGACACATTAGGCGTGATTGTAAGGTTCATAGCGTGCGACAGGTAACGTACAGGCCAACCGGCAGCGCAACTGGATCTCGTGTGGCTGACGGGAGCGAAGGCAAGCTCGTAGTAGTGGACGGCAAGAAATGGCAAGCCAAAGTAGACACCCAGTCTGATATAACGTGCGTGTCTCGTAAGGCAGCCCTGCAGATGGGTCTGAAAATACGACCGACGACCGTTGGTCGCGTCCAAGGTATTGGTGGTGGCTTCTGTACGCCGGTCGGCGAGTGCATGGTCTCGGTAGCGTCCGATGGCATGGTGCATGAAGAAGTGGCACTTACCGTGCTGGAAGATGGTGCGATGCTCGGGGAGTCAATCTTACTGGGCAAGAACCTGCTCGATCGCCGAGAGCTGATTACAGTTTACAGAGAGGGTAGTGCTATTATTCTTAGTTCAGCGGCGTACCCGGAGCTAGCGAAGGTACTACCAGGCTCGGTAGAGCCAAGGGTTGAACTCGTCGCCAAGGAAAACACTAAGCTTCTTCCACGAAGCGTCTGCTTGGTTCGTGTACGGCCAATCGAGGCGGTGGATGGCCCGGAAATGGTCGAAGGCCATGATGGTCGTAGTGGAATACTGTTGGATGTAAGCGACGGAGTGGACGCCGTGTTGCCTGTGGTCAACTACGGGGATGAGATTAGTCAGCTGAAGGAAGGCGCTGTTGTCAAACGAGGGCGTTTGGTTGACGTGGAAGGTATTACGTACCAAGTGGTACTAGGAGAAGAGACGGCAGAGCCTAGAGAGAGTGGCGAGGTCACAGCGGGGACATTGGTGTCGGTGAATGCTATGCGTGTGGCTGCGTCGATAAACGCGGAGAACCTGCAACTACAGGTTGGAGAGGGCACCCCGGCCCCTGTTAAGGCTAAGTTAAGGTCACTGCTGCATCAACACGCGCCGGTAATAGCCATGTCGATGAAGAATCTTGGCCACACGCCATTAGCAGAGTTTAAAATTATTGAGGTACCGGGAAGCCGACCAGTAGCGGCGAAACCTTACCGATTGTCGAGCGTAGTGCGAATGACAACTCGGATTATGGCGACGTCGTGAGATCAACACAGCACTCGCCGAATACTGCCGCTGACTCCGCTGGATACACTGGCGAAAAGAAGGATGAGAGCGCCGCCGATCGGGAAGACGAGCCACAATCGACGACTCATCCGGCGGCTGTTACGACTAGCGCCTCTCCCGGGAAGGCAGGTACCGTCAAGGAGAAGCGAGCGCGGACCACACGAAGCGGTCAAGGGTTGGACGCAGAGGCGGGAGCGGAACAGAGACGAAGCTCCAGGCGTCGGCGACAACCAAACTATTATTATAATGATTATTAAACGCCTAAAAGTTCACTCGATGAGGACATCGACAATCTATCGGTAGCATTGGCCGAGTGTGAGAGTCGGGTTTCATTCATCAGGGAAAAATCATAGAAGGGGGAAAGGGGAACCGGCTTTATCATAGAGAAAGATGTTTAGCAAACATGTTGCGATGTGCACTTTGGCGACGGCTGCCGAGGAGATCGGGTCGCAGAGAAGTTACGTGAACGACGTAAGACGTCGTAGTTGTCGGCAGTGTAGCCGTATGAGCGGCGGTTGGCCGAAGTTGAAGTTGTTTATATTTTTTTAATAAACCTTACGCTGTTGAAAGCCATTCAGTTGTACTCTGTGGGATCCTCTACTACGTAGGCAGAAGTTAACAATTTTCTGTTTACATATATATATATATATATATATATATTAAACAGCATTTAGTTTATACAGTTTTGTATTACACCCTTCCTACATCACGCTCGCCATGTATATATATATATATATTTAGAGTAGGGCATACATCGTGTAACAAGCTTTGTTAGGGCTGTGCGCTCCAGAAATTCGAATCATGCTGGTGGATACGTAGAGCTACTTATCTACGAAAACAGCAATACAGCCGAATTTTTCATGAGCAGGCCCCTTACGAAAAGTACGGGAGTAGATGTATTTTTTAATAGACATTAACTGGTAAAAGACATGATGCGCGCCGTATATATATATATATATATATATATATATAAACAGCATTTGGTTTATACAGTTTTGTATTACACTCTTCCTACATCACATTCGCCATGTATATATATATTAATATATATTTAGAATAGGGCATACATCGTGTAACAAGCTTTGTTAGGCCTGTGCACTCCAGAAATTCGAATCATGCTGATGGATACGCAGAGCTACTTATCTACGAAAACAGCAGTACAGCCGATTTTTTCATGAGCAGGCCCCTTATCGTAAACAAATGTGTTTTACGCCCAGTCGTGGTGCATCGGTTGCTGAGACAGCTCGATGCCTTGACATTAATCGAAACAGTGTGTATAGGACTGCGCAGAGACACCAGGACATAGTACATCTCAGAGACCAATTTAGTCAATCGAGATCCGTTAGAACGCCACAACTTGTCGATCGCGTACGTAAAAAAATTGGCTGGAAATCCGGTGCCTCAATGCCAGCTCACACGCTTGTGATGTCGGCGTGATCGGCAGGACGATAAGAAGAATTGTCCTACATAGTCTACATCTCAGGCCAAACCGACATCAATTCTGCCAACGTCTAACGGCATCTGATAAAAAAAACGGCCGCGTTTGTGCAAAAAGCGGCTAAATCGCTTTTAGTCTGAACGCCACCTGGAGGTGTCATAGTCTGATAAATCTGTCGAGTCCGGTGGCGTGGTGCATTCGCGTGCGCCTTGCGAACGGAGGAGACACGTAGGTACATGGGTTTGATCGCTGCTGTTGCACATTTGTATTCATAAAGTTCGTCTTACAAAGCAATGCCAAATCGATTCCGTGAACGTTAAATGCTGGCTGAGAGTCAACCCGAACAAAAGTTTTGAGGTCTGATATGTCAAATTTTAGCCTGCAGCGAAGAAAAAAATAGATGAGATAATAGAGTACTTGGGTCGCAGCGTGAAAAAAGGGGATTAGCACGGCAAAATGGTCAACCGGGGCGAGAGTACCTCAAATGGCAAAACTCTACTGGTTTATTTCGATCGGCCACGATCTGTGTCGGCTGAAGTGCATAAATCGGGGGCCCTTGAGGACGTCCTTCTTCCCTGAGCATCCACCCGATCTTCCAGCCAGACGGTGGGTCGGCTTACACCGCTAATGCCTGTGCAGGAATGGTTAAAAACAGCGTTCACTGTGGGGTGTTCGGATTATTCACTGTGGGGCGTCTTGTTGGTCACACACGCCACCAACATCAGCCCGCATGGGATGAACTTGATGAAGCCTACCGACGTGCAACGGTGGATAGAATGATCCAGCGCCTGAGGAAGTGAGTAACCAAAAATGCGATCGATTCGAATGAGGGTCTGCTGTGTGCAACCAAACTACCAGATTTTGAATGAATCATGCATACTTTTTGCATCATGACTCTTATATATACAAACTACATTTATTTTCACATTATTGGGTACAATTGTGGTACAATTATCATGGTAATATATGTAATGTTTAAATATACGTACTTTTGAAAGAAAAAACGTAACTAATTTGAATTTGCATGCGCCCATTTGGCCATTCGCCAAGCAAACAATATGTCTACAAACTCATTGCGGGCCACGGCTTTAGGAATGATTGATCGCTAATTCTTATGTTATTGGTGCGTACATCAAAAAGTGTCCTAACAGTTCACATTTGCTTAGTTGACGTAGAGGAGATATGTCGCGTTGCATGAAAAGTGAGTCAATACAAGGAACAACATTATCTACAACGTTTTGAGGACATCAATAACTACATGTGTCAGAAAACGTATTCCATTATTCTTAATTTACAAACCATAACTTACTTCACGTTAAACATTTTGCTCAGTGGCGAAGTGTCGCCTCATTATAAACATAGCTCTAAGTGCGTCACTCTACATGATTTAAGCTCTGCGGGTGATCCCGTCATATTCTTCATCTTATATAAGCATACCGTTATTTCTAAATAATAGAACCACTACCGCTTCTATAGCCTAGATGGAAAGATACCAGTCGCAAAGGAACCTCCAGCAGACATTAAAACTGAGCAGGAGCATAAAAATCTCGGAGACTGAAACGCCACTTAGCGACTGGCCCCCTTTTCATATGTCTCTATGTCGTCACAACTCATACGGCGCCCTGCCGTGGAGTTTCCAAGCGTATTAAAGGCGAGTGTCGCGACGCAGTTCCTTGAAATGGTTTTTATATAAGACAATCATCGCAGCTCTAACCACCCTGAGGTGGCGACTGCGACTGTGACTGTTCAGATAAGCAGCTTTAGTTTCCACTGTGTTCCATTTACGGTGCCGACGGTATATTTTGTTGACATTATGGCGTAGCCGCTGCGATCCTGTCGAGAAACGAGGACACGTGTGGCTTAAGTGACTTATTCGAGTTAGGAGAGCCAGTAGACTTAAAAGGCTCATCCTATAGAAAATCGAATAGAAATATATTAGAATATTTCTATTTTCAGGTGTTTTCACCATGAATTGGTAGTATATTACAATTATCGTTCATATATAATTTTGAAGGCTAACAATATCGTTGTCATTTGACTGTAGTTACGATGTTTCGATAAACGAAAGCAGTTAAGTATATGGTAATGCCCGATATTGCACTTTTTACAATCTATACGTACGCACTCGTCAATTTCATAACAATTACCTTTTACGCATATGAGGTGGTGGTAACCATGACACGTTGTTCGGCGTATTATGGAGATGTTTTCTTGTGATGACAATTTTCATTTTTTCTGCAAATAACGCGCCCTTCGACAAAAATGCGCATTACTAAAGCTATGTTGCGGTTTCCTTTAAATTCTCTGTAGGCTGTTAAGGTTTTGTACTGACGGGTATCTAGTACGGTACAAAATATTGTGGCAGCGTCGCTGATGCGTTCTTTGATAAGCCCAACGTGCGCTTTCTGAAACAGGGTTTTATTTTATCTGAATTTCTAAGATCTGACGTTGCAAAATAAGAGGCAATGACATGAAGACAGTATCTCATGCTATAGAAACCATTTTTATTCTAAGCAAGTTTAGCGCTTTTTTTAATGTTATGGTAGTCACGTCTCGACACATACATATATATATATATATATATATATATATTAATGTTGTCGCGTCTACCTTCCTATACATATATTGACTTCTAATCGATTGATTTATTGATGTGCATTTAATTCCGTTTTGAAAGCCTATTGTTGCGGTGGCGGTTCCTGCACGTTTCTGCCTTCCTTCAGTTGGGCGTCTGCCACGTGGCACGCCCGCTGTAAGCTGATTCCCCAGCTGGCGCAACGTCGTTCAGAATCTCCTCTCCGTGCGAGATTGAAGTGAATCTTTTGCCGGGGGTAGTGCCCCATACGACGTCGTCGTTCGAGCTGCTGCTGCTGAGGTTTAAGTGGTTCAGTTGCGAGAACGACTTTCGACCGCATCGGCTTCACGTGCGCGCCTTTCGCGGCCCCGTTTGGTTGACGATACGACCTCGAAACGCAAAAGTTGTAGATGGCCAAGAGACCATACTCTACTTTTGTCACAAATAGGAGACCCCTGTCCCTCGGTAGCAGCCGAAATGCTTTATCATGAGGTATATGGAAGGGACTAGGGCGTCGAAGAACGCAAGATCATGTCTGGCACGAAGTCTCGCATCGACAAGATCGACGAGCACACGACGCCGCGATAGCCTGCGGAACAAGATCATCGCGACTAAAGGAATGCAAAAACATGCCGGTCAAAAGCCAACAAATCGTCTTTTATCGCTTAGCCTACGGGGAGGGTAACGGGATAACGCGTAGAGATAGAGCGAACTAAGCGAAGTTTCGACGAAGTTGGTGACCCTATCTGCATAGATTCATCGCGCACAGGATTGCGTTGCGTGGCTGGCCGTGTCGACGTCGCTGTAGCCCCGTCAGCGGCAGCCCCACCTGCAATCCCAACAAAAATAATCAAATTTATTCGCAGAAGCCGCGCATTGTTGATGCTCCCAGAACATCAACCCCTGTCATTTGTGCCAAATACCTAATGTGTTGGCACGTCATTTGCGTCAAAATCAATGAACCAATGTGTCGGCCAAATAGCAGGGCCCACACGTTAATTGTGTGTCGGGTCGTTTTGCCGCGTTCGGCCATTGAGACAGCTGACGACGTCTTCCGCCACCTGTTGTCGCCATTGCTGGAAGTGTTGGATGAGTTCAGAAGCCTGGCTACTCAATCACGCTTTGCCTGTTTCTCTTCCTCCCTCTCTCTCGCTTTCCCTCCGTGCTCTTTCACATTCTTCTTCGACCTCTTTTCTGTTTGCTTCTCTTACTTTCCTTGCCTTCTATCTTGCTTTCTCCATACATCTATCGGGTGCCCGTCAAGGGCACGGCAAAGCCCCTTAAACAGTCCATCTCGACACCGCGCCAACAAACAAACAGACAGACAATCACTACTACTATTAGAAAGTAGTAACTACTAGGTAACGTTTCCGGGCTGACCCAGCTTAGCCAACATTTCTCGTCCATGAAACCACTCTCGCATTGTTTCATAAGACGAACCCCAAGAACTACAAATATGCAACGCTGGGGATTGAGCACGTGCACCCATGAGTCTTACTATAACTGCTACTACTAAAGTAAAGTTTTGGGGCTGACCCTCAGCCAAGATTGAACGTCCACGGGACTGCTTTTCGCATTGCTTCATAGACGGACCCCCATAAATACAAATGTGGGGCAACGGTGGGTCTCGAACCCGCGCACCTCTGTGTCTCCTCCGGTTGCAAGGCGCAGACTTAATTCACCACGCCACCGGGCTCGACACTACTACTTATAATACTACTATTCTCGGCAACGGCAACAGTGTCCACATTATTGTGATTATCACCCGCCACGAATCGTTTCCAGTGGTGCAAAATATTCTGCTGCGCATTGTCAAAAGATGGTGATTGCTCTTTCCACCTGTGTGTGTGTGTTTCTTCTTCCGTCGATTGCATTCTATTTGCATACATACAAATCCGCCACCACACAAAAACACGAGACGGCCACATACAGGCGCGTATAGCACAACGTTTGTAGGCGGCACAAGCTACAGAAATACGTCTTTCGCTCTCACGTCGCTTAGCAACAGGGTGGAACGGTAGTGGTTTTTCCCTTTGGCGGTTGGACAGGCGCGTTGTGCTGCGCGCGAGGTGCTCCGAGACGGTGCTGTTGTTCTCGTCGTGGTCGTAGTCATTCTAGAGTCTCGCTTCGTGTACCACCCAAAGCTATAAGAATAGGCCTGGCCGAGCGAGACACACCACAACTCACTGTAGAACGGGATAAGCTAATAATGGCTTCGATGCCCATACCCACAGCCACGCCATAGCCACACAACGAAACGCGTGTACGCACGGTTCGCCTGCTAATTCTGGCCACAAACACGTGGGTGCTTACTCGATATATATTCCTACAGCATTTAACTACTCATATAATGGTCCAGTCCTTAGCAAGTGCAAACTAGAGTAAAACATTTTTAAGGAGGTTGTTTCTTATTCTAGACTGCCCTCCGTCGTCCCCTACAAGCTCGGAACTCAGCCTGAGGCATATCTTCAAGCACCGAGGGCTGGACATGTCCAGATATTTAGGGTTGGCCAACAGTCCTTGTGGCAGCAACATGGCCGCTGACTCTGAGCGGTGCAAGTGCCGACTAAACCGCGGAAAAGTTTGGAGAGCGTATCAACAAAATGCAAATGCGTACTTGTAGCTCAATGCACATCTTACCCTCCTAAATCGAATGTTCTCTTGTGACGATAATTACGAATCAAGTGTGTTCTCTCGAACGAAGACCAACGCGTTACAAAGTTCTTGCTCATAGCTTTTTTAGTTTTTATTATTGTTTTTATATTTATATCTATTTATATATATATATATATATATATATATATATATATATATATATATATATATTTATATATATATATATATATATTGTGCTACTGTGGCGTAGATGTTGGTTGGCCCTTAAACAATATTCCTTGGCAACTAATGTGTACTGCGTGGTAGTTATGAACTCTGAAGCCGCACAAGGTAAGTTGCCGACCGCGTCCTCGGTGTCCTAAAGATGTCCGGCCACGCTTCTCAGAGTGGTGAAGCTTTGGTATGCAAATGGAAAGTTTGTCAGTGTGGTCAGGTGACAGGGTGGCGCGCTATTTAACCAACAGCTCTAGTTTGTTTATAGACATCAGCTACTTCATGATTAGTGCAAAACTCGTCTGCGCTTCTGCTTTCCGAACCTGGCGAGCACCGGTGACAACTCTGTCATCTAGAAATTCGCGGGTTTTTTCTCCAAGTTCACTATTTCCTTCAAGATTAACTAGTTGTTTCAGGCCAGATTCGCAACTGCTTGTCTGCCAAATAGGCGGCACTGGTTTGAATACAAGCGATACGACACACCCGTATAACGCAAACGCGGCGTGCAACACCGTGGTTTGATTCCAGGGCAACCAATAGTTAACTCGAATTTAAATACACTTGTCCGTCTCTCTCTTTCTCTCTGCGGTTTAACAGCTCGAGCTTTGTCCTGGAGTGCACATAACATGTGTTTGGTGAGTTTGTCTATACAAGCGGGGACTGCTATACATTCGTTTTGTCCGATTGTGCCCCAAGTACATAACATATAAGAACTTTAATTGAGGATTTCCCTAACATCAGAGCCACTAGTCATCTCTGGCACCTCGTGCGTCCATCAATGTTCTCCGTTACAACGGCTAAAATAATTTCACCACGAATAACTGTGCAGCGTGCAATACTATCCGATTACGTCATTTTCGAGTAGGGGCAAAAGTAAATCATTTAGAAGTAACGTGCGGATAAGATGTCGAAATATGTGGCGTTGCATAAGCCAGTATTTACGTCAATACAAGATGCACAGTAAACTAGAGCTACCATTACTTTGGCTACAGACGATGAAGATTCGTTGGCATAAACGCGTTTTTAAATTATACTTAAATATTTGTATATATATGCTTTCTGGGCTGACTCTCAGCCAAGATTTAACGTCCATGGTACTGCTTCATAGACGGACCTTATAGATAAAAAATGTGCAACGGTGGGGCTCGAACCCGCGCACCTATGTGTCTCTGCCGGTCCAGATATATATATATATATATATATACACTCCGTGAAAAAGTATACAGCCACCCGTTTTTTTTTATTTTAAACTTTTTTTGTTTAACTTTTGCCAGATAACACGCATTTATTTTAGCCAATTGTGCGAAGACTGCAGTGATACATGTTCATAGAGTAACAGCGGAGACTTCCCTCGGTATTTGGGGTCTTAAGTTACTTTGAAACACGAGATCTCTGTATTTGACACAGCTACATCGCGAATAAATTATACAGCCACTAGCAAGGTGCATGCCGTAACGAGTGAATTCAACGGAATAACGACGTTTAAGTTTATTTGACGGCCCGACGGAGACAAAAGCAGTAACTGAACTTAATACTCAGTGAACTTCCCGTAAAGTCGGATGACCTCAAAAATATGGTTAGGTATAGCGTTAGACAAGTTTCAGATGACATCTTGTGAGAGCTCGCCCCAAGCCTTCACAAGGTTCTACCTGGTTCGAAAATTGTTTTTCGTAGGTATTAACCTTTCGAGCGAGCCAGCTCCACACGTGCTTGATGATATTAAGATCAGGTGAAACTGTAGGCCAGCATAGGACCTCAACGCGACGTTGTTCGAACTAGCTTCCGATCAGCCTGGCGGCGTGAATCGGAGCGTTGTCGTGTTGAAAAACGAAGTCTGGCTCTCCCATCAGCTCAAAATGCGCCGATTGCTCTTCTAGTAGATTCCAATTGCGCGTTGAATTACCACGACCGTCTAAAACCACAATCGACGACCTTGTAGGATACCCGACAGCGGCCTAGATCATTATCAAACCGCCGCCGAGTGAAGTTTTGACAAATTTCGTTCTTCCTTGCGCACATCACAATAATAGTTAAATCCATTAGGTAAATCAAAGTTGAACTTTTTTCATCCGAAAAGAGCACTCTGTGCCACTCGGCGGTCCATGACATCGTATCGTGGGCACTCAGTGGTCCATGACATCGTATCGTGGGCGAAGCCAAGACGAGCTTTCAGCGGTCAGGAGTCAATCGTAGTTTTCTCTTGTGTTTTTTCTCGTGAGCCAATGTGTCGTCCTGAGGAGGTTTTGCTTATTTCTCACGTTCGTTTGCACACCAGCCGCCGCCACAATTGCCCTTGTCGAGAGCGCAGAGTTGCACGCCAGAATGCAATACGTAGTTGTAGCGCGGATAGCTGACTGACGGATGTTCGTGCAATTTCCCTCTTAGGGAGAGGGCTAGCCAAAATAGTTGAATTTAACTAACAAATTCGATCTTCGAATCTTCTTGGTAATAGACGAAGCTAGCTTTCAAGCTGTTAGTAGTCAAGCAGCCGGAACTTGGATAGTTTCTACCCTATTCACGAATTGAAATGCCTTTACGTGTAGACCATGAAACAACACGCATTAGTGTAGGGCTGTTATTGGGTCTTGACCTAATCGCTTTCCACAGATTGACACTACTCAGCATTCACTGCAAAGTCACACTTTATTCTGCTATAGTTGATGGACTAACTGCTGCAATCCGAGTATCATTAAGGTCGTACAGTGGCGGACGTGAAATGTCCGGCTGTGGAAGTTGGAAAAACGATGTTTCCACGACAGTAAGGACTACATGAATTATCCAGCGAAGTGGGAACTGCACACTTATCTCATTACGGTCGAATTTCACTTTATAATCGCCAAATATCCACTGATTTTATTACATGAAGTAAAATGCTAATCCACACACTAGCTGAATGAGCTGACAGACTAAGTGATATTCATGACCTGAAGATGTTAGAGGCTATACAACGTTCCAAGCGCAATAAGTTTGGGCAGAGTGTATTCTCAAAGTTATTCCAAAGGTAAAATGAGTTTTAACAATGCCCAGTCTTTGGTGTGACATCGCCAAGCAGAGCTGCCTCTACAAGATTCTTGGTCCATCACTCACGAACTGCCTCTCATGTATCCTAAACCATGTATCAATTAAAAAATCTGCTCATGACGCAGTCGGCATAACAGTCTAAACGAAATGAATAACACACAGCACGTGCAATATCTATGCTGATGATATGGTGCAGTGTACGGTTGCAATAAGATATTTGCAGAAAAAACTTTAAAACGTTTCTAGCGCGCTAAAAATGGCTTTTGTATAGACACTAAAAGAGCGAAGGCTTTTTAGTTCAGGCGTGCATGTCACTTCGCTTTAAATTATACGTTACAAGGACAACAAAGCGTCTGAGGCGAAAAACGACAGACATCAATACATTCGTCTGCCGCAAAAACCCAACCTCAACTCAATAAAAATGTATTTACCACCACTGCACCACTTACTAAATGGAGAGGACCTTCTAGTGCTTACGGAGACATGGACCCTGAAAAAGACCCCTACGCACCAAGAATACTTCCATGCGGCTTATGGTCTTGCTACTCGAGATACAATATGGACCGTCTTAGTGGAGACGTGTCAGCATTCCAGAAAAGTCGATTATGTGACTTGTTTTTGCGTCCTTTTCGGTGGAAATTTGCTTAGTGAAACGCCATGCATTAACTTGGGAGAGCAACTTTGCGGGCCAGAAACAGGCAGAACATGCGATACGTCGCGACAGACACAGAGGTCCCATAGAGGTAACGATGTAGGTCCGATTAAAAAGTGGAAACTATTTGGAGTCTCTCTTCCAAGTGGTTTTCGAATTTTGTTTCACGCAGAATATTTTCTTTTAGTTACCTCCACTGGCGATTGAGTTGGTTAAATTGAGATTGTAAACGGGAAACTTGCCTTCAAAGCCTTTCGAACGATACACGTTATGTGAGCCGGTTGTTAGTGTATATCACATCTTTGCTCCTTAATACAAGTAGGTGGTTTCTATCAATAGCGTTGCTACAAATTTGAATTCATTATTATTTTATAATTGTGCGTTAATTTCATATTTCGAACTGATTGGTTCGTTTTACTTTGCATAATCATTGACAGAGCTCCTCTGCGTTCTTCGACGTGATGTCGCAACCTCTTTGAAGGTTAGGATAATCCGTGTACCTATTCATGTGTATATATATGTATATGCACATCACTTTGATGGCAATCATGGCGGGTTCCGTATTGCTTAAGACGCACATTCGTCTGAAGGCATCGCGCAGATAATGCATTTGACGTGTTAGTTGCCGCGTTCTTATTGTCATCTCGTTTAACTCGTTCGACGTAAAGTCGGCCGCATAGAGTCGACATCCCACGAAAACTTTAACCCTGACGCAGCGTAGTGAAGTTTTCCGCTAGCATTTGAGATTTGTGGCCTGTCTTTTCCCCTGTCACTCACTGTCTTTACTCGACAGCACCAGCATCATCATTCAATGTTGTAGTTGTTGCTGTTGATGCAGGTTGTTGTTGTTGTTGTGGTTGTTGTTGTTGTTTTGTTGCTGTTGCTGTTGTTGTTGCTGTTGTTGTTGTGGTTGTTGTTGTTATTGATGCAGGTGTTGTTGTTGTGGTTGTGGTTGTTGCGGTTGTTGTTGTTGTTGGCGTCGTGTTTGCATAGGACACACTCGCGAACGCCACACCTCGAAGGAGACGCCTTTCTCAGCTGGGCTTGCGCGGCGGTGCAAACTTCGCTTGAATTGCTGGCCACCACTAGGCCAGTCACTTCGGTTCTGTCTGGACAAACACGACCGGCCGGGTGGACCAACCCGCAGCTTCGTGTTACTGGGCCACGAGGGAGCCTAGGCTAAACACTTGTGTAAACGATTGGCATTGTCGTCGTTGTTGTTATTGTTGCGTGTGTTGTTGTGGATATTGTTATGGTTGTTGTTGTTGTCGTTGTTGTTGTTGTTGTTGTTTTTGCTTCTGTTGTTAGCATGACTGGTATCGTTGTTGTTATGGTTGTTGTTTACTATCGACAGCCTTGCTTTTGCTGCTGTTGTTGTTTTTATCATCCGCGTTGTCGTCATAGCTATCACAGCCACTATTACGGTTTTCTTGCTGTCGTTATTGTGGTCGTCTGCTACCAGAGGCAATCGCCAACGTTGACGGTGCCCTTGTTATAACAACACGAGACGCTGCTCTTGTTGTAACAACACGGGCGGCAAAACGCATAAACAAGCAGCAGACCGTTGGCGGCCAGCAGGCAAACTGCAGAAACGCCCTCAGTGCCTTTCGTCATCTCGAAGGTCACCAGCAGCACCAGCGTGATGCGATTGATAGGCCGACGTGGTTTACACCGCAGGGTGCTGTACTACATTACCCCGACAGCCACAACAAATGCTTCGACATACAATGCTTCTCTTGTCGTTTGTCGCTAGCGTAGGTGGCCAAACCGAAACAACAAGGAAGACAAAAATGGCAAACATGATTCGCCTAATCCAATTCCATTTGTATTCTATCGGCAAAAAACCCTATCCATATCATCATGTTTACAAAAATCCCTGCTTCTGTCCATGTTTGCAAAAAATCAACTCGGGCCTTGCTTACAAAAATCGTTTTCCTGTTCTCATTCGGTTCAGCAAAAAGCAAACACTTCGGACTTCGGAGTACGGCTTTGACTATAGATTATGTGTTCTTTATTATCTTCGTCGGCGAGCCGGTCTGTGTTGTGTTGCTGTCCAAATCTAGTTCTACCCGATAACACAGTTTCGATTATCATCGGAATTATTGACTGCATCTGACTGCCCTGCTCAACAGAGCGCTGATAAGTATTTAATGATAAAACCTGTGCGGACTTCTTGGCAAAAGCTTGCAAGGGAAAGCCGTACATAAACCTCTGATTTGTTTAAACTGTAAAAAGGTGACAACATTAAAAATATCGACGGAAAAAAATACTGCGTTATTGAACCATGTCGCTACTACAATATCTATAGAAGAAACTATCTATAATACTATAACAAAAACTTTGGATTTCATTGACTGCATTAAATACTTCAGCGAGCGACATTCTCTTGGCAAGGGTAGCACGAGCAACGAGTGTTGCTATTCTAACGGCAGGAATAACGCTATACAATTTTCCATTCTAAAACAAAGCTAGTTTAAGACGGTGTGTGACCAACGAAAAATTGCTGGACTACTGCATTTGCTATAGCGCATTTTGTCCGCCAGAGCTTCACTCATTCGCTGTTATATTGTCACGCCACAAAGCACCTCATGTAATAACACAGCATGTTCAATGAAATATTGTTTTATGCTAAAGTTTGAAAGGGGATTATTCAGTGTAGACCTGCCCTTTAATTGTTCACACTGCATATTCGATAAGCGCAGAAGCGAGCCGACCAGCGTACTAGCCCCCTCATATATTTGCTCGTTTGCAACCAAATAATCTCAGGACCTCTTGTCTTTCAGACATAATTTAGATCGAGTATTGCGCACCGGTTTGAACGGGTAGGTAATCTGCTCACGCTCGTTGCGCCCTAGCTGTTTCGGCTAGACGAAGGTCGAATAACATTTTATTCATGAGCCATTCTTAGTATTAACAGTAGCAGTTGGTCGGTCTTTCTCCGAGGGCAAGCTGAGGCATTGTTTTACTGCAGTGACCTGCAGGGGCCTGGGCTAGGTGTATGATGCTAGCAAGAAGTGACTTGGGTTGGGACTACTCGCTACGGAGGTCTGGAGGTAGGTGAGCGTCGTTGATCGCCTTGCAGCCAGAGGGCGCTGCTTTTGCGCACGTATCTTTCCCGTTCCCGTCGCAGGGCGGTTCTCTCCTTCACTCGTTTCCTTTTCTCGTGCTTTTACACGAGCCGCTATACCCGTACTGCACGGGCTACTGGTGTTTCCACCAAGCTTATACAGGGCCCAAGTAAACGTCAGCCTTGCCGAGTAAGGCGCATATTCTGCGCATTATTCAGGATTCAAGAGTGCCCGCAAACGGGGGCGTTTTGTATTGAAGGTAGCGATTCAGGAAGGCCGTCTAGCTGACAGGCTGGTAGGTGACCTTAAGGTTTTGACTTAGCTCAGCAGACAGCTCGCGGGAGCCTAGCAGCCGAATTCTATAATAATAATAATCATACGCAGGTTCAAATCCGAATTGTTTTTTTAAATTGTTCGTTATTTTTTCATGGAATGCGTTTTCCTAGCAAGTAAACGTATGTTCCAGGCAGCCACAGACAAAATTGTCTGCAGAGATCAAAAGTTTGAGTTCATGAACTCCTTTCTATACTTGGCCGTTAGGGTCCATTATATGAGCACGACCTTTACACAAAATATCGACGGCAATCTCTTCCATGCATTTGGAGGTGAGGGACGTTTAAAGGCTGTCCCCGCGAGTTGCTGTGCGACTTTTTGAGCTGAAGATTGTGCCATTGCTGAGTTACAGCCTCGGTAGAGTGTGGACGTATCTCTCGGCGGCAAGCTTAGCCGACTTACTTCCAGCTGGAAAGATGTTTTGCCACATATGATAGGACGGAAGTGTTCTGTCTGCCTTGGACGGCGAGGAGTCGCTTCATATACTAACTTGCCGACTGTGAACCAGCAGCGAAAACATTTAGAGTCGGGCAGAGGTCACCGTCTACTGAACCATGTGGGAAAGGTTGCCGAAGCCTCGGTCGAGATTGCATACCATGGAGTGATCTTTATTCTTTATTCATATTCTTCGGTACCTTCAAGAGGGTTCTGCATGCTCTAGACGTCACGTAATCACAAGATATATCGTCACGGCTACCACCACCTTGTGTGTTTCACTCCAGGTTGTCACCAGCCATTCGAGCAGTGCCAATGTCGTAAATGTTTCGTATAGGCGTGAGACTTTTTTTGTTACTAGTATTTATACATATGTTTTGATTGTACTACCTATTGTTTTTTATTGCTTAGTAATTGTCGCATCTGACTAATCACGCGGCTGCCGCAGTAACAAGTAGTGTTCTAGCAGTGGAACAGTGCAACGACCAGTCGTCTTTGGTCTGAAGAAGAAGAAGCTAAATTGATCTAACAGTTATCTGATTGAATCCCCCGTGGCCTGCGGCATCTCGCTGGCTCTTACCTGCTCCCCCTATGAAGATGTGTCCAGCCTTGTCTATGAAAAGTCGGCCCACGTAATCGGTTGGCCCAAGATCTCGGGGCTCGCGCCTCAATTCGCGCTGTCCGTCAGTCTGCCGAAGGGTGCTCTTCGGTCCCTTTTTGGAACAGTGAAATGCTGCTCCCTTTCCTAGCTAGACACAACTACAGTTTACTCGTGTATCATCATCATTGCTCACTGCGAGTTCGGCGGCTGCGATGGCCTCCCTCGCTAGACAAATAGGCCAAAGCCGGAACTTCCGCTGCTAACGACGCTACTGCTGCTGCCGCCTCGTCGGACTCGCCGATGTTGGACGTGCTCCTTTGGGAGACCCAAGAAGTGACTTGAAACTCAGTACGACAGGTGCAGCGACAGCTTCTGCAAGGCCGAGAACCAGGGAGGGAGGGAGGGACGGAGGGAGGGAAGAGAGCGAGAAAAAGAGAGATCGAATGAGCGCGGCAGATCCCGTGTTCGCCCTGGGGGACCTTCGCTGACTTCGTCTCTCCATTGCTTGCCATCGGCTAATGCTATTTATTGGCTGCACACAGAGCAGCCGCACAGGCGGCAGTAGCAGCAGCCGCAGGAGGAAGGAAGCAATGAATTTGCCTGACGAACCGCCAACGCTAGTTGTCGGCTTCTTCGGTGTTGAGAGTCCTCGACCTTCGTATTCGTTGGTGTTCCTTCCATGTTGGCCGTAGGCCCATGTGCGTACGGGCGCAGGTCCCCAGCTCCTGCTAAACTAGGCCGCTCTGGTACCGCTCGTCAGCACACGGCAACGTCCAAATAGCTGTCCACCCATCACCGATGACGATGCCCAGACTTCGGTTGACCGCAGCGAGCCACTATTTATTAGCTTCAGGCGCTCACCATCTCGTCATGCGCACAAATATCGCGCAGTCTATGCGTTGGCATTTAGTTTCCATTTAGTTTTCTATTTAAGTGTTACTATTTTTCTGTTTGCGCTATTATTGCTGTATGTTTTCTGTCTACGATGGCTGGTGGCCGTGTTGTGTTGCCAGTAGCGAACGACGATCCTAGTTTTGTGGTAACTGAATAAGAGTGAATTTCTGTCGTATAAAATGTCTACGTTTTTTTTAAGTTGGTTCACCGTCTTAGAGTTTCACCACTCCTGTATCCGCGGAAGCTACTTGTTGAGTAATGCTAGTAATGCTGAGCTAGGACGGTTGTCTATAAAAATAGGATAATTTGAGGATCAAGTCTTTATATATATATATATATATATATATATATATATGAATAGGCCGCCGAATCCGGGCGTCGCTGCTGCTCTGTCTACAAAAACTGCGCACTCCGCACCGCAACAAGACAATGTTGTCCATGTTACGCCGACGACGCTAGTGACAACAGCCAGTTTCTACGTATATACGACGCCGAGACAACGGCAGCAAGCATCTTTCTAGTCCTGCATCGAAGGTCTTTGCGCCGAGTTGGTGGCTTTGTTGCACAAACTCCGTAACAAGCTAGCTTGCTCGAGATGTGGGCGAGAGATGGTGGTGTTTGTGGCGGGGGGGGGGTGGCCTACTGTTGTCGTAATTGCACTTCGTGATGATGGCAAGGTTGGTCTCTTTTTGGCTCCTGTTGAGTGTTGTTGTTGGTGTCGCTGTGGTTGTTGCCGTAGTCGTTGTCGTCGTCGTTGTTGTTGTTTGGGCTGCCTTGTTTATAGGCTTTCTTTCTTCACTTTTTGACCGCCTTCGACTCTTTCATGCCGGCTCCTCCTTAACTGCTGCTCTTCGTTTTCCTCGACGACCTACACTACTATGTTCTCTGGCGACGCAAGTAAGGCAAAGTGTGTACAACGAGAACGGGAGAGAACGAGAAAAAAAAGAAAACCAAAACATAGCACAATACTTCGCCGCCGCGCCCACACCGATGGGCGGCCAAAGGGCGGAAGCAGCAGGTCCAGCAGCAGCAGCCGCAGTAACACCGTCACTCCGTGCTTCGCCCTCGCCTGACCAGATTACTACTGATCCAGCAGGCGCACCGACACACGACGGCGAACGACGGAACAAAGAACGCCCGTACGCGAACGCCGCTTAGATGACACACAGTGTTATGGCGGGGGCGCAATTTCCTTCGGCCCTCCCCGGTGCGGGTACCGGGCGTCCACATTGGATACATGTTGCATGTATATATTTATAAATAAATATATATATATATATATATAAACGTCCGTCTGCCCATGCGATATAGTCATTAACTATTTTCTCAATTAAATGTGTCGATAGCGTTATACTTTGGACGAAATCGCCTAGTTAGCGAGAAGTGACTGTTGTCGCAGCTAAACTGCAGCACAGACAAGGCCTGCTAGCTAAGTTGAGCTTTATTTCGTAAAAACGCTTTCCCTTGTGTTCAAAAGGTCTTCGTTCAGCCTGTATAAGCTACGTTCTCCTAAATTTCCAACATCTTTATTCGCACGAAGTCGACATTGGATACATGTTGCATGTGTATATATATATATATATATATATAATTTACACTTCCATTCGTGCCCATGCGATATAGTCGTTAACCATTTTCTCAATTTGTTGCTTTGATAGCGTTATACTTTGGACAAAATCGCCTGATTAGCGAAAAGTGACTGTTGTCGCAGCTAAACTGCAGCACAGACAAGGCATGTTAGCTAAGCTGAGCTTTATTTCGTAAAAACGCCTCCTCTTGTGTTTGAAAGGTCTTCGTTCAACCTGTATAAGCTACGATCTCCTAAACTTCCAACATTTTTATTCGCACGAAATCGACTTTGTTTCTGTATAACAATTCACTTTTGCGTGTTTACGTCTATGCCTTTACAAGGGTTGTTACACAGACACTTGATAATATACGATCCTCCTGAGATACGAATCCTTGGTCTTATGCCGCAATAACGGTAGTCTCATTGGCCCTAGGAATATATGAGGAGTATGAAATCAAAAGTATGAAAAATGATTCCAAGAAAGATTGCATATATATGTCGTCCTAGAATTAAACCCCGACTCTTATTATTTGATTTGCCGTCCATTTCCTGCACGCCGATCTATATATATATATATATATATATATATATATATAAATATATATATAATCGACTTGATGCATATTACAAAAATAAATACCTATTTAATCTTCCGAAGTCTTTTTGTTTCGTTCAAATAGCTCCCCCCCGGGTTTCAATGTACTTCTTGCCCCACGTTTCGGTCGTTTTAAGCGCGTCTTTTGAAATTCAGTTGAATTGATCCTGTGAGTTTTTATTAATATCTTCTTAAGTCTGAAAACTTCATCGTTTTAAAAGTTTTTTTTTGTGTGCGAAAAAAGCAAAAAGTCCCAAGGCGCTACGTCCAGCTAAGTAGAAGGTTGCAGAAAAAGTTGCTAAGGGATCACAGAAGCCGAACTCAAGCGGCTCGATTCACACCGCTATCACGTCGGCCAGAGTCAAGGGCCTAGCTCTATTTTCGATAGCGAATAAAAACATCGGAATAAATATCTTTGAGGATTCCGTCAATATACCGAGAAGGACGCAGGAGCTTAGAGTGCCGGCCTGGGCTTGAGATTCTGCGGGCCTTATGCTGACTCTCGTCGAAAACGGACTTACGTTCCCGACGCGAATGGTTGTATTGAACGTTGCTGGTGCCCCGTGTTTTATTTAGCCTTGCTACTGCGGCGATCTCGCTTGCTTGAACAAGATGCAGTCTGATGGCCGCCCTTCAGACTGGTCCTTCAAGAGGTCCAGCTGGAGGTCCAGCTAGATAACAAATAGCACATGATTCACGGGTCGCACTGAACGCCGTGCACCAGGAGCGGGATGAGGCGCGGACACAAAAACCCCTCACTCTGTCAACCCTGGTGCGATCTGTGTCTGGTGCGCCCTCTCTGATCCAGCGGCGGCAATGGAACATCTTAAGAAGAAGAATACATCAGATAAGACAGCGCAGGACATCGACAGTCTCAGCGGCATGTACTGGCCACATCAGACAACCTCTGAAGGCATTATCGTCCCCGGAAAGATAATAACTTTGTAAAAGCGAGAACTACCTCGGAGCTGGCAGGGCAGTTGCCCTCCCTACCGGCACTGCAGCCTCCCATGGCTTGAGCCGTTCTGCGTGTTACTGAGGCTAACAGCCGCTTGATTCTTTGCAAGAAACTACGCTATATGGAAATAACCTCTTTTTGACTAAGACGTTCCTCGAGGCATTGGTCAGGAAGCTGTGCGCACGCTTTAGCGAGGGTCTCTGAGGCTCGCTGCCACCAAGTAGACCGTAAACAAGCCACCGCAATCGGGCAAACCAGCTAGCACGTCCGCCGGACCGGATGAACCGACATAACGTACCACTTTACCGCCAACGGCCGCGCAAACCAAAAGGGCAGCAGGAAGCAGTCCAAGACCACCATTCCTGCCAACGGTAAGGGGGGACGCTGGCAGGTGGCAGGGCAGAGCACGATTAAGGAATAACTAGTTTTGTACAGGTAAATCTAAATAGGTGCCAAGCAACTAACGAACTCCTATCTAGCGCGTAGGGCTGTGTCTCCTTACAGAGCCGAACGTCGCCCTTGCCGGGTGCACGCCGAGTCTCTACATGAACAACACAGCCGATGCCACGGTCTGGTGGACTGTCATCGACACTGTTCTCACAATCGCGGATTATGGTTCAGGCGCAGGTGAAGTTGCTAGACCAAGCTATCGTTTACAGCTGTTAATTCTGGCTCAATAAACTCCTGGCCGCATTCGAGGGGTTCTCGGACTCAGTCACCGCCTCGATACGAGCTCATCCTCATGAGTCCGTCGTGGTGACGGGGGACTTATACGCCTTAAGCGTTGCCTGGGATTGGATAGCCGAAATGGGATGGGCGACAAGCTCACCTTTGTACGAAGAGCGAGGAGCTCAGCGGCCGTTTCTAGAACTCATTCTGACGGATAACGCTTTGCCACCCGGGATTAGACGGTCCAGGTCGAAAAAGAGCAAGTAGCAAATGAGGCACCTCCATAAGAAGGCCCTCATTGCCACGTCCGCGACAAGATTGAGAACAGCGCAAGGCACGGGCGTCGGCGCGAGGGAACTATCCACCATCTTACAAACGGGCTGTAAGTCGGTTGCCCTCGGCGTACCTCTAACCGCAGTGCGCTAAATCGTGGTGGTTCCTTACCGTTGACAAGACTCGGAGGTTAGCAGACATATCAGAACCTGTGTCGCGAGTCAGGCCACGGATTGCAAAACAACGCCGGCGGGTAGATGACCCTTGTTCTAGTCCAGAAACGAGAAGACAAATATCAGGAGAGCCACAAGGACTGCTAACCAGCACTGAAAGCTATCATCGCTCGAGCAAAGACAAGCAAGGGCGGCAGCGTGGCAGAAGCTTGTCGTCTACCTTACGCGGTGGCTACGGGGAAGCTTCGCTGACCCCCCTCTTTGTCGTCTGAGAAGATCCTTGGCCAATCTTACGCACAGACGGGAGGCTGATACCCGCAAAGGCACCTTATACCGACGACGTGCCGCCCAGGGTCATTAGCCTTCTGGTAAGGTAGCACCTAGTGGAGTTGGCGGGCATGGCCACTCGACTATTGACACACGGAGAGTACGCTGCGTAATGGAAGCGGGCGCCCCTTGTGCTTTTCCTAAAGACGAGTTCTACCGCCTATAGGCCAATCTACCTACTGGTCACAGTAAGCAAACTTTCTAAACATGTAATAACAGAGCGCCTAAATACAGGGATTGAGGACCTTCATTTCCTGTCATATGACCAGTATGGTTTCCCAAGGAGCCGGTAAACGAGGGACGCTCTCCAACGAGTCCTGTGGAGGGCGGACCAGGGAACCTATAAAATTCTATAAGACCCGATCGTTCGTTGATTTTCTTCTCTTCGACATATAGCACGCTTTAATTGCAGCAAACGGTATGGTAATTATGACGACGCTGGACCGGTAATGCATCTTGCATTGCCTCCGGTGGACAATTTCTTCTTATATGGATGACAAGACGCTCATTACTAGCTGCCATAACTCTTAATTCCTCAGGCTCGCGAGCTTTCCTGGGATCTTCTGGCCCGGGAACGAGACGAACGAACGAATGGCGCGACGGACTTCACACAAGCCCGAGAGGCAACGTTTGATGCGTGGGCTTACGAATGGGCTGTGCTCGGCTCAAGAGTGCCCTGGATGGGCTAGACCCGTTCGGTTGCGCCAAACCTTCGACGTTAGCATGACAGGCCGGGCGATTGGACAAATTCTCACGGGTCACGGTCAATTCCAAATCTATATGTTGCGGATAGCGAAATCACAGGTGACCACGTGCACGTTTTGCACGCTGGGGCAGCCGGGCATGGATGTCAACCACCCTGGCCCGGGTACGTAGAGCCTCGACGTACTACCACGCTTAAATATTAGTATGCGGTATCTTCTGTGATTAAGGATGCCGGGATATCGAATGCGGTGGAGGGTGCCGCCACATGTGTGTTTTTTACGGTTTTCTTGCGTGAGAAATTACGGTTTCCAGATCTTACGAGATCTTACGACTGACGGAATTCTTAAGAGCCGGTTGAGCACGAGGCTCACCACGCGCACGGTCTGGTGCCATACATTTGCGAGCTCTGTGGGGGGTAAGGAGGGTTGGGGTTTTAGTGAGTAAAACAGCCGACTCCCCGACACTAGGTGCTGTTGGTTGCTAGTGCCGATAGTGCATTAGCGTTTACAAACCTCTCATATAAAATGGACTTGAGGTATCCAGCTCGAGCAGGAAATACTTTGAATTGCTCCGGTGGCCTTTGAGACGCTCCCCAAGTCGTCATATTCCTCAGCAATTGGACTCTCGGATTAGGTCTGTGATATTTAGTTTTTGAGAAACTCCAACAAATTCGGATGCAGCAGTCGCACGCCCATGCTATTTACTACATCCGTTCGCTTATTTGCAATATACCTGTAATATATCAATGCATGAGGGCGGTGCCGGCAAACGAGATTCTCTTTTAACTTTTTTAGTAGATTTGCACTTATGTTTTTAAAAAATTATGCTACAACATAAATCGAACGACTGTTTTTGCTTTAACTGTCTTTTAACTGAGCAGATGATTTATGATAAAATGTTTTTATTTAGTGTCCAGGGTGCCTTTACAGCGCTCATGTCATTGATGATCAAAAGGAGTAGTGACTTTATTTGCGATTTCAGAAGTATTATTCATTTCGTGTTTACCGTGATATCTGTATCGTGTTTAAACAGTTTATAATTGTTTGAATTATAATATCCGGTTATCTTATTCGGATAATATACTGGTTTGTTCTGACGAAACAGAAATTATCCACTGTTAAATAATTTATAATTTATAACAGATAATGCACCTCCGAACAGCTACAATTAATAAATTAAACTGCTAGTCGAGCTTTGTAGTAATATAACTTTATGTGTGATATTAAGACTAATTTCATTCACAGTTTAGAAGATTACTCTCGGATGGCTCTCACTTAAGTTGGTGAAATCCTTCCGGTTTATAAGCAGTCTGTATTAGATGCAAAAACGAACGTTTATATCTTGCTGTAGCATACGTGAAGCCTTATCTGGATGATCATTAGGTTTTCTTTCAAATAATTAACCTTGCATTTATTAGAGCAGCTGTTTTTCTAAATCCTATCCTACGTCACCTTTGAGTCGATAGGGAGATCATAATACAAGATAAGCAGGGAACGCAGCAACGAGCTCAACCAGTTAAATGATCAAGCATCAACTAGACATATTTTGCTCGGATATCGAATTATTTCTTTTCTGCTCTCCCACTTTTCGGAACAGTGAGTTTTCCTGGTTATCTCCACCCAATGACGCCGTGTATCTGCGAGGTCTTTTTTGAAGGGCCCGCATTAACAACTCTTTCTGAAGTTTGCCATTTCATTTACGGATGAGCGAGGGATTCCAACGCGCAGAGTCTCCTCTCTCTCTCTCTTGAATAGTACGTGGCATAATCCACACGCTTGCATACAAATTTGTTCAGCACATAGAAAAACAGAAGGAAGAATGAAAATGAATATTAAAGCAAACGACGCAACTATGCTTCATTTGTGCCCACCACTGGTGGAGTCGCCCGATGTTTGGACTGGTGCCTGGACAGGCGTCAACCCCGCAGCTAACAGATGTAACTGCGTAACAAAACCGGGAATCCCGCTCCCAACTAATGATCGGCTCGAAGCCACCACCCATGCCTGGTCTGTGTCGCGTTTTATGACGAAACAAAATTGACAATGTCGTTCGGGCGGCCTGTCGGCTTAACTGTCAGAGCGCACCGAGCGGTCGAACGCGTTGATGGTTGTTGCTGCAAAATCAGTAACAGCGGAATCATAACCATCGATTGAGACCGCAACTTTCCGAAGCTTCAAAGGGCGGCCGCAGAAAAATCGGATACATTCGTCTAGCTGGTGTCCGTACGCCGTGCTCTCGCGTTTTTTACGTTTGGCGTTTTTTTGCAGTGGTGGAAAGTTTGAAATGTTGCCTCTGCCATGGAGTTGTACTACTATTACTTGTTGTTGTTGTAGCTGTATTATCTGTCGTACTGCCTCGCCGTGGCTCTATAGATAATATTATACAGATTATATCTACAAATAAGTCCTCGTATCGATTTAATGACATTTTCCTTCTATATTTTTCATAAAAGTAACACCGAGAATTCTTGAGCAAGAGATACTTAATGTTTAATTGATCATACAATAAAATGTAGATAACTGCCAACACGTTGCACAGTGACTCATAGCATAGATACTATTTAAACAACTTTTTGTGGATCTCAATACCAAACGAAAATGAAAGGAAACCCGACTTGTCGAAATGGTCCAAGACTGGGCGATGTATATAGAAAACAAGAAAAATTTTTATTCTATATATTTTTATCTCCACGAAGTGATTGATAGGGTCAGCCACGGTATGTTTTTTTTAAAATTTAAATTAGAAAACCGTTGCGTAGGTCGCTGCTCGGTTAATTATATTGGCAATGCTCTGACTAATAGATATTTTTGTGCTAGAGTAAATGACAGTTCTAGTGAACGCGTTCTTTGCCCTTCTGGGGTCCCTTAGGACTCCTGTATTAGACACTTTTATTATAGATCTTATTTTGCCCTAATAACATGACTTACAAATAAGGCACTAACGACTTAAAGCTTTATAGCCAATCTACGACTGATAAGGAGCGTGTGATATTACAATAACTTCAGAACCGAAAAGGAAATTTAGGCGAAGTGCTATCAACAAGGCACCACAATGGTATAAAACAATAGCACAATTATATCTGTCCAAAAATGTGCCGCAATGATCGTAAAGAATCACATGAATATATACTTGACAGTGAAATCACACCCCAGCATAAACATTATTCCAGATCTTGGCGCAACCATGATTCCAGAATTAGATTGTATGTTACATATAACTAGCACTGCTTTTCAACCTGCCCCACGATTGTGCATCCTTAAACATTTCATTATAAAACGTCTGCAATTATTTACCTATTCATTTCGTAGCTTAATTGTGCCAAAGTTCGCAAACTGTTGAAAAAAATGGAGACCGCAAAACGTACAGACGAGTTGGGTTAACATATAACATGTCGCACTATTTAAATATTCCCCCAAATAATCTCTGAAACAAGAACACGATAACCACTACCGAAACTGCAAGGATAGAGCGAGAGAGAGAGAGTCAATAATATGGCGCATAGGACGAACCTTTAGGGCGTGAATTTTCAAGATTGACGAAACAAATTTGCTGTGAATTCTGCGAATTTGCGTTTATTTTACACTGTGGCATTTATGCCCCGCCCCCCCCCCATTTGACTAAGTCAAGTTGCCTTTGACTTGACTTAAAAGAGTACGTATTGCACGTGGGAGGAGTACAACTCGAGTACATCTACAATTCCTTTAGGAAGTGTCATGATGGTCTTATTTGCAACTTGCGGTCGATGCGAAGAATCCTGGAGAAAGAGCAGCAGTTCTCAGTAGTATTTTTTTACAACTAATGACTAATAAGCGCCTCGGAGTTCGTGACGACCTTAAAAAAGCGTTTCGTTTGTTTAGATTCTGCAGACACTACTTGAGATTGTTCTTTAACGCAATATACATATAACACCAAGAAAGAAATGTAACTACCTCATTTTTAGGTTTATACGGAAAAAATTAAGGTTATAACAACATTTTAAGGTTATACGGAAAAATAGGAACGACTATAGTAAAGTATGCATGTATAGCTCCACACGCCGTCTAATTGTCCTATGTAAGTAAGTAAATAAAGTTTTTGAGCTGACCCTCAGCCAAGATTTAACGTCCACGGAACTGTTTTTCACATTGCTTTATAGACAGACCCTTATAATTACAAATGTGCAACGGTGGGGCTCGAACCCGCGCACCTATGTATCTCCTCCGGTTGCGAGGCGCAGATTTAAACCACTACGCCACCGGACTCGACGTCCTATGTATTTAAATCGCACATATTCTAAAGTACAACGTCACAAGACCTTATATATAAAAATAAAACACCGGTGAAGAAAGGGCTAAAATTGAAGCTTAATCTAATACAAGTCATTGCAACAGTATATTCTAGACGACGGAATCTTCGAAACTATCGTTCCTGTATATTACACTATATAATACTTTTTTCAGGTTTTGTCAGAATGTGGGGCACTCTGCTCCCTCATGCACCTTTGAGGCAGTCAAAGCCAAACGCTGTCATAAATGCGGAGAGCTGGGGCACCTCTCCAGGGAGTGCACGGGGAAAGCGACGTGCTACAACTGTGGTGAAGACGGGCACGCAGCCAACGTCGCCGCATGCCCGAAGTTTCGGGAACAACTTGAGGAACTTCGTCGCCGCGGCGGCCGAGCCAATACCCGAGCGGCACCCGCGCTCTCCGCCTCAAGGCCATGCCCTACGGCGGCCCAATCCACTCCCGGAGGCCACCCCAGTGCCGCGGTGGATTCCGAGGGCTTTACCCTGGTAACCCAGAGGGGCCGCAAGAGGGTACAAGGGTCATCACCCCTTGCGGACCCTCGGGCCTCCAAGGCCCCCAACACCCAGCTCTCTCCTAACTCTACACATGACTAAGATTCTTAAAGCTCTACAGCTAAACTGCAACCGTAGCAGGGCAGCATATGCAATGCTTGAAGAGGTCAGTAGCAGAGCCGAAGCAGATGTGCTGCTGCTGAGCGAGCCCAATGTCCGGTGGGCAGAAGAGAACCGCCCGGACCGGTTTACCGACGGCGAGAGGGCAACAAGCATTGTACTTACTCCGCATTTCAGGACATGGCAGCGGCCACGGTTTTACTTGGATTGACGCGGCGAACGTTGGGCGTTTTTACTCATGCTACTGCAGCCCCAACGTCCCACTTCAAGATCTTATCAAACTTTTAGAAGACTTAACCGCATCTTTTAACCAATGTGACAAGTTCTTAATTATAACAGGAGATTTTAATGCTTCCACCGGCGCGTGGGGTTCCGCCGCTACGAACCGCAGAGGACACGCAGTCCTCGAGTGGTTGGCGGTCATGGACCTAGTCGTTCTTAACACAGGTGCTCCTACATTCCACAGGGCAGGGCGCACCTCTTGTATAGACCTAACTATCACACGCCGGACAGAGGCCCACAGGATTTTAAACTGGAGAGTTTTAAATGACGAAGAATCGCTAAGTGACCACCATATAATCGAATTTCACGTGACGACCAGCTTAATGCAACCATCTGCAAGGCTGCATCCGCCTATGAGGCGTCAGGGAACCGCCGAACTCCGGGAGTCCCTTAGGGCCTGCATAGGCCCGGATGGCCCGCCCGCTTCGATGGCGGGCCTCCAGGAGCTCTTAGAGACCGCCTGCAGGGCTCCCTCGAGGCGCGGCACGAATTCTAGGCGCCGCGGCACACCAAAGCACTGGTGGACTGCGGAGATCGGACACCTAAGGAAGAGGTGCCTTCGAGAGAGGCGCCTTTTTACGCGTGCACGGAGGCGTGCACCCGAGGGGAGGTATGTCCTGTACCATGGCGCCGAGTATAAGAGGCTGAGGACCCTCTTACGCAGGGAGATCTTTAGAAGTAAGGAACGCTCCGGGAGAGCCTTTCTCGAAGAACTGGGGGACGATCCCTGGAGCCGTCCATACAAGATGGTAAAGGGGTGCCCGCCTTTTAAACGGAGAGTGGACCTCACGCCGGACGAGGCCCAAGAGGCAATATCAGTCCTCTTCCCAAAACATCCTCCCTTTGACCGCGCCCCCTACCTGGAGGCCCCAGGGATGGAAGAACAGGATCCTCCAGAAGTCACCTTGCAAGAGGT
The DNA here is from genome assembly GCA_003439945.1 of Dermanyssus gallinae. Taxonomy (NCBI): domain Eukaryota; kingdom Metazoa; phylum Arthropoda; class Arachnida; order Mesostigmata; family Dermanyssidae; genus Dermanyssus; species Dermanyssus gallinae. Next base: position 103,370 of record QVRM01002760.1, read on the forward strand.
GCACGAAGCGGCGGCACGCCTCAAGGAGGGAAGGCACCAGGCCCCGACGGCGTTCCGGTCTCCGCGGTCAAGCTACTAATGACGGAATACCCGGAAGCAGTAGCCGCTGCGGCGACTGGGATGTTCCGGACGGGCTCGTTCCCTGCGGCATGGAAGGCTGCAAACCTAGTTCTCATACCCAAGGGCCCTGGCTCCTACCGCCCGATCTGCAAACTCGGCGCCCTGGCTAAAGCATTCGAGTCCATTGTGGAGGCACGCCTCCGGGACTTCGCGGAGGGGACCGACCTGCTATCAGACGGCCAGTACGAATTCCGCAAGGGCTACTCAACCATCGGCGCCATAAAGCGGATCCAGACGCAGGTTGAACTCCTCCGCGAGTCCCCGCCTAGAAGACGGGACTTGTTCCTCGCGATTTTACTGGACGTCAAGAACGCTTTTAACAGCCTACCATGGAAAGTCATCCTAGGGACTCTCCACAGGAAAAATGTCCCCTTTTATCTACGGAAGCTTTTATCAAATTATCTACATGACAGAACAATCCAGTCCCACGGGTCCGTTTTTAACATGACTGCAGGGGTGCCACAGGGATCCATACTTGGCCCCCTGCTATGGATTATAACCTACGACGACGTGTTGCGGCTGAGGGATCTCCCCCCCGGCGTCAACCTCCTTGCCTACGCTGACGACCTCGTCCTAACCGTCCAGGCTCGGACCGCGGACCTGCTGCAGAGCCGTGCGAACGAGGCACTTGGCGACGTCGCCCGCTGGATGCAAGAAGCGGGGCTCGCTCTCGCCCCAGCCAAAAGCGAGGCGATACTCTTGATGGGCCGAAGAAAATGCCCCGACCTTCACCTCCGCCTAGATGGCCAGGATATCGTACTCGTCAACCACGTAAGGTACCTCGGGGTTACCCTTGACAGGGGTCTCCGCGGTACCGAACACGTGCGGCGGGTGACGGAAAAGGCAACGAAGACGGCCAATGACTTCGCACGTCTCATGCCCAACACATATGGTCCACGGCAGCTGAGAAGACGAATAATTATGTCCGCGGCCGAGTCGGTTGCCCTGTACGGAGCTCCGGCCTGGCCCACCAACACACTAAAATTCGCCGCGAACAGGACTCGCCTGCGTAGGGCCCAAAGGGTCGGAGCTCTCAGGGTAATCTCAGCGTACAGGACGGTTAGCGCCGCGGCGGCCTTCGTCCTTGGCGGAACGATCCCGTGGGATTTAAAGGCAGCCGAGCGCCGCCGCTTATGGGATAACCCAGGCCTCAAAAAAGACGAGGCACGTCAGCGTACAATCGACCTTTGGCAGGAGGAGTGGGAAGACCTCGAACAGGGTGCCCCAGGCGCCAGCCTCCGCACCCTGATCCCAAATATCAGAAGCTGGCTTAACCGGCCGGGGGGGAAATCACATTCCACACAACCCAAGTCCTCACAGGTCACGGCGACTTCCAGTCGTACCTGTTCAGGATTGGAAAGGTCGCCAGCCCCACGTGCGTCCACTGCGGCGATGGACTCGAGAACACTCCAGAGCACACGGTGCTTAGGTGTCCATCATGGGCGGAGCAGCGCGCAAGCTTAACGGAGTTTTTAAGTAACAACCCAGCTCGTAACCTACACGACCTCACTATGAAAATGACGGAATCAATTTCAGGATGGAACAAAGTGACCCAAGCTTTTAAGAACATACTGCAAGAGAAGACAAGGGCCTCCCTCCGAGTCCGCTCGCGCCTCCCCGAGGCTCCCGGGGAACACATCCGCCTGGACCAGTAGACTCGCCCCCCCTGACTGTTTGATGATATGCGCAAGCAGTTCCCAGTCAGCGTGGGGGACGGGGACACGACTGGTTTTTAGTGGGTTGGAGCCCCACACTACCGGCCCGCAATTGCAGGGAGCTCCCTTGCTGCGGTGCCCGCGTGTGCAACCGCATTTTCCAGTTAGTCCTCTTAAAAAAAAAAAAAAGTTTTGTCAGAAAGGAGCTATAGGCATAATCACGACAACTTTTTTCTAGTGTAGGGCGGTAGGACAGTGCCATACACCATCGTGTCATTTCTACTTTTAGCTAGGACATACCGCGTACAAACTTAACCTACCTAAACCACCTTCAACGAATAAATTTAGCAACATTTAATGCAATGTTCAACCAGATTCACAATCCAAAAAAGAAGGAACTATTCTAACATATGATGAATCAATTTCACGCATGAAAATGCGCCATTGTAGCAACTCAAGCTACTGAATTTTAATTACATGCCTATAAATAGGTTGTCCGAATAATCAGCTGATCTCTTTTAAAGGTTCTCGCGCTCACCTCTATCCGCTTTTCAATCTGCTCTTGCCGTAAACAGAACAGGGTTGGAGCTGGAGCTGGATCCGAAGCGCTTCTCAACTGCTGATGAGGGTCTCTGGCAATTTAGTCGACAAAACCGGCATTTATGTAGGTTTTGTGAGAACACCATTCCTGAATTTGTACAAGAGTTACAGAGGACAGTTTGAAAGTACGTGATTGCCTAGCCGTAGAAGGTTACGACTTGGTGAGCGTTCCCTCAAAGCGTTTGTTTGACTGAAAATGTTGTCGATGCAGCCGACACTGTGAAACAATGTTCGATAGTATCCGTTCGGCGACGTGCCCATTTAAGGTTTAGCTGGCACAAAAGCTCAAGACTGGGGACTATCAAGAGCAGCTAAACTTCTCCAATTGAGCTCCCGAATAGGTGCGGCTGATATTGTGGAGAAAATGATATTTTCCGGCGAAGCCCATTTCCATCTGAGTGAAGGGTGCAAATGATGTTGTCGTGAATTGTTATGACTAGGTTGTAGAAACTGAGCAAGTAACCGAGAAACAATCTGGTGTATTTTCAGGTCCAAAAGTCAAATCGAAATCACTGGAGCCTATTTGTTTGCAGTCCGCGGTGAATGGCGAGCCGTATCGTCACTCGAATTTTGGCGGAATCGATGCGAACAAACTGTGGTTCCAACAACATGGTCAACAAGCCACACATCCAACAAGGCAATTAAGCTTTTTAGAATGAAGTAATCTCTCGCAACGGAAACAATTATTCTCCTTCAAGATCGTACGATTTCATACCATTAGCTTCCTTTCGGTGGAGGTTTTGTAGAATAAAGTGTACACCAAAAATCTCACGGCCATCAGCAATCTAGAGACCAATGTCGGTGCGAGCATTAACGTAAGCGAGCCTGATTTATGTGAAAAACGCTAAAAAGTTCCACGTCCCGTATACAACTTACAGAAACATATTGTATTTCATTAGGAGTTACATTACATCTGCATCAGAATGAAGTATCTTAAATACTCTTGTCTTTGTGTTACTTTAATGATCTCAGACAATTTTTCATCACATATATGAGCGCATTTATTATGTCAATATTTTTTTTAATTAGACCTGTGCCGGTTGACTTGCTTAGTTTGGTGGACAGTGTTCTCCAGCGGAAAGGACTGCACATCAATACCATCCTAAGTATGTAACAATGTGGTCCGTAACGTACAAATGCACGCGAAGACTACGCGTAGCAAGTCTCTAGTCCTGGACGGGGTTTGGTGCAGAGCTTCTGACTAGTGACTCTTTCAAAACCCATATTGCGTCGACGAGAGGAGGCCGTGCTCCTCTGCAAAGTCGTACGTGGGACATTGCTATCGACTCTATATGTTTGGCCAGCACGCCAAGATTGACCTATAGCAGCTAATCTAGTCGTCTATGAAGCAATGCGAACGGCAGTCCCGTGCACGTTAAATCTTGGCTGAGAGTCAGCCCGAAAAGTATAGGTTAGTCATGGTTGTCAGTTTGGGGAGTGGGGGTGTCACCGGTTCGATCTATGTTGTTAATCGAATTTAAATAGAATCTGTTAGCAACGCTTATTCTGAATAGATGATGATCTGCTGGGAGTTAGCGTCCATGCTTCCGTTAGGTCTGTCGGAGGAAACCTGGTGCATTGAAGATAGTTTAGAAGTAAAACAAACTATTTTTAAATTAGTTTTTATTTTAGGGTAAGCCTCGGCATTACAGTTGTAGTACCTTGGGATTAGAATCCTAGTCTCTATTAATGTGTCTGCTTGGCCGTATGAGTGGCCTCTTCTTTCAACAAGTTTCCTGTCTGCAAGGCAGGCTTACAAGCAGGTATGCGATACTACATTTCCTGGCCAAGAGGTTGTTGCTTTCTTTTAAAGTAGATAGACCAGAGCAAAGCAGCTTTGAACCAGCTCTCCACTAGTCTTATTACCATACTTCCTAATCTCTAGTGATTTTTAGTAGAGCAATCACTTCGCGATCGCTGTCCCGTACAATTATTTATTGGCAATATTGGCCTCGTAGCATCGAGCCTTTAATTCGTCCAAGTCGGCTTTTCGAGAGAACGCTGGTTCTGAGCTTGAACTTTGTTTAGAACGAGTATAAATTCCCGTGGATACTATTAGCAGTATCAACGCGTTACTTTTCTCTACATAATTGCAGAAAGAATATAATAACTGTCGGCTATGATCCGCCACTGTAAGTACTGGAGATTATTTTCGGTTTGAAAGCTTTTACAAGTGCACATTCACCTAACAGTTAACTATAAGGAGCTACTAACCGTAAATGTTCGTGCTCAGTGGACTCCACAGGCATCTTCAATCGTTAGCAACCCAACACCTGCAGCCCACATATGTAGTCTTCCCAGGCTCAATGTCGTGGTCAGCAAATACGACCAACAGTACTGTTATCAGCACCGGTAACAAAAGCAACCGCAATAACAACGGTAAGAACAGCAACAGCAGAAGCAGCAATACAAAAAACAGGGAACAAAAAGCGTGTTACAATACTTATTTACTTTATTTATTTGCTATTTGGTCGCTAGCGATTAAGAGCATCACAAAATAACGACCAATTCTTTAACACATATGCATATACTAACACGGCGTTTATATCAATGCAAATTTGAGCGCCTAAGATTTGATTCAAGTCTTTAAACTCATGGGCAGATCATTGATTTTGGCAGCACGGAATTTTAATCTATATCGGCAATAACCACCTTTGCTTGCTTCCGGAGCCGCATCAAAGGAAAGAACGTAAACTCATTTTTCCCAGCCAGATTATTGGCGCCGTCCGTTTGCATGTCCATCTGTATATTTTGAACGAAGCACGAACATTTCCTCTGAAGCTGTTTCTTGATCGCAAAGCTATTGAATTGACAGTGGTAGCCACTGCAATTGATTATGCCACACAGATTCGAAGAGGCCAAAGCTCATTATTAGCAGCCCAGGAGGTCGATTTTGCCCCGCACCGTATACACCCGTTATACAGGTCGAGAGGACGCATTGTAGCGGCTCATTAGCGACTCTAACACTAAAGGTCGTGGGTTCGATCCCCACACTACACATACCCCTTCGCGGTAAGGCTTTAGCTGAGGATTTGCTTTGATTTGATTGAAAGCTATAGTAGATCAAATAGAGCCCGGTCGAGCCCGGTGGCGTGGTGCATTCCGCCTGCGCCTTGCAACCAAAGGAGACACATAGGTGAGCGGGTTCTAGCCCCACCGTTGCATATGTGTATTAATGGGGGTCCGTCTATGAATCAATGCGAAAAGCAGTCCCGTGGACGTAAACTCTTGGCTGAGGGTCAGCCCGAAAACGTTATTATTAGATCAAATAGAGATGGCTATGCATTAACTGTACTCAGCCAACTCTAGAGGGACGAATTGTACAGACAAAGAGGCCCTCCTGCTGCTCGTCAGCAGAAAGTGAGTGTCTACGTTTACCTCATACACAAGCCGGTGGAATGCAATTTTTCGAAGGTTGAAGTAAATACACCGGCGGCAGAATATCGGTGTGGCAGGCAGGCTGCCGACCTCACGTGAAGTTGTCAAGCTTACTTAGCGGCCGTGCCCGCCGCCGCGATGGGCACGCCAGGTAGTGGTGGGCGAGAAGGAGCTGAGATGTGAGGTCGGCAGTTACCTAGACAGCAGCAGTAGCAGCAGAAACAGAAGGAGCGGAGCGACGCAGCAGCATCAGCACCGATTCAGGGCCATCGTCTGGCCATCGATGCACCACCACTCATGCCTGCTGCTGCCGCCGCTGCTGCTTCGTGCGAGCGTGCTCGACGCGCTCAAAAATTGCACGCTATGAATAACAATGAGCGTGGCTGCTGTCTGCATAATTTTCTACTTAGATAGACATGCATTGGTGGAGCAGGCCATGCAGCGGCGCCATGTCCATCCAACCTTGCGGAATTGTTTATTTATTTCGAGACTTGCTGGGGTGTCCCGGAACGGTGGGGGGGGGGGGGGCGAGGTGAGGAAGGGAATGGGGATGGGGAACGTGCCGGAAACGACGCGTGCGTATAGACAGACACAGGAGCAATAGCGATCGTAGCAGGTCGTCTGTGCGACAGGAGGCGGATGAAAAGGAACGTGAAGTGCAAAGGGAGAGGGAGAGAGATGGAGCGGCAGAGCAAGTAGAAAAAATAACGGCGACAACCAACAAAAATGCCATTGATGGAATGATGAAGGGGGCGGGATGGGGGGACAGATCGTCGACTACGATATTACTCGTAAGAAGGCATGCATGAAGGCATGCCTTCTGTCTGTCTTCGTGCGTGGGGTGGTACACGCTTTGCTTCGCTCAGCCGGAAGACACGTTTGCAGTCTTTCGACGTACGTCGGGTAACTAGTTGCATAAAACATTAGTGGGGGGGGGGTTGATCGTTTTGGTCGGCTCGCTGCGCCCACGCCGGACCGGTTGTGCCTCGTGTACATCTTTCGAATTCGATTAGTATTTACATCTCCAAGAACGCGACGTCTGCAAACGAACGAAAAATGATTCGAAACTCATTGCAGCCACTTCATATCGAGCATGACTCTCTCTGGAGACATGCTCCGTAGTCTGACACGACATTAGCGTTGCTTCGCCTTGCGTCTATCTAGACCGTTATCTAAGTGCACCATTAATTTTACTATTCTCACAAGCTCGACGTGATGGGTGTCATGAATGCAGAGTTACACCGACACACATAAGGCTGGGTGTTGTATAGCAATACGCACAAAATTGTACAATGTTTAAGACTCGGTATATTACTACGCGATGCTCTTTTTTAGTACGGTCCTGGATCAATTGAGCTGTCATGCAGTTACACCAGCAATTTTCAGAATTCACCAGATAATCCCGTTTTAGCTTGTGTGTCTTCGGGTTAGTGAATAAGGGCAGACGGATGCTTCTTTTGTTAGTGACGACATCATGTGAATACAGTTATAATCCGCAACGGTGCCGAGATCAAGTGAGGGCAATGCTAAGTCCCCACGCATAAAAAAGCGGTATCGGCGAGACGCAAGGTCGTCGAGAATATCCCTGGCATGCTTTTTTTAGAGTATGCTGAGAGACCATGAGAGAGTTTGAGTGAGCCAGGGTAAAACGTGACCCTAACGTCCCGCTGTGCTGTGTATTTGACAGCTTTTATCTAACAAGCGAGGGCTAGAACAACAGCGCGCATAAGTTTGTCGGCACCTTTTCCAATATAAGAAGGTTTGCCCTCTCTAGTAGTTTCCTTTCGTTTTGATGTTTGAGATTTGGCCAAAGTTCTATAAGATATGGCGAAGCAAGCGATGCAATATAGAGAGAGACTTTCTTGCGGATACAATTATAAAAGAGCCTCTCTGTTCGCAAAAAGCACCGGTGGGATTTTTTTAAATATTCACATTCAATATGACTATGCCACGGACGAGATAAATATAACTATGTCTTAGGCAACACTGTAAAATAAAATGTCATGTGCATTGGATGTTCCAGTGCAGTGTACATGGGCCATCAGCCTTATGAACTATGGGACCATGATGTTGTAATCTACAGGTGACCAGATTGTTGTAATACAAACAGCTAGTACGGAAAAGCTCTTCTTCTTGCGAAAGTAAACTCGCCATCTCCCGAGTACACCCTAATATAAGAGACTTTTTTGTAGACACCGATGCGTATACCGACAGCTGATAGATTTCAATAAAATTTCGTTTGCCAAGGAAAGTGAAAGTCGCATGATTATAAGGCTAGCCCTGAGCCTCGTTGTGCCCTTCGAAAGAACTTTATGCTTCCTTGTTTTCCAGTTGCCTCCAACCGTCTGCGCTAACAGTTTATCCACGCATTTACAACGACACAGAGCGCCATAATCTCGGCGTTTACCTGTCTGGATGTTAGGCTTACGCCCAGCGGTCTATCTCAGCGAATCAATCGCAGCATGTCGCCATGACCTCAATCTTAGGCCGCTCTATTGCTGTTCAACCTGAAGGTTGCCTCGGTGGCTTCATACGTTATTACCTTAATTTGGGAATAGCCATACGCTCAGCAGTCCCGACACGGTAAAAGCAATGTTCCTTAAAAGAGTTTGGGTCTTCGTAGAAACGCGCAGAACAATCTAATTTATACTTCGTCGAGCTTGACGTCGTTCATCGAGGACCTGGTAAACCGCTTTCTACTTCCGCTTACGGCTTCACTGCGCGAGTTCCCTAGGGGACAGGTCGGTCAGCGCCAGGGGTCGGTAATTGTCTCCAGATATTCATATACAATAAATTAGATATATGTTTAAGATTAAGGAAAATGAATGCCGTTTTTGAGGCTTAATAAACGCGTGTAATGTAATTGCAATAAGAAATACCAAAGGGTGACGTAATATTAATTTAAAAACACTTGCGGTAGAACAATTGCCCTATTCTCGTTAGTAACAGATACACTTATATAAAGCAATGACATAGAAACTGGTCACCTCCTTAAGCCAGGGTAGCAGGGTAGTGCAGACTGGTACAACATCCGAACGGTAAGCATTAACCAGTCGTCCCATCGAGGACGAGTGCCGCCATCAGCCTCGTACGGAGGTGATGAGCAAAAGTATCGTACGTATGGAGGGTGGTTGGCAACGCCGTAACCGTGTTCACTGTAAGAACGACGAGTCAGCAATGGCGACTCCTCCCGTCTCCGGAGACACATGCCGTTCAGTTGCTGAACGGAGTGGACAATGAATGAGTATTAACCAGTCGGACCTATCTATATTCAGATCTAGCTTACAGTCCTAAATGAACTACCGATAAACCGACGAAAGGTTTGTATGCCATGCTCCCCCATTTTACTGGTTATAAAAAGCGTGTTACTATTGGGAGTGAGTACAGTACGCCAGCCTTCAAGTAGCGAGAAAGATGCCCGCAGCACGCATAATTTGCGCCGAAAGGAGAAGCATCATTATCAGGCAATTATGCTATATAATGAGACAATTAATTATCAATTTATTTTATTCACACTGTCTGTGTAATACTCTATCTAGTTCAAATAGGAGTACAAAAGTACTCCGGTTAATCAAGAAAGTCCCCCCCAGCTTACTCGTAAGTTTCTCGAGGTGATTCAGAGACTGCGGGTATGTACAAGTTTGGGCATGGTACAGATCACAAGGGCCTTCGCAATATTTACAGATACACGATCAATTATTCACTATTCAAGTCGAGTGCATGTCATATAAGTTAAATATGAATATAGCGGGGTACTGATGGGTTCTGGCAGTTCAATGAATGGTAAGTTGAGCAATTTTGTTGTTTGAGTTATTTTCACAGTACCGACAGCTGCACTGCTCGTCTGGCTCTCAGAAGCCGACTTTCGTCCACACTGCGTGATTAACGTTATGCATTGGTGATGCATATTATACGGCGAGTTTTATGTTGGACATCTATTTACAAATTGCTTTTTATTGCTTGCGTCCTATAGAAGTCCACGTCAACTTAACGTATTTCTATTTTATCAAATGCTCTTGGTTTATATATATATATATATATATATATATATTCAAGCACACTTTGTAGAAAAATAAGCACTGTCATCACATCTATGCTATCTCATACTTCAAATATACTTGTAATATGTGGCTACGTTTACACGTACTTTCTCCGCAGGATTCTTTGTTTACTTTGATCGATCGATTAGGCAAATTTTCTGTAAGTAAATTTGGGATAGTCCATCATATAGCGTTTATTTTTCTGTTAAGGTATAATTATAACATAGAACTGCTTTAAAGCGTCAAATTATCATAAAAGCCCTGGAAATGCTCACGTACTGGCACGTGTGTTTTCACTGCTTCTGGTCAAGTAAAATTGTTTCTCTGTAGATAATTTGGCAGACATCTGAATAGATGGATAGATAGGATGGCTTCTTTGGTACGATATCCGGTGAGTACAATAAATGCGGCACGATTTCCCGATATGAAAGCTTGCTATCCTGCGGAGGCTGGGTAAACTCACGTACGTCCTCGCGGTGTCGTGGTATAAGATCGCGCCTTTTTCTATTCACGAGACTGTGTCTCTTCCATTTGTAAGCGGCAAAAATTCAGTCGAGCTGATCACAGTATCGTTTGGCTACTAGAAAGAAGCTCGTGGTGGACGATGCCATGCATATCCCACCAAACACAGATCATAATGTTGCACGAATGGGTTGGTCTAATTGGGGTCATCTGGAAGACTGGCCTGGGGCGTACCAGAATCGTCCAAGTTTCACATTGCCGTAAAAAACTTTTTTTTTAAGGTAACAATTCGATCCAAAAACGGTCAATCATTGTGTCTCACTCGAGGGAGACATCACTTGGAGATTCTGTTTGGCACATGCGGTCTTCCTCGAGCGTACTAAGTTTTTTAGGGCGGGGTTCATCAAAAAAGCTGAAGTTATCAGAACGGAACTTTGCGAACAAAGTGGAGCGCAAAGCCTTTAAAATGCTGTCCTCGCCGAATACGCTCTAAATATTTCGGACAGTGTCCTTTTTCAAAAGTAAATCCTTTTTGAGCTCGTACAAAATCGCCGTCCTTAACTGGACTTGTTCGATATCAATTTCGATAGCAAGAATTCGTATTGCAAAAACAAAGGGCCAGATCACTTTACGAAGTTCTCGAAGATTCTACGGTCCGTTGCGCTCACACAAAATTTGTTTTGTAAACAAAGTAGACATTTTTAAAGGCATTTTAAATATAGGCAATACATATTTATATAGAATATTTAGTTAATCTTCCAAAGTGTTTTGTTTCCTTCAAAATATTGTAGCTCCCACTCGCTACACTCTATTTGTATCTTTTTCTTTCTCACTTTTCAAAAAAACCTTTTAAACACCTCTTTCGGAATTAAGTTGAATTTCTCCTGCGATCAATCTTTATTTATCTCCTCTATAGTCTCGAAAGGTCGCCCGTTTTTTTATTAGTATATTATTATTGGTGTAAAAAAATCGTTGACAATGATTCCCTTGTAGTAAAAAAAAACAGTCAGAGAACCTTTGTGCTGGATCTGTCCGAATTTAGTCGATAGAGTCTGCCTTGGAAGCATTAGTTGGAGGATTGGGCTTTGGTCTCGATGTTGAAACCATAAACCCGTCTCTAGTAATCACTCCATGGAGCAATTCACGATCTTTTGCTACCACCTGAAAATGAAATATCGGCCAAAACGGTTACAACTGATCTATTAGATATCTCCAATTTCTCAGCTAACCCCTTGATAAACGTTCGCTTGATAAACGTTCGGCAAATGTTAAGAAAGATATCACGAACTTTTTAAAGTTTCCTTCTGCTATTGACGTCGAAGGCTTTCCAGAGCGGGGGTCATCTTCGGCCTGTTCCCGTCCGTTAAAAAATCGACAGCACAACGTATGAACAGTGTTTCGGAACATTGCTTGATCACTATAGGCAGTTTGTAATATATCCACCGCGTTAAAAGATATGATTTCTGTTCTAACACAGAACTTGAGGCAGATTTGTTTCTTGTACATTTTTGGCTCTTTAAAAATCACCGAACCTCGTGCTCTTCACTGCTTTGAACCGAACTCAAACAATAAACGCTTCCATCGATTGGCGCAAAATTTGATCGCGATGTGTAGCTGATGAATGGCACTTCTAAGCAAAGCAGACGGGTATATGTTATATATGTATATACAGGGTGCGCCATAATTACGGTAACAACCTTGAAAGCTACTATAAAATAACAACAACAGTTACTAGCATAGCGAATGGCTAAGTGCATTGGGCACATGGCTTGGTTATTTAATTTTTTTTATACTACTCAAATAATTCACCTTTTTTCTTTTTTTATATGGGAGGTTTGGAAAACGCATAATGCACGGTCGGGTGGGTAATAGATAATATATCTGTGTTTTTGAGACCAGCCCGCAGTCGCAAACCCTTATCGACTGTTTGTCGCAGATAGAAAACGTCAAGTGTGCCTCACTATTCGCTTCGAAGGGTTTGTTTGAGCTGGTCCAAATTGTGAAATCGAGTAGTTCCAAGACCACCGGCCAAACTTCAACTTCTCTAAAAAAATCAGGAAAGTGCTTCTTGCACCAGTTCTGCACGGTTCAGTTCGTGTGGGCAGGTGCCTGTTGGACACCAACGTCTTGAAGCAGTTTGTGCGTCCACGTGGTACAATAGGTTTAGACATTTCTGTTTTTTGCTGATAAAATTTGGCTGTCGCGTTTTGCGGTGGGTAGATAAATATTCATTAAGTTTTGCCGGTTGCTGGGCCATACAATGGCCGTGGCCTCTCCTCGCAATCGGCTCGAAGAACTCTTCCATGTTCCGTTGCTTCCTTCGGGTGCGTCAAGCAAGTAGTATTCGGTCGTTTTGACGGTCGAAGTTTAGCTGTGCACCAAATTTGCTTTCTTGTGCCTACAACACGTTAGAGAACGCGACTGCGCTAAAAGTGCTGTAGCAAACAAAGTTAACCTTTGTTTTTTTTTCGCGTCGGTTAGCTCTTGTCTTGGTACAAAACGATAGGAAACCATCCCTAAATGTTCGCTTGCAATCCTTCTGAGCTGTGCACGTGATACTGAAGCTCTCTAGCGAGCTATAATTAGGCTGCGATAATAGTTTCTTCTACAATAGTTTGTTCATTAAATTTACACGTTTTCACAGAGCGACGTCTGCCGATCCGATGCCTATTGCTGAGGTTCCCCACCTCACGAAGTCTACCAACAGTTTGTTTTACAACGGCCTGCTTACAATTTCCTAATATCACGAGCAATAGAACGACTGAGTTCGAGTCCTTGAATAATAGCTGTTCTGAGTACAGTAGCTTTGGCCAATTACCGACGCTCATTAGTTCAAATGTTTGTTTCTATGATGTGTCATCGTGATCACGGTTTCGATGATCGTGGCGGCCAGCTATTAGGATGGAGCGTCTGACACTCTCCCTCGGGTGTAGAGTGAAATATACATACAAATCATGTTTATAGCAGTGATGAAGCAGCGGAAATCCCCATCGGACCCTCGTCGCTGCGTCGTACGGCTGCGTCACTTCATCAGAGACGATTCCCTGTCGTTCCCTCGGTGCCGAAATCATGCCGAGTCGTTGCAATCATCAATCCCCTGGCTACACAGACCGCCGGACAAGGAGAGCTTGTGCTGCCAAGCTAAATGTTCGTCTGTAAGGCTGACCGATCCGGGGCGGCTGGCTACATCACAATTTGGTGTGTTTGACGCAAACGAGGTGTCGACCGGCCGCGTGGACGACCCAATTCCCCAAAGCAAACGAACTCACGAACTAGAACGAACGGCCATAGAAACTCCAACGATACCTTTCTGCACCGTCTGTTGCTGCTGCCGCTGCTGCTGCTGCTGCCGCCGCAGTGCACCTGCCGGAGGCGTTATGTGCTTATGTGCCGCACCTTGATGACGAAACGATCGACATGCATCTGTGCGTCGCAGCACGTGACGTACGTTACAAAATCGTGCATCACGTAATGACGTGAAACGGAACAACAGCGATGTTTTGCCCAGCGTTTTGCGTAAGAAAATCTCTTGGTTTATGTATAGCTAAAGCCGCAAAGTTTGATTGTTGTTGTTGTTGTTTACTGGTTGCGATGTAACGTGCCGCGCTTTCGTTATCCTTATTTTTTTTCTTCTCTGTTCTATCTTACAAACAACAAACAGGTTTGTCTGTACGTGGTGAGAGACGTAAGATGATGATAGATGAACATGATGATTGACCGACCACGGTACTTTGCCTGACCCGCCCGTACCATGCCAGGCAGTTAGTTCTCTGCTATGCGGTGGTATTGGTCGTATCGAATATATAGAGCATTGGCTAATTATGGACAAGCGCTAAGTTATTAAGCTTGCGTTAATGACGCCGTCGTCGTAACTGACAAACAAACCCATCGAACCGAGAAGCCAACGCAGCAGCAGCAGCAGCGACAACGCTTCTCTCCACTTCATAAAAAAACACATACAAATCCGTACGCCGAGCGTATTCAATGTAACGGCGAATATACCGAACCACGATGATGGCTTCGGCCGCAACAGATCATAACTTGGTTGTTGTACGCGAGTAGCGATGAACATCTAGCACACACACACGGGATGAGGCACAGGCTGTAGCACACGAGCGCCGATGAGCATCCAGTCTCCACACAAAATGGTACGACCCGTAAATGCTCCTTTGGGAAGGAGGTTGGAAACGAGATCGATTTATCATCACGGCTATCCTTCGATGATCCGCCGACAATCCGCTCGCACTGCTGATTGATGTGCGTGCGCGACGATGCGCATGCGATAAATAATCATCCGATGAGTATTTATTAGGCTCGGTCTAGACAGGTGTAACCTGCCTACCTACCTGCCGAACGATGCTTCCTCAAACGAAAATAAACTTACCTTTCTGTAGAAACGCTCTCAGGCACGCGGGTAGATTTCGCTGCTCGCCATTGCTCCATAAATAGAAACAGCAGGCAAGCGCAAACACACACCCACAAAGTCATCATCATCGTCATCATATAATGGAGGGGACGACGGACAGAGTTTCGGTTTTGGCCTTTGAATATTCGATCTGTTTGTTGTACGACGTATGTTGCAGGGTAGAAATAGTGAAAATCGAAGCCGCCGTGCCGTGATACGGCCACAATCAGCAGCAGCAGCGTCGTTCAAGGCGCAGCAGCCACAAGGCCCAATAAACGGCGAGTACGCATTCGAAACCGTACCTAAACTACAGACTCTACCGCCATCGAAAAAAAAAGCCGCTACCGAGACGAGATCGAAGTGTTCGGACACAAAACGGGCTAGTGGATCAGTTCGAATTCGAAGCGATTACTGTAAGTATTAATTGTTTTTACTAATGACAGAATAAACAGACGATTAATACTATTATATGGTTGGGTATATTATATGAGATAGTTATACAAAAAATGATAGATAAATATACCTCTAATACTATCAGATAGGGTGCGCAGACTTTCCGTGGCCGCCTACCTGGCTCACCTAGACCTTTTCTGTGGTTTTTTTTTAAAGAAAGCAAAGTAAACACTGACTGACGAGCTGATGAGAACTAGTTCGGCGAAAGATTTCGAAAAGAATGCTTAAGTCATGCCAAAAATCATAGAGCAAGATGAAGTATCTCGTACAGATATAGTAATATAGCCAAAAGATTCCGGGGCGGCTCGAATTTGACCGTACCTAGTCTCTACCCTGTCTGTTTTGTCAAAATGTTTTGAACACTTAAGTGACAACACTCTTGCCGGAGCACCCTATATATAGGCTGCTCCGACACATCCTAAATGAAAAACGAATCAAAATAAACCTTTCGTGTGCTGTTACGGCCAGAAACGAAATTGTTCATTATACGTTTCTAAACGTTTCTTGGCGAGGTTATCACGGTGAAAACCTGGTAACCTCCACAACTGGAAATAGCAAAAGCCACGCTGTGCGAGAAGCAAGCCAGCGCCCTCACAAGGAGAGGCGTTATCTTAGAACACGACATCTCTGGATCGCACATAGCGAGAGTGTAGCACAATTACACGGCTGCAAGGAATGTTTTGGCCCACCCACGATACTCATCTGGGTATATATATATATATATATATATATATAAGAGGGAGAGAAGTTTACTATAAGAGCCATGTAAAAAGAGTCGTATTTAATTTGTTAAACGCTGTTACTTTGTTCTGTCTTTTTGTTATAATTGATTATTGTAAGGTTGTTGCAAAAATTACAATTTTATCAATCCATCCGGCCTTACTCCTATAAACGACAAGGGCCAGTAGTTGACGCAAATACTTTGCCTAATGCCGGTCGCTCGCTACGTCTTATATTCGGCGCGCTAATTCCCGATTCAACGCATGCCGTGCCGTGGCTCATAGGGCCAACGAATCCACCTGTACCGCTAATACGAAATAGCTGCTCTCTACACTAGAATATTTTTGCATTTCTTTCCGTTTTCAACTTAGCCTGCCGCCCAAAACGCGGTGGCAGGTGAGAGAAGGCTGCAAATATAAAACACGTGACCACTATGTACGCAATGTCGAGCCCGGTGACGTGGTGGATTAAGTCTCCGCCTCGCAACTGGAGGAGACACATAGGTGCGCGGGTTCGAGCTCCACCGTTGCCCACATTTGTATTTATGGGATGTCCGTCTATGAAGCAATGTGAAAAACAGTGCCGTGGACGTTAAATCTTGGCTGAGGGTCAGCCCGAAACTTTACCATGTAAGCAAGAAGGAATTATCAAGCCATTAACTCCTCGTGGCTCTAAAGTATTGTAGCTGGCCGCCTCGCTTTTCTAAATGTTATTAGTACTTCATTGTGTGATCTCGTTTGTATGATCTGCGTGCCTCGAAAATGGGCCAAAACTTTTCAAACAGCTTAACTTATGAAGATTATCAGCTTCAACTCGTATATATAAAGAGACATTATTGTTGTTATAATGTTTGTAGTACGTACTTGTAAATCAACGGACCAAGCCGACTTTAACACTAGGGGTAACAAGTGCGCCCCAGTGCGTTTCCGACACGTGCGCCATTTTAAAGCAGGCTCTCGTAGATTTGGTTTGAAACTCAAATCAATCGAAGTCAGTAGGAAAAGAAATTCTGCTGAGTTCTGGTAGCTGATGTGACGACCCACCCCCGGCATCGCCACGGCGAATCGAAGAAGACACTATCGGTTGATATGATGATGGTGGTGACGATAATGATGAGCGTGACCTCATCAGAATGCCATTTGCTCATCTGTGATGCCTCCCATCGGGCCGGTAAAGCAGCTGCAAAACTTAAGGTGGGCGTTCAAAGCTTAAATTAGGGCCGGGGCCTCAAGCAGTTTGCCGGGTTGCTGAATAAAAAGCGACGCCTGCTTAGATGTTATAAAATGTCCCGATAAAAGTAACGAGCGAGCGTTCACCCTCGATCCACAAACATTCAAATAACCAGCCGTTCGATCTCGTCGTCGTCCAGACCTCTCTCCTTCTCTCTCTCTCTCTCTCTTGACATTTGTCTGCAAACACACGACACACATTGACAAGCCTGCGTGTAAGCAAGCATCTCCATAGAGAGAAACCCACATCGCACTAGCTGAGAGGGAATGCGCGCGCGAGAGACCAAGTGTGTATGAGAGAAAGAGAGAGAGAGATATAGAGAGAATGTTAGAAGGCGAGAGAGGGAGATAGTCTGCTAACGAATGGAACAAGCAGTCCCCAGAGAATTACTAATCGGGCCTGGCCGCCCATTGAACTGTGCGGATGGAGATGTGTTCGTTCTTCTGGGGGATGAGGCGGCGAGGAAGGCGGGCACTGATGTCGATAGCTTTTTGCTTGGGGCGCTACCGATGCCGTTTCTCCTGTCCGCTGTCGCGTTTTCGTTGTCGCGAGCACTACTTTCCTTCTGGTGGGTCTGGCCGGGGGTAGTTCGCCAGGAATTTGTCTGGCCTCAATGACATTGCTTCCCTGTACCTAGAAGGTAAATATATATATATATATATATATATATATACATATATATATGCACCTCGCAGGTACAAGGCAGCAATATCATTATATATATATATATATATATATATATATATATATATATATCAAAAAGCGGCTGAGCTTCAGTATTGTCATTGTGCATGGAAAGAAACGGAGAGGAAAAGCTAAAGGACCATAATGATAGCAGCTCATATAGCTGCTGGGGGTCAAGAGAGATGCCTCCACAGAAGGCTTAAGGGAGCTGCGGTCCCATAGCTCACATAATAAGCCTTGCGAACAATGAGAAATACGGCGCGAGTTCTGGTGAAACGAGCCGGTAGCAGCGTTCTTTGGAGACACAATTACCGGGCGTGTGGCTTTTAGTTAGGGCCGAGCGGCGTAAAGTGTTAGATCTAGGCCGCTATTACCATCACGAACGACCGAGAGAGACAGAGAGAGTGAAGAAAAAAGCTGCCAGAAAAGTCTGGCGACATCGGTCAGGCTGCATCCACGGCTTCTGCCGAAATCTCAGGTGTCCGCAGGCCGACGACAGTTCTCTCTTTATTTCCTGTTTTATTCTCTAAGGACGAGTCCCTCTCTTACATACACGTATATATCCTAATCTTTTCCTTAAACAGAACTTGCCGGCATTGCGGATAACGCCATCGCTTACCGCCCAACCACCGTCCACGTTTAATTTAAGCTGACACTCTTAGCCAGTGTAGGAAATATGCCCTGCCTGCAATCTGGGGTCAACCCATATATATATATATATATATATATACGTCAAAGGACATTGCAAGACCTCTGCTTGTGACTATATGTATATGTACAGGGTGTTCCAGAATTAGTGCGCCAAACGTTGAGTTTTTTGCCTATCAAGAAACTAATTATACCTGCGTGTTTGGAAGAAGAAAATTACATCATATGTTAGCTCAAAATAGAAAATATGTTGTATTGAAAATAATAAGATATTGCAATTCCTATATTTTGACTTTCACGCCCAATTACATTATTTTATATTATGCTCCTATTAGAAAATGTATTTTATATTATTAATATAACAATCGTTTTGGTACCAAGTCCATACTGCTACAAGCTGTGGTTGAGAAGTAACACAGGTTGTGTGATACTGTTAAAACACGTCTATCCGTTCTTGCCTCTTATATTATTTATTAATTAAAATATTAAAATTATTATTAACAAATTATATATGTTGCTGTTATGAACATAATAGTGATAATAATAATAATACAAATAATACTAATCAATTTTGTATTACTAAAACGTATACAACATAAAAATACTTATTTATTTCTTTTATATTATTATTATTATTATTATTATTAAAACTTGATTCAGCAATAATTGTAATACATATTTAAATATAAAACCAATTAATATAAATATAACACGATCACATCGTACGACTAAGTATATATATATATTTATAGGGCGTTAGGAAAGTATTTGAAAACCATAATAAAAATTATTGCGCTCGTTACAGCAAATATTTTAATTTTTGTATAGGAGAAGTAGTTGTCTTGCAACAGCGCATTGGTACCAAGGCGAACCTTGCGAACGTAAACTGCTCGAACGGGCAGCTGGATTGATGTTGAGAAGATTGAAAAGATTGAAAAATTATGTCTAGCTATTTTGTTGATTACACTCACCTTCTTTATTGAAACTAGTGTACAGAGTAAATATAATAGCACTTTACTGCTGCAAGTCATGAATCATATACGTTCTCCAACATTTTGCATTCCAATTTCTCATCTGCATTTGTATCAAACTCTCTAGATAGAAAGACACTCACCGGTGAATTATCAACTGAAATGAATGCAAACGGAAAAGTGTTTGCATACTAAAGCCGGCAACGACGGACAGCCGGAGACATAGATCTCACGCAGAGTGAATAGTGAAAATGCTTGCAAGCAGCGAGCGTCAATTAGTAGAACTCAAGAGCTACATCTTGTCGGGGTCTCTCAGCACCTTCAAGGCGATTATCCGCAAAAGATACCCAGACGGTTCAAATTCCAGTGACTTGGAAGTGACTCCAGGAAGGCCCGATGTTGCGTCTCGTCAAAGAGATATGTTTCATCTTACCGGGCGGCAATATATCAAGTGGCAACGGCGGCATTCTCGTGTGAGTCAGCAGTGTGGAAACCGCCCAAAAAACTGAGCGTTCGCCAAGGTGGAGCTTCCGTTTCGGCTGTTTGCTTTGCCGACGCCGAAGACCGAGCTTCAGAGCAAGAATCCAAGGCGTAAACGCGGCTTTTACCGACGACGAGATACGAGGCAAGTTAAGTAGCGTTAGGGTTACCGCCGTTTTTATTATTTTTTCTTCTTCATTTTATTATTAGTGTCATGACCTCCGGCCCGTAATGAGGCTCTGTTAGAACCCCCTAAAGGGCCTTCGCAGTCCTCGACTGGTTAGCGGCCGAGTACCTTGTTGTCCTTTACACGAGTACACCTATTTTTCACAGGGCCGGACGACTTCATGCATGGACATATGCGCTTCGTATGCGTATGTTATTATGCGTAGGGTCAAGGCCCACAATATTTTAACTGGGAAGGTGCTACAGGAAGAGAAAGTTCTAGGGGATTATTTTGTTATCGAATTCCACGTGACTACTGCCGCGACTGCATTCGCCCATCAGACACCAGGGAGCCGAACAGCTTCGGAGGTCCCTCACTGCCCTTATAGGACCAGAGGGACCGCCAGCGGCGGGCCTCCAGACGCTCCTAGAGAAGGCGTGCAAGGTGTTCCCAGGCCGTGCCGCACACACAGAACGCCAAGGCACGCAAAAATACTAGTGGACTGCTGCATTTGGACAACTACGGCAGGAGAAGGCGGCGATATCTCACCCGCGCTTGACGATCCGCGCATGAGGGAGAGTGACGCTGAGTACAAAAATCTGCGGGCCCTCCTGCGCAAGAAAATCTCCAGGAGCAAGGAACTCTCCTGGAGGGCCTTTTTCGGGTAAATGGAGGTCGACTCCTGGGGCCGCTCTTACAAGATGGTTAGGGGATTCCCCCCTTCAAGCGCAGTGTAAAAATATCTCCGAAAGAGGTGCGGAGAGCGATCGAAGCGCTCTTCCCCAACACCCACCCTTCGATCGCGCCCTTACCTAGAGACCCCAGAGAAGGAGAAAGAGGACTTCCGGAGGTCACGCCGCAAAAGGTGCAGGATGCTGCGGCACGCCTCAAACAGGAAAAGGCGCCGGGCCCAGATGGTGTCTCGGTCTCTGCGGTCACGATGCTGATGAAAGAATTCCTAAAAGCGGTGGCGGCGGCGACGACCGTAATGCTGCGGTCGAGCTCGTTTCCTAGCTTATGGAGGGCCACAAGCTTGGTCCTCAAATCTAAAGGCCCAGGCTCCTACTGCCCTATGTGCCAACTCGGCTTCCTGGCCAAAGTTTTAGAGTCCATCGTGGAGGCACGCCTCCGGGATTTCACGGCGGAGAACGGTCCGCTGTCAGCCGCCTAGCACGGGTTTCGCAAACGTTGCTTAACAGTCGGCGCTATAAAGCAAATCCAGGCGCAGGCCAAACTCCTCTACGAGTCCCGCTAAAAAGACGACCCTCTACCGCGCCATCTTACGTGAAGAGTCATCCTGGAGGCTCTCCACAGGAAGAACGTTCCCATTTACTTACCTTCATATCAAACTGCTAACACGGGACCTGCTGCAGAGCCGTGCGAACAAAGCACTTAACGACGTCGCCCGCTTGAAGCAAGCGGCGGGACTCGCCCGCACTCCCGCTAAGAACGAGGCCATACTCCTGGTAGGTCGGAGGAACTCGCCCGCCCTTCATCGCACTCGGTAATAATGTGAAGTACCTCGGGGTCACTTTAGACAGGCCGCTTCGCGGCACCAAACACGTGCGGCGGGCGACGGAGAAGGCAATCAAGACAGCAAACAACATCGCACAGCTCATGCATAATAATTATATAGTCCAAACGGCGCATAATCATGTCCGCGGCCGAGCCAGTTGCCCTGTACGGAGCCAGAGGGTCGGAGTCTTAGGGTAATCGCGGTGTACCGGACCATAAGCGCAGGGGCGGCCCCGTCCTTGCTGGAACGACCCCCTGGGACCTGAGAGCAGCTAAACGCCGCCGCTTATGAGGTAACGCTCAGCGCAAGAAGGACAAGGAGCGTCGGCATACAGTCGACCTCTGGCAGGACAAGTGGGACGGCTTACAAGAGGTTGCCCCAGGCTCCAGTCTCTGCGCCGTAATCCCCAACATCAAATACTCTCTGTACCAACCGGGGGTGAACTCACCTTCTACACGACCCAGATCCTGACAGGCCATGGCCACTTCCAGTTCTACCTGTTCAGGATCGGGAGGGCCCCAAGTGCATCCACTGCGGCGACGGACCGGAAGACATCCCAGATCATACTGCACTGAGGTGTCACGCATGGGAGGAGCAGCGCGCACCCCAACCGCTTCTAACGAATACGCGGGTTTTTTCTTACGTGATCTCTGCAAAAATGTCAGAATCGCGCTTACACTAGAAAACATAGTTGAAGCCTTCAAAGCCACTTTACAGAAGAAAACAAGCGCCAACTACCTAAGGCACCCCCCTCCCCGAGGCTTGCGGAAAACACCTCCGTCAGGAGAAGTAGACTCCCCCCCCCCTGACTCTTAAATGCGATGCGCAAGCAGTTCCCAGTCAAGTCGGGGGACGGAAACACGGCTGTTTTTTAGTGGGTTAGAGCTCCACACTACCGGCCCACTCTTGCAGGGAGCTTCCCCGCAGTGGTCACCGTGTGTGCAACCGCATTTTCCAGTTAATCCTCTTAATAAAAAGGCTTTCGACGGGATGACTCTCATCCCCACGGTAGCCAACTCACTTTCTTCGTCAATGGTCGGTTTCGGTTCACTTAGAGCTGGTCACGCCGCGACCATAGCAGAAAACCACAAGATGAACAAATACGCCGAACTGACAAGAGCCCATAACTTTAGCCCAGGGGCCTTCGAGACCTTGGGACCACCGGACCCCTTGACTGAGAAACTACATACTTAATTGGGCAAACGTTTATAGATAACTACTGGGGACAAAAGAGCAGACACAATTCTCATGCCAGAGACTTTCCATTGACGTCCAGCGGGGCAACGCGATCTCAGTTCTGGGATTGCTTACCAAATGGTGCAGACCAGCGCTGTTCTAGTCTGAAAATATGAATGACTATATATTTTTTCCTACTTTGCATAAAGCGTTTCAAAAAAAAAAAAAATATATATATATATTTTTAAATATATATATATATATATATATATATATATATTTATATTAAGAGGAGAGAACATTTGTGCAGCCGTGGATGAACAAACATGCCAGTAGCAGCAGCAGCAAAATCGTGACGACGCACACAATCCAAAAGCACTTGGGTTAGTTCTAGTTAGCAAGCTGATTGGTTAGTACGGACACAAGCAGATGTGACTGGTCAGTGCTGGCCGAGCCAAGCTATCCGGCTTAGATGTCCGTCTTTCGCCTGTTGTCTGAGTCAGCTTGAAAAAAGTTTGCCGCTTGCTGAGTCCGTCGACTGACGGCGAAAACCCTCGTCGCGCGTCCATCCAGCCTGCCTTGCTTCCAGCTCCTGTTCCAGCCGAGTGGCAAAGGCCGAAGGGGTTCGTTCCTTGTTCGCGGATACTACTATTACTACAGCAGTAGCTGTTTGTGCACAGGACAGCAGCAGCGTATACATTTTTTGCGTAATGGAGGAATCCGTTTCGAAACAGACAAAAACGCACGAGTGAAGGACACGTAACTAAACGAAAGGGGACGAATGCGAATCCAAAGGGAAATAGGAAACAGGAAAAGACGGAAAACGCAAATGGAAGCAGAAGAGACACTGCCAACTGTCGCGCGTCTATACGATGTTTCCGCTGCAATCATGGCGATTCAACTGTTTTCGATAGCGAGCTTTTCTTTCGCTTCTAACTTCCACGAGTCATGCGTTTGCCAGAAGAAACTTAAATCCTGTCTTCAATCTAGAGCTATTTGTTTTGTTCGTAACATTAAAAAGGTGAAAATATTTGTATAGGAAAACATTAATAGAGGTTTCAATAATAGAGTAAAAACGATATAAAAAGAATACCTTCTAGTTTATCTTAGACATTTTTAGTGCTCGGCGCAGCGTTTCCGCGAGGCTAGGCTGTACCTTTCTACGGCTACTGGAATTACCCTTAGTGATGATTTCGAGTACGAAGACTTTTGCGCTACGCCTCACACCTACGTGCACAGGGCACATAAGCGTCACTTTAAGTACAACAACGTTGTCTTAATGAACTACAATTTCGCGGCGAGTAAGCCGCTTCGAGCCAGTTTAGGTCGAAGGTGTTCGGGGCCGGCGTCATAGAGCGTCTGGCTTCACCAGATAAGCATTATAACAAGAATGCCAGTTGCCTATATAACGTTAATGCGTATTCTGCCGTTGCCGATGCCTTTTTTTTTGCTATGCATGGTTTGAATAATCCGCTGCATATAGACTAACCTTAACTAAAATCTGCATAAATTGACCTTTAAGGTTCTGAATTCATTCGAGATGATTCATTCAACATGAGATGAGCCGTGCGCCGGCGTCCGTCTTGGGATCTCGATTGGCGACAATAACCAACCAGCAAATGAAAATAACTCAAGTAAGCCGCCGATAGGGCCGATACGCAAATTCAGCAGGCGCGCTTTTGAAGGCGCATATAGCGCGCGCTGTTTGATGTACGCAAACTAGAGAGCAGTACGGAGGTTGACTGACTGTTGTCGACAGCTCTTTTTCCACTCTGTTCAGCTGCATGACGGTGCACGTCATTGGTCTGGACCAGCCAGCCAGCGGCTGATCACACGACCCCCAATTGGTTCGTGGGTCCTGCCACGTCTCACTTCCACCCCAGCGCCGGTTAAAAGCTCTTGCCTAAAGTGGCCCGAAGTCAAAGTCGATGAGTGTCAGTCATCTCGCTGGCAACGTCAGCCAGGACCGCTCGACGGAATCGGCCGCGTAGTGCTGACGTGGTAACTCTGAGGGCTCCAACCTTCGCCGACGATCGCTGGCCGAGTGCCGTTCACAACGAGCCCACGTCGGGAGAAAAAACTATATATATATATATATATATATATATATATATATATATATATATATATATATATATATATATATATATATATATGTACATATATATATATATATATATATATATATATATGTATATATATATATATATATATATATATATATATATATACATATATATATATATCTCCATCGTAGTTGTTGGTAGTAGGATTGGATCGACACACATGATTTATTACGAAATTATAACAATATCTCGTTCACACGCGCCTGTAATGCGTATGAGTCTATTGTCAAACATATTAGTGATAGCGACAGATGTACTCACCATAGAACTTACACGCACAGCCGTTAATATTGAAACATTCACCTTTGAGGCACATATATTGGTGATAACCGTGCCATGTAACCCTACACACTAATAGTCGGTTACTTCAAAAGGCACGTTTGCATTTCTCTGGGTGAAAACAGGCCCATATAAACAGGCACATAATATGTCTAGCACTAAGTCTTCTGTCAGAGTTTTTTTTTTCCGTTCGTCTGCTACGGTGACAAACGGTCGTGTTCCGCAAGAGCTCGTTTTTGTGATTCTACCTCGTTTTCCCGAAAAGGTTTTGTGTGAGTGCTCCTCCTCGATCCCAAGTGCCTGGTGCGGTGTGCTTTTCCCATTTTTTCCGAGTTTCTTCGTGGTTTTCAGCCGTTTCGGTGTTTCCGAACGCGCTGATGGACGGCGATGCGGATGCGGACGGAGGAAGAGCAGCGGTTCGTGCGGGTATCCAGTCGAACTGGCGTCTGCCACGCCGTCCTCGTCTGCTGCACTGGCGGCGTTGTCTGCCATGGCGGCGGAGGGTTGCCGCACGATGCGGTCACGTTTAGAGTTGTTGTCCGATGCACCTAAGCCCGACGTGCGCTGCACGTCGCCGGTAACACCGGCACCCGTCTATGGTGCAGGCGATGCTGCTGTTCGACTGATAGAACAGCTTCGCCCAGCTGTCAACGACACAACGACGGCGGAGACAATGGCTGCTGAGGCCACACCAGGTGTCTCAGTTGCGCCAAAACCGGCTGCCAAACGGGCCCGAGCTGCCTAAGACACGGATGACTCTTCTAACAGTGCAGGGGTTTCACGGAGCGCCGGTGACACGGCGAATGATGACGCTTTGTGACAATTGTGAACAAGAAGTCGGCTAGACGGGTTCTTAAAGCTGAAGCGGAACTCTCGCGTTTCCGTGAATCGGTTGACAGTGGCGCCGGTCCAATTTATACAGTGCGATTTCTGCCACAGGATTTGACGGCTTTGTCGTCCGAAGCCCCCAGCAAGCAGCAGCAGAGCCAGCGTCCGGAATTTTCGGCTGAACAACTGTTGAAAGTGTTCAAGGCGCTGCATGACCTTGTGTCGGCGGCAACGTTGGTAGGGGGTCCCAAAGGGATAACGGCCACGGTGTCCACGATCTCGGCCGCAAGTGATTTGGTGTCACTCAAGGTATTAGGAGGCGTGACGGTCGTGGGACTATGTTCCTCAATAGATCAGTTTTGGAGCGTCATCAAAGACGTCAACCCGGCCTTCTCTGACGAGTGCCTTCTATCCGAGCTCGCCTCGTACGGCGCGGTTAAAAATAAGAAGGGACACGAGGCCTGGGTGGAAAGATAAGCAGAGCATCCGAGTGCCGTCTTGCAGGATTCACGTTCTGTTCAAAAGGACACCACCAACGAAGGTCTTTATTGTGTGGAGGGATCACGATGTAACGGTCAAAACATCGTCGCCGATTGTTTGCTTCAATTGACAACGTACTGGCCACACGGCAACTCGTTGCACTCGCGCCCGTGCGTGTAGAAGATGTGGTGCGCACAACCATCTTGCCGCATCATGTCGAAATCGTGCTCGCTGCGTTGACTGCAGGGGCCCTCACCCTAAAGGGGACTCGTCTTGCCCCGTTTTCGCGTTAGCTCGCGAGAAAAGCAAGGCCCTGCTTGGGTCGCGTATGCTCCAACATGCGCAGTTGTCGGCACCGGCAGCCACCCTGGTCACCGCCCCGGACCCCGTACCCCCTAGACCACGCGAATCGGCACCTGGGACCTACGCGGCGGCGGTACGCCGTTTGGTGATTCCAGTCTCTTCGGGCGTGGCCCCGGAACCTTCGGCAGCGCCCGTTGAGGTCGTGCTCCCCCCCTTCCGGCCGATCCCTGCCCCCCGGAAGTCTTTGCTTCGTTCGAAGACGCCGCCATCTATTGAAATGGAGCCCCCTAAACAAGTGGAACGAGTAATGGACGCTGCTCACCGCCCTCCCAAGCGCCGTCACTAATTGGTTACGGGTAGATCCGTCCCGCGCGGTCGCGTCGTCCCCCAGGGTCGCGCCGTCCCCCGCGTTCGGTCGCGCTTGCATAAGTCGACAGACGACTTTGACCTTGGTTCTTTGTCCAAGGCCGCATCACTGCTCGCACGTACCAACCCGAAGCTAGCCGACACGCTGCGAGGCATCGTTAACGCACTGCGTCCGCTGCTAGCACTGGCGCCGTTGCTGCAAGGTCTGGTGTCCCCCACACCCACTTCCCAATGACGTACCCTGGCTCAGCTTCCTATCCCCCTCCCCAGAGCGCTTCAGTAGCAGGTAACCCCTCTATAAGGGTTACTTGTCCCAGATGCGGCCGGGACTTCACCCGCCGCGGTGATGCCGTTCCACGTCTGCGACTGCCGCTCCGTCTCCGACTGTATCCTCCGCGCCAACACTCCCGTCGCAGCCGAGACAGCCGCTGGTCAAAAGGCTCAGCATTGCGGCCCCACAATCAAGGGTGATGCGCGTGGTTCCCCGGGCGGTGAGGCCTTTGGTTGCCGAGCTCCCTTGCGACGTCCTCGACCTTGTGGCCGCCAACAACGACCTCCCCTCGTGGGAGTCGCTCCTGTCATTCGCTTATGTGGTCCTTCAACTGCCACTTCGCACCTTGTCGTCAATCTCTTTGGCAGCGACTGTCCGATCGAACCTCCGTGCATTTTGCGATGGCTGGCGTTTTGAGTATCGCGTAGGAGGTATTAGAAGAGCCATAACGGACCCGTGCGACTCGCCTGAGGACTCGGCACGCCGCGTTTCGAGCAAGCTATCTGAGGGAGACGTTTCCGGGGCGGCCCGACTATTATGCTCTACCGACTCATTTGCCTCGGGGGACGGAGTCCTAGCTTCGCTTGCCACCAAGCACCCACCTGCTCCGCCGCACTTGGCTTTTCCTGCCCCTCCTGACTCGATGACGCAGCATCAAACCTCAGTCGATGACGTCTTGGGAGCTGTAGCCGGCTTTCCGGCCAGTTCGTCCGCTGGTCCTGACGGTCTCCGCCCGCGCCATCTAAAGGATCTCCTTTCCCCCGGGATTAGACTGGTGGCCGGGAGACTGGCCGCATCACTTGCCAGAGTGATGAACATCCTGAGATGGGGCCGACTGCCGGCTGAGGTCAGGGCGATCGTGTTCGACGCCAACCTACTCGCACTGCGCAAAAAAGACGCATCAATTCGCCCCATTGCCCCAAATGCTTGCAAGATCGCTGCGGAGGGCGGGGATTCCCTGCGTCCTGGAACCACCTGGGCTTTCAAGAGACGACGGTAAGCGCCCCGACGGTATGACTTTGATACCCTTCTATAAGGGTCGTTCCCTGGTGTGGGATGCGACGGTGAACGACTCTCTGACCCCTTTTCTTGTCAGTCCGGCGCGTCCCGCCCGGGGACTGCCGTTTCGCGAGCTGAGACCTCGAAGATAAGAAAGTATGCGGACCTAAGTCGGGCGCACCACTTTTCGCCATTCGCGTTCGAGACGATGGGTGGCCCTGGGCCCCTCACGGTAACATTGATCTCTCGGGTTGGCGACGCGTTACGGCAGGCGACGATGGACAAGAAGGCGCACGCCTTCTTCTCCCAGCGACTGTCCCTGGAGATCCAAAGAGGTAACGCGACCTCAGTGCTCGGAACTATGAGAGACTGGATGGACCCGGGCCTTCGCGCCAGGGGGCGGGCAGGACTTCCTCACGGGCATGAGCGATAGAGCGGCTACGGCGCGCAGAAGGAGCAACTGGGTCGACGAGCAGCAACGCCGTGAAGCATTATATATATTCTTCTAAATTATAATAAAACATAATGTATTATAATATATATATATATATATATATATATATATATATATATATATATATATATATATATATATAACATTTACATATGTTAAAAAAAAATTAAGACTATGCTTCGTCCCATACGGCCTTGGAACCACTGTGAGGCATATCCTCATTGTGCCAAGAGCCGGATATGTTAAGATATTTAGGGTTGCTTCAACAGCCCTTCTGACAACATGGCGACTGAGTCTCAGCGGTATGGTTTTTTATTTATTCTCAATGAGTATCGCTCCAAGAAAATTCGAAAAACAGCTAGTAGAATCCGAGAGCTTCTAAAATAAGGTATCTTTCGCTGATCTACTATAGCGCAGTTGGCCGCGTGATGCAGCAAATTGGTTATTTCTTCTTGCGAAGGAGAAGAGTATGATGGTGAATATGATGGTTTCAAATATTCCGGTAAGTTTACACCATCTCAGAACGCGTTGCTTTTTACAAAGCAGAGGAGCTGACACATACAAGTGACATGATTTGATCGAATGGAGTCAATAGTGCGTCCACGACTGACAGCCATTGCTTGGAGCAACGGTTTAAAGAACTTGGCTTATGCTCGTGGTAACCACTGCCAGTACAGACTAGGGCTTGACGTCGATGCCTCGCGTGATCTTGCGGGCTTTACGTACGCATCGAAGGCGTTAAGCGCTACTGGCCGCTGTAAAAAACATTGGATGTGTAGGGCTCCTATAGGTATGCCATCTCTGGCAAATGGGACATGACTCGTTTGGACATAAATCATGCTCGAAACAATACCCCAAGTATAGGAGCGTTGATAAAAGCAGCGGTTGCAGCGCCTCCGTAGTGACTTAAGGGCTGGTGAAATACCACTCATGGTACTCTTGATGTCAATCGTACTTGAGGTCCTAACATTTTTGAATCGGCGTGTGGTGTATACCTTTACGTACACCCATGTTGCCCGATTACTCAGAGCCATCCGGCATGTGCATAGCGAGCTACAGCTGAACGTATAAAAAAAAAGTGAAAGCAATATAAGACACAGATCCAGAGTGCAGGCGAGAGGCATTCGAAAACAGAATCGTTTTTGAGTTTGGAATAATCATATATTAAAGGGTGGGTACTATTGGAAGAGTACAAAACATTGTAACAGCCAAGCCGGTAGAAATTAGAATATGCCGCTTTGGGATAAAGCTGAGAACCAGTGTAGACGCCTGCACATGACGGAGGAGGAAAGTAGGCAGTTGTGTGTCTCGTCCAACTAACGCGGCAGTACTTGTAAGGATATTATAGCGTTCCCGTTGCGAAATTCGACGATTGAGAAGCAGCGAAGTGTGATCAGAATTCTGACTGCGGAAGGTATTTAGCCGACTCATATTCATCGCCAGATAAGTGGACGGTTTTAGTCACTGACTTGTGGGGCACATGAAGGAGACTGTGTGTCCGACAAGTCAGTGAGAAAACTTCATAAAAAAGCTGCGTATAGGGCTAGCTCACCAAACCTCATCCGGTATCATGAAGACCTCGTTTTTTGGAGCTGACCATCACCGATGACGGGAACTGATACGATCACTTCGAATCAAAGCATGCGTCGCCACCGCCCCCTACAAAAATTCTAACCTAGAAAAGGATTTTTATCATCATCATATTTATTTAACTCTTATAGAGTATGCATATAACATAGACACTTAAACAGATTATACAATTATACAGTCAGCTGCTCGCGGCATGTTATTCGAGAGAGCCAGTGCAGTGATCTCTAGAAAAGGATTTTGTTACAACCGCAGAAATTCGGCAAACAGGAAATCCTTTGGCCCTTAAAACGGTGGGATAGTTGTGCTCAGGCCTTTAGTGGTTGCATTTGAATAAATTCTTAAATTATACCCACAGTGTCGTTTTGTACCTTTTCATTTGAACCTACCATATAGTAATCTGGATTAGATGTATGCAAACGGCTGACGGGCGCCCATGTAAGTAAACAGTAGACAGGGCAATTACAGACACGATGAAACATTTTGTCTGCAAGAGAGCGACGCTGTCGAACGAGGCCTCGCTATGTACAGGAACGACCGTAGCCCGTGTAGTATACAAATAATTTCAAGCAACGACTGCGGTAGCTCTTAAATAGCTGTGGTTTGAGCAAAAATGTCACTTATCAGATAATTGACGGAACATATACATATATGAGAACTTGAAACATATATACTGGTATGTAAACCCACACAGAACCGCTACTCGACGAATTGGCTATGAGGCCGCATAAGTAAGCAGCACTCTTTATAACAGCAACGCAAGGCGCAGTACGACGCCAGCGCCGAGAGACGTCGTGGACGACAGGACCAGATGAAAAGTAATAGTCTTTCGTTGCCCCACGCGAACGAATAATTCGTGTCGTTGACTATTGCTAAGGAAAACCGTTCGGTCGCTGGCCGAACTTCGAAGAATGGCGGCTGCAGCAGCTGAGTTGGCTTCGATCGAGACGACTGCGAAATGGTGTTGCTGCGACACAAAAGACTCTAAAATCAAATTATGCTTTTTCTTACTAACTCGCTTACTTACTTATGTAACTACTTACGAACCTACATGGGTCCACTCCGTGACAGGGACAGGCTCCTACCGCAGGATACCGAGAGCGCGGTGTATGCACTCGAGGACGTCGCTTGCCCTTCGCCCCCCCCCCCCCCCCCCGTCTCATCTCGTTCTGTCTCTGCATTCGTGTACGTGTATGCTTGGATAAATAGATAGATAGATAGGTCTCTTGAGAACTACTCTAATACTCTTCCTCTGTCTCTCAATCTCTTCCTCTTCCACGGCCGTCTGCGACTCTACCAATCGTCAGGTCGTCGAAACAAAGCGGTTCTTTGTCGCAATTCTTGCCGTTGACATCGTTGTTGTTGTTTCGTTGAAGGGTTCGTTTCTTCGTTTAAATAAATGCCTTTGAAGTGGCATGACTAACGTCGATGCCTGGATAGTGAGGGCAAGGACGTGCCACTTAAAGTCATCAGAAAGGGAAACGCAAGGGAAACGTTGGTCGAAGAGGGGTAGAGGGTAGGGTCATGAGAGTCCGACATTCATTTGTCTATCGCCGTCGTGGATGGTGTTCGGTGACAGTCTTGTTTGCCGAAAGGAATTGTCAAAGAGCCATTCAGTACTGGATTCCTAATACGATTCTCGCTCATTGATGCCTCAAGTTGACTGTTAGCGAAATCACATATATATATACATATATAAAGTGTGTTGCAAAAAATTAGCAACTCATGTTTTTTGTGATAATTTCGGCTTGATTTATTTGAATGGCTTGAAATTTCAAGCGCATGATGTACATGACGAAACATGAGTATAGTGTTGATTTCATTGCAATCTCAACATCGGTTCATACAAAAAATAAAAAAGTGTGAAAAAACAGTGTTGCAAAATATTAGCAACAATAGCGCCTTACAGCGTATTCGATTCTTAGCAGGGCTGTATGACTCATTTGAAACTACATATTTTATTCTAGAAACGGGGTTTTTGTCCCTTCTTCTGAATCAAATCGTAAACTCGGCCTTTCATGGAGTTAATGAGTTGTTGTAAGTACGAAAGTGGAATATTAGTCCATGCTTACTGGACAGCTTCTTTGAGGTCCGACAAATGATTATATTGTCGACCATTTGCGTAAATCTGCTTTACCAAATGTCCCCAAAGATTTTCAATAGGATTCAGGTCTGGACTTAATGCCGGCCAGTCAAAAAGTGGCACTCCTGGTTCTTGAAAAAAGGCTATAGTGCTAGCCGAGGTATGAAACGTGGCGTTGTCTTCTTGAAAAACTGCGTCAGGTCCCCCAATTCTTCTGAAGTGGGCTTCTAACTGGGAACCGACAATGCGCTGGTACATGTCAGAATTGTTTCGGCCCACAATCTCGACTAGATCAGACTTCCCATTATATCCAAACGCGCCCCAATATTTCACAGAGCCACCACCGGCCACACGTTTCGAGAACCATCTAGGTTCCTTCAGTAAGTCGTGCCAATAGTACTGACAGCCGTCAGGGCCATCGAGATTAAATTTCTTTTCATCCGAGAAGACGATGTTTTTCCACTCGTTATCCCAAGTTTAATATATATGCGAAAATTCACGCCGTGCGACAATGTGCTTCGGTTGCAGTCGCGGCATAAGCTTCCTTTTCGCGTATCGCACGTTTTTGTCAGAACTTAACACTCGGTACACTGTGGATCGGTGCACTGGCACTCCCAAAGTAGTCCTGATCCTGGAAGAAGACATTTGGTCATGAGTAGCCAACTGTATGATTCTTCGCCGATCTCGAATAGTCAAAACTGGCTTACGCCCACTGTTAGATCTGCACCTTTGGTTCACTCCAGGGTGTAAGAACCTGCTGATGGTGCTCTTATGCCGTCCTAATCTGGTTGCTATAGCAGTTACTGTATGACCGAGCTCAGCATATGCCTCAATTCTTGTTTTTTCGTTATCCGAAAGATCCTTTGTACGACCCATGGTTTAAACATAAGATTCGTCGTTAGTTCGGAACAACGACTAAGCTGTAGAATATTTTGCAGCTATATAGCGATTGATTTAGCTAGACAATATTCCTGACTTTGATTCCTGGGATCGAATATCAGCTGTAGTATCGACTATCCTTTACAAACAAGAGCTGTGTTGTTAGCATGTTATTGTTGCTAAAATTTTGCAACACTGTTTTTTTACACTTTTTTATTTTTTGTATGAACCGATTTTGAGATTGCAATGAAATCAACACTATACTCATGTTTCGTCATGTACATCATGCGCTTCATGCCATTCAAATAAACCAAGCCAAAATTATCGCAAAAAAACATGAGTTGCTAATTTTTTGCAACACACTTTATATATATATATATATTTGCTACCTTTAGTTCTGTTACGTAACGTTAGTTTAATTATGAGGCACGTTGAGTTTCAGCAGTCTCATCAAAGAAATTAAAAGCGTTCTGTTGCAAAAAAATACATATACGGTTCCTGGTAAGCACTTAATCGGCTGTTTCAAGGACCGAAAATATATGTCCACCCAAAACGGCATTAGGTTTTTGTTCTTTTGTGCGCTATAGTGCCTCCCGGACCACGTAAAGAGTAACTTGGAGACTACGTAGAGAGAAACTTGATCATCCCGTGGGGCTTTACACATAAACGCGGCCATCTTGGCCCGATGATCCAACGAAGTCTAGAGAGGAAGGGAAGTTTGCCGTTTCAAGCAGCATCGGCACTGCCTTCAAAACACAACTGGTAGCAATGTAGCTGCCCAACGGTTAGCCTTGCCCTCAAGGCAAAGATTAAAAAGCTGCTATATCTCGAAAACAGCTGGCCAGAGAGGAAAACAAAAACGTTCTTCCACATTAGTAAGCCCATCATGGTACACGCGGGAACACATACGAAGCTTCGATTATGTAAGAAACGTTGGAAAATGATCACGCGGCTATCTAGTTTCTAGAATAGCCGGTACAGCTGATCGGCTAATCCAAACGGCTTTCCTAACGGCTTCGGGTTGAGGAAAAAGTCTCTATCGCAATGTATATGTCTAAAAACGGCAGGCGAAGACAACATAGGCTGTTGAGGTCGTGACAGGGGCAGACATAGAACACTAGAGGTAATCACAAAACATTATAGGCAGTCACAGAGCACTATAGACAGTCACAGCACATCAAAGATAAGCTCAAGACCACCCAGCTAGACATGAAAGCAAACGTGACCAGCCTTGATAAGGCGATACGGGAACTGAAGAATTCAAGAAATGCAACGAGGAGGAGCAAGCAGTCCTTTAAAAGAAGGCGGAATAGTACGCAGAACGTGCCAAAGACCTAGACAAAGGTAGCTGAGAAATGGAAGGAAAAGGCTACGGCTTTCGCGTTAGAGTTACAGGACTCGCCGTCTAGAAAAAAGGCACAGTCTGCGCTGGTACACTCTACCTGCAGTAGACTTACCGTGCAAAGCTTTCCAGGAAGATGTAAAAAAGAACAGATCGAGATGGTTAAAATGAAACACATCAAGGATCAGATAGCCGAAACAGCAACGAAGGTCCTATAGATCCCATCAAAAAGGAGCGACCGCACTTCGATCCAAACACCCACATGATCCTCGGTATCTAACCATACTCATACTCCCCGGCGATCACACTGCTTTCTTAAATCCCAAGCGAAGAGATACTGAATGCCGTGAATACTTTTAGCCGAAGTTCAGCTGCCGACCTAGATTTTTTGAGGCCCCATCTATTGCAGGACCTATTGTCTGGTTCACTGGACAGCACGGCTGGGCGACTAGGTGACGCCATTGCTAAATTAGTTGATGTGCTCAGATGGAACTCACCCCTATCCTGTTTTATGGCACTTCTCTTCGGGGCACGGACGTTTGCACTAAAAAGAAGAGATGGCTCACTACGCTCGATGGCCTGTTCCTCAGTCGTTGGCCGATTGGCGGCCAAAATCGACTGTCACAATAACAATGATGGTATTTCAACAGCTCTTGACCAGCAACAGCTAAGATTCGCTGCCCCTGGCGATACAGGGGTACCAGTCCACTATGCCTGTGCATTTCTGCAATCGCGCAAAATGTCGACGGTGATGGTCAAATGTGATTTTCGAAACGCTTTTAATAGCATCCGTAGAGACCATTTGCTCTGATACGTCAAGTCGTGTGTACCCTTACTGTTTCACCAGACGAATTTGGGCTACGGTCAGTCATCACATCTGGTTATGCCCCATAACGCTATGCTATCGCAAACAGGCCTTCAGCTGGGTGATTTTCTGGGTCCTCTACTTTTTGTCTATGTATCAAGAAATTGGTAGATTCAGTGCAATCGTCTAGTACCTAGACGACGGCGTTCTGGACGGGACCTCCCGACAGTACTGGACGATATTTGAAATGTTATTGACTTTGGTGTGAATAGTGACCTGACTCTGAACCCGGGCAAATGTAAAGTAATAATACATCCCACAAGTGCTTTTCAGGCACGAGGTTAACACACATAGTTAGAGGTTGAAACCTGTTTTCACCGCCTAAATGTTTTCAACCGTTTAATGATCTTAGGAGGGAATCAGGCAAAGCTTTCGGTCTCTCTAGGCGGGCTTGGTATTCCGGATGTGGTCTTGATGGCAGGGCTCTCAATCGTGTGATCATAGACTCAGGCTGCAGATAGGATTAGGGCATTCATGGATAAAGACGAGTAGGAAGCTTACAACGTAGAACTACAAAGGGTGACTAACAGATTGTCGTCTTTATTCGACTCTCTTCCGATGTTAGGACTAAGCAGAGCAGTTGGACAGCCCCCTTGCAAGAGAAGCGTTAAGCAAGGTTGCCTGATAAAGCCCCTACCGTGGATTATAAAACCAGTATTTGAGTTAAAAGTAGTCAAGGGCCAAAAAAAATAGTACAAAACTGCGGCGTTGACCTAGGCATTCCCCGCCGATGTCGTTATGTTTACTTTTTTTTTTTTTACTGCTGAAACCTCTCAGCATTACTTTGGGGGATTACGGGAATCCAGACGGACATGCGCCACCCCAGCCATGGTGACTAGTCTGGGACTCGCAAACCCAGTAAACCCGCTTCCCCCCCACCCCCAGGGATCGGTAACTGCGTAGGCATTGCTTCGAATCCATGGGAGTGGTGTTGCACCAACTCCTACATTCTACTCCAATCTGGCATCATCCATCGTCTCATGTCTGCTTTGGTGCAGCTCAGACGCGTCAGCCAGACCGTTAACGCCTTCCAGTCGAGTCGTGTATCTGTAAATATTGCGAAGGCCCTTGTGATGTGTATCATGCCCAAACTTGTACATACCCACAGTCTCTGAATCAGCTCGAGAGACTTAAGAGTAAGCTGGGGGGACTTTCTTGATTAGCCGGAGTACTTGTGTACTCCAATTTTGACTAGATAGAGTATTACACAGACAGTGTGAATAAAAGAAATTGAATTAACGCCTTCCACAGCTCCGCCACCTGGGGATGCGTCGAGAGTCATCGCCTGGAGCGTCCCTGGCTGTCCCTGCCTAATCCCAAGGCTGGTTCGCCTTTGCTTCCTATTTCCCCTTCTTTCTCTGTCACCTACGGGCGCTCCCTCTCGACTGGATCGGGGGTTATTGTTGAAACGAGCTCTCCTGGCAGTTTCTTTGGCCACCTCTAAGGACATGATAGTCTCGAAGAAGGCACAGGACTCCCTCCACGCCTTCGCCGAAGTCAGCATGTGTGCTACAATCTTCTTGATCAGCTTTCCTCTCACGGTGGTCGCACCCGCGTCTCTGGCTTCTTGGAGGGCCGGACACCGCAGAACTGTTACGTTTAGCTGGAGCACGCCACTTGGCCTTGGATGACACTTTTAGTCTAGAACTGTAATCTGCTGGCTTTCCGTGTGTACTGGAACCGCCGGGTCTATCTAGGGACGATGGAAAAACAGCTAACGTTTTCACTGTGACGCCCTTTGAGCGTGGCCGCATGCTTGCTTGGGGCGCAACTGTTCAATGATCGGTGCAGATACGGACCAAGCAGGTCACGCTTTCTCCAGACTAACAGAGGCTAACAATTGCAGAAAATATTCTGGCGTTGGTTATTCGCACTCATTTTGTTCGTTAGATTTCGGGACAATGGGAGGACCAGGACCTCTTGCACTCGGGCTGATTCAGCGCGCAGGTAGAAGCCTTAGCCTTTCGACGGGAGACTCGAGAGCATCAGAATGTTTGCGTCAGAGGCTGTGGCTTAACGAGGAAACGCAGCATCTGTTTGGGATACATTGTTGAACTGGGCTGTTGAACCAGTAAACACACGCTCACGCGGAGACAATTGTTAACTCCAAGGTGTTAACATAACAAAGCTATATAAATGAGGTTTTACACTTATATTTAAACATTAACTTCGTGTGGGAAACGAACATGTGGATCGCGACTACATGAGATCCTAATATACATTTCCCGTGTTATGTACGTCAAATACATCAACGTACGCCATGCAGCATTTTGTTGGAAATATTCGATGGCAAAAGCAATTAGCAAGTGCTATATGCCTATCAAAAGTGCGTGCCGAGTTTATGAGGTATCACCATTAGGAAAATCCTTTCATAGCTGTGGGTAAGATGAAAAGTGGGATGTTTTTTCTTTCAGGGCCCAAAATATATTTAATGAACTATTTACTTGAATTTGCGCTATTTTTAGGGTTTTATGTAGTTTGCTTAGATTGACACTACAAAGGTACATTTTAATTCTAGCTTTTCTTGCTGCATTTACGTGTTTTAGGGCTTTGGCAACTTATACAACACATATATACAACACATACCTAATATAAATATAAATCTATACATGTAATGATTGCCAATTTTAAGCAAGGCGATGAGGTGGGTACAGCAGCACAAAAGCACCCCTCTACCGTGAGCTGCTGAGGGTAAACTTCTTACTTGACCTATTCAATCACAGACGGCGCCAATATTTCTCGCCACCTTTCGAAAATAGCAACCGTTTTCAGTTTATGTTGATCAGACGCGGCGGGCGCTGATTTTAAACGCAATAAGTACAATTTGAGAACTGCTTTTCATCTAATTTTATCATCTAAGATTGTAGGGGTGTTAGTTTATAATAAAGAACAGGTTATAATATAATATAACAAAAACCCAAAAAAATACATTGTTGAACTTTTGACTGAGACTGTTTGCTAAATAGAATTGTTGCACATATACAAATATGAATATATTTATAACAATTTTCGCTAAAACAAACACAAAAGCAACTTTAAGAATGCATGGCTTTCCATAACAAACCGGTTTTTATTAAAAGCATGGCTTCTGATTGACGAAGACTAAACTTATGTTTAGCCGTTTAACGTACATTTATTTTTCTTGAACTATATTGAGCGACAATAAATTTTTCGTCGCTTTCCGACATCGAACGACTTCTTGAACTCAATTTAGTATCATCTTTAACAAGGCTAATATTGAATATATAAAACAGGGCAACTCTAACTGCATCTCTAGTCCGTCATCTTTAAATGGCTGTGTGTCATATCATTTGTTCCTCGCTCTGCCTCTGTTTATATATATATATATATATATATATATATATATATATGTGTTTTTCCATTATAGTGATTCAAAGTTTGCAACTACTTAACTTCTCATTGCCCTCTCTAT
The DNA here is from genome assembly GCA_003439945.1 of Dermanyssus gallinae. NCBI lineage: Eukaryota > Metazoa > Arthropoda > Arachnida > Mesostigmata > Dermanyssidae > Dermanyssus > Dermanyssus gallinae. The sequence continues at coordinate 142,369 of QVRM01002760.1, forward strand.
AAATGTATTCCTCTTTGTAGCCAACAAAGATTGTACCCTACTGGGCATCTCTTCGTGAGTTGTTTTTCTACCTAATGTGATACTTAAAATACTTAAATGCCTCACAAAATCGTGAGTTGTTTTTCTACCTATTGTAATACTTAAATGCCCGAAGTAAGTGATGATCTGATGCAGCAATATATGGGTAATGTGGTAGGTATTCGAAAAGTTTTTATACGAAATCACATTTTTAGGTAAAAAGCTTATGTAAAGCCCCGTGCTTTAAAAACAGTATTTTGCGTAAGTGACAAGGTATTATTTTTGTTGACCTCTCGTTGAACGTTTCACCAGTTAATTCAGCAAGATCTGCTCTATGCATCCCTGTTTATTAAATGATTGTTTCCTTTATTTAGCAAAAATATGAGTAACTTTACTGGCCAAACAACTGGTTATTCATAAAAAGATTAATTCAACATATTTAATTGGTGGTTTTGTTTTTTATTTGCAATGGCGAAAAGTTTCAATCGCTGGTCGAATACACATGGTGTGACTAGATGGATGGGCTACAATTAAAGAGGTCACATATCATTTGTTATTCTTTAAACGAGAAGGGCCTAATTTTCTTGTTTAGAAGTAAGAAAATACAAATATTTGTTCTACCAGTATGACTGGCCGCACTTAGCTTTATAAAATGCGAATTCTTGCGCAATAGAGCGAAATGTTCAACGTTAGTTAGTGAAAAAAATATCCGTTTTGAAAACAGTTATCAAATATCGAGATCCTGTGCTGCTTTATTTTGTATTTTTAGCTCTAAGTACATACCATATATCAGCCGCTAACGTGCCTTCTCTGTAAGCACGGCACTTCACAGAATTCCGATATCTGGGGGGGCGGGGAAAAACGTCTTGAGAACATTTTGTCACGAATCGAGCCACCATCGATTTGATACCAAAAAGATCCTCATGAAATCGCAGGATTTTGTCTTAAACACAATGGTATGTTCAGTCTATCCATCAAACAGCTCGCACGGCTTCTCGTTCATTTTCTATAGCTAAGTCACATGGATACAACAAACTAGTCATTTTACTGTCACCCATAAACAAGACATCCCCCGCCCCGTATAAATATATATTTTTTATAAGGTTTGCAGTTAGTAAATGATTTTATTTCCGTATAATACATTATGTATATGCTACATATATCAGAAAATCTACGCTAAGCCGGTGCACCTAGCGGGCGTGTATAATGACTGATCACGTGTCCGGTTCGCTTAGACAACTTCCGAAATGTGCCCGGAACGGAAGCAATACGATAGGGCAGAAATTAAAAAAAAAAATATATATATATATATATATATATATATATATATATATTTATAGCGCGAAAATCACAATATATAAACATCAAAATTCGAGGTTCAAAGGCGACTTCTCGGTACGTCATCGCCCTCTGTGAGTCGCCGTCTGTGGAATATTATTGCCTTTGACGTCTGTGGTGCAGGAAGAGCAGGCCAATGACGTGCATATTAAATAGGACGCGGCGGAGTCTGTGGCGCAAAGGGAAAACAGAGCACATGCTATAGGCGCTCCTGATGCGTGCCCTAGCCACTTAGCAGCTAACCGTATTCCCTGCGACCCTGGAAAAAATGTTGCAGGCTTGCGGAGGTTCACAAGCTAAGTATTAATCGCATATTGGTACAGCATTCATACAAAAATGTGATAATTCGTAATATTCGCCGACACTCATCATATATATATATATATATATATATATATATATATATATATATATATATATATATATATATATATATATATATATATATAAATATATGCGCAGGTTGGCTTATATTCATATTATAACATATTATGAGTACCAAAAACGTTTAAGCATTAGTTGTGATACCCATAAAGTTAAACTGTGGTGAGTTGAGTTTTAAGTTTGAGCCATCTCGTATAAGGCCGTAAAAAGGATAAAAGACAGTCTAGCGTGAAGCGTGGTATTTGGCTGCCACCGGGACACCCCAAATGAACCCCCGACACAAGAACTTAGATCATGGCGGAAGTTCCAATCCATCACGTCAACCAAAAGGGCATGGAAATTTAGTCTGCAGCAAAGGGTTAGTGCAACATTGGGCATAACAATAGCGAGGGATGGCAGGACAGGGGGAGGGGGGTGCTCACTAATCGTAGGTATGCGTTCTTTTTACTACTACCTTCTTCCACATAGGTCGAGATTACTCCAGCCATTGGTGCAGTGGCAAGACGGTCGTTTGTAATAGCTCATTGCCTGCCTGACATTATGGCATCTGCAGTTAGCTTTAAAGGTCAGATAATCCACACTAGTGTACAGTTTACCAAAATGATCGGTTTATATACTTCAGACAAGGATAACTTTAGAGTGCTTTACTCGATCTATCTATTTGTCTCACATTTGCTTTAATGCGTACACACAGCCATAATGCCAGCATAGCAGATGTAAGCTTTACGTTTTAGTCGTCATGCAAAACACAACAATGCCGCAAAAAAAACGCGGATAGAACTGTTTCTAGTTAAAGGTACGATATCATTGTATACAAAGTAAACTGCTACTCCATGTCCTACCAAATAGAAATTTTGTCTGACCTTGCGCACGCTGAGCCCGTGTAAAGCAGTGTACTCCAGGTTGTCCCATGCGTTACCGGTGCACACCGGCTATATCCTCGCTATACGAATGTTGCCTATGTTTCGGCGTCTTTCTCAAAAATATTTCTTAAATGTGTGTGCCAATGTAAGCGATCAGGGTAACAGTTAGTGAGAACATAGAACTTTGTTGGCTGTGTTAGTTTAAGTTGTAACAAGGTTAAAAAAATTATAACTTAAACTGGGATTATCGCGGGAAGGGCGACACAAGTAAGATACCTTTCTTGGTTTGAGAAGTCCAAACTCACCATAAATGATCTCGAAAAATGTTGCTTGACCAACGAGTAACCATAATTATTTTTCTATCTACTTATTTTGTGGCGTATATGGCTTGAAGTTAGATTTATGTTTAGTATAAATACCACACAATGTTGGTGACCATCCTGGTTCTGAAGACCCGTTCTTCCGTAGAGGGAGCCGTTACTTGAGGTGCTACAGTCTGATACTATTGCAGACCCAGCGCATCGCCCAGTGCCCAAAAACGTTACGGTTTCATGGCCCACTTGCGGAGGAATTGCACTCCCGCTGTTCTAATTGCTTCAGATTTGATGAAGTAGTATGGGAAATCTGTGCGCGCAGGTTTCACAGGTTTGGAAGTCTACAGAACTGGCTTCGAGCATAGTGGTTAATAAGCCCTCAGCTTCGAAAGTGATACTTTGTTCGCCAATCGAATACATCGCCGCGTCAAAATCGTCTGAGGGAAGCAATGCTGTCGCTCTACGAAGGATCCCTGAACCGCAAAGTGAGGACGGTCAGTTGATATAACGAACTCAGTCTTTTTCTCTACCGATATATATCGATAGTGGAAGCGGTGATGATTTTAAGGCCGTGGCTGAACATTATCGTCGCACAATTTGTGAGCGCTATTCTGCAAGACGTCATCCCAAGCATTATAGGAAGCCTTATTAGAGCCCAAGCAAGAATCAAGCAATAAGAATGCGTCAAACACAGCGGACGAAGGAGGTGCTAGTACCTAAACTGTACATATATATATATATATATATATAAATGCCGGATACGTTGTATGCCATATTTTTGAAAGATTTGAACATACACTACATTGACACCGACGTTAACGCCACCAATGAAACCCCATTGGATTCACTGTTTCACTGTCAGTGATTACATGTTTTAAATGTAGAGAGTAAAACCTGTGTCTAAAAGGGTTAGCCAATATATTACATATATTGGTTGAACAGAGGCGCTACACTATTTCAATGTTGTCGTATGTATATTTAAAACAAATAGTATTTATAAATAGGATTTAAAACGTGCATGGGGGCTCAATGGGAGGCGAATATTGCTCTCATAGTCCCAAATTATAGTACATAGCTGACAAAAAGCGTGAAAGATGCTCCATCTGGTTGTCCACTCCGCAACTTACTTTTCAAGTCGAGAATTAAACAAACCAAAATAAGGGATGCCACTCAACTACTATGCTCGTTTTACGTTAAGGTCACGATCAAACATAAGTTCCTGTCTAAATCATCAGCTAAATATGTTACGTTTTTACGAGCACTTCAGTAACAAATCCCTCGTCAGCGCCACCTGCATTTAGCTTTCGATACTCGCTGTAAGCCTTACCACGTCTGCGAAATATCAAGATATATATTCCCTAATATAATATATTCCCTAAGTAGGCGATAGTTGCACATTTGGCTTTAGGGATCGATACGAAAGCCACAATAACGGTCTACTTGGCACCCATCAAATCAAACGCATTGCGCATGGCGCAAAGGCTGCGTTGTTCGAAGGTGTTTTGGAGCAACCAGTTTACCGTCGCTAAGCTCTGTAGTACGCTCTTTATCCCGAAAGTGGGCTCTAAACAGTCACGCGTGAAAAGTGGGCAAGCGTCTAACGGAGGAAAACGTTTATTGCAACCACATAACATACACAGGACCACATAATTTAACACGCAGTTCATTTTCAAACGCTGTTCTGTTCTGCCGCTGATCCTGTTCAACTGCTGCTGATCGGCTATATGCCATAAAAGTACCTAGCACATTAATCAGATCATTTATAAAAGCACAACACACGGCAAAATTGGCGACAAACTTTAGCGCGTGATAAACACGACAAGTTCACTCCTAGATGCAATATCGGATAGATCGTATTCATCGTACAAGTTAATCTACGAAGTTGGCTCTGCTAGACCAGGCTCTAGCAGAAGAAGACCCGCCTCATGCCCACCCGATGCACTTATCCTCGTGTTCTCAAAAGCGTTTGGCTAGACTAGAAACGGAGGAGTAGCATAAAAACCTATGTTAGCTATGCAAGGCAAACGCAATGATAGGATGCACGGCAGGGATGCACAGGCAACGTAAATGTATATCGATCACTCGACGGTAGGCCGAATACGAGCGGTGAAAACAGAAATGTTCGGCTGTAAATAACAGGCTAGATCTAAATTGTCAACGGCCTACACTGAACGCATAGAGAAGGGCGAAATGTATAGAGAAGCCCGAAAAGCGTCTCAGGCGATGCCAGCTGCCTCACAACCGCTCTCCACAAACTTCTCACGAATTTTCCAGCAAACCAAAATCCCTGATTGTAGAATACGTTCTTTAACTGAACCAAACTTATGACCAACCTCGACAAGGGATAAAGAGGAAGGCTGCATTCTAGCGGATTTGTTCTTTCCACATCACCATGTGATCAGTCATTGACTAATGTAATAGAAACGTGTGCACCATGTTGAGGGAAATCTTAGTAGGGTGAATGCTAGTGCTAGCATTTTCTTCTATCCGTGCATCGAACAGAGAAGACTAACAATAACAATAATAATAATTCATGGTGTAATGACCCTCGCAAAACATTCGAATGTTTACTAAACACCCCTCCGCTCACTTCTCAGCAGAGCCGAATCTTCTATATAATTTTTAAGATTGTCATAACAAAAAAAAGTTGCGAAGAGTCTTACATGCATTTTTGTTTTTTTTTAACAAGAATTTTCTCTACAGTTGCGTCTGGCATGCTCTTTTCTCATTTGCACCGGTCATCTGTAATTTCATGCATTTGTAATAACAATTTGTCTTTCTCGATCATCATTGGCAACAATATTTGCAAATTTTAACCACGGCATGCTTGTAGCAGATGTGGTTGCTGCCATTCCAAGCTCATTAGTTCCACGGACTTTACAGACATAGCTCTGATCAAGATAGATTCATATGGCAGTCAGGATTTTAGCCGCAGGGCTAGACTTGAGGTACTTTTCCGGGTGTCCCCCTTTAACACAGAGGCTAACAATATTCGGTGCACGACTTTTAACTATGCAGAAAAAAAGTCCGCACGGCTGATTGTATCCCCATTGGCAACACACAGGCTCGCAATGAACATTACGGGCAATTAAGCTACGATTCACAATGCCACTGGCCAATACAAATTTGCCATGCCAGGCGGAGTGCAGAGTCATATTTGTGTTATCCTAGGGTTCAGGTATATTATCTGACCTTTTTAAACATTAGTTTCACTCTCCACATTTAAAAAATGTAAGCACTGACAGTGAAACTCGTTGTGACAAGCTCAACTTCAAAAACCCCATTAATTGCATAAGACGGAATTATCTGCTAAAATCCGTTGAGTCTTATGCTCCCAGTTATTGCATTACACATGGCAGGTTCACCGTCACCCCTCTGATGTGATACACGACCGGATTATAACAGGGAGACCCTTCGTTTGGTTCAGGTTTCAAAGACACCAAATGGGGTGATGGCCCGCATACAATCCCAACAACTGGTAATAGACTTTCGTTCAACTTCAAAAATGGGTGATTCCCTCAGGTTGTGTAATCACAGCAAAATGTAAGATTAACATGGTCGGTCCCACCTGAAGCGCAGGCTATTTTGGACCGCCCTGACTGAATGCTAATTGAGCTCGCAATCTGAAGTTACTGGGTATCCATTACAAAGACTCTGCGCTAGCCATCAAATGATGTACAACAAAGCTGAAGACAGCGTCTGATCGATTGCCTCTTCTAAGAACCTACCGGGGTCTTTTCTTTTGCATGCTCTCCTTGTTGCCGCCCAAATTCGTACGCCTTCCGCGTGGTGCCCCTGCCCTTCCTACTCACTGTGCTGATTGTTTGAGCATAGCAGGCCCTGCGCTCACCTCCTCGCTCCTCAGCTCCTGAGTTACGCATTGAAACCCACTTTTTTCTCACGCTCCAGATCCCCGTGGCAGCCGCAAGCGCCGCTTCCAGACAAGAACCCTTATTTGATCCTGGTGGGGTTGCACAGTTTAAAAGCTGTTCCTGTCGCCTTTTTTTTTTTTTTTTTTTTTTTTTAATGTGAGGTTCGGGGAAAAATGCTTTACGCACACCCAGCGCATATGGTAGGCGCTTGGGTAGTGTGGGACTCCTCGTTGTTGAGGTTACCCACTAAAAAACCTACTCCTCACTTTCCTCCCCAGGGCTCGGTACTGTTTCCCAGTTCATCAAGGCCGAGGGGAGGGAGCCGTCTGCTCTACCTGCTGGTCCTGGGCTGGGAGCTCTGGGGGGTCGCGGTTGTTGTTCGCGCTGTTCCGCTAAAGGCGGATCTTCTCTTCTCCTCCTTTTGTGTCTTCTCCCTCATGATGTGGTCTAGGAAATGAGCTCCTTCTTTCCATGCCTGTGCTGAGATCATCATTTCGGTGATGATTGTTTTTGTATCGGAGCCCGAGAGCCGATATGGTGTGGTCCTTCTTGCCGCAGAGAGCCCCGGGCGATGTGCGACTGTGTGGTCGACATCGTCCGGTACTCCCTCGGTGCATAGTGTGCATATGTCTGTGAGTGATTTACCAATCCTTAACATGTAGGTCTGAAATTGGCCGTGTCCTGTCACCGCCTGAGTGGCGTAATATGACAGCGGCCCCTGTCCCGGTCCATTGTACCACTTGTTCAGGTCGCCGATAAGGCCTCGGGTCCATTCCGCTCGTGTTGATAGCCCTTCCCATTCTTCCTTCCATTCTCGCATTGCCGCCTCTTTGGCCGTGTTGTAGTCCATGCGTCCGTCCAGGCGTGTGGAGCTGTGTTGTCCCGCGAGGATGTCCCAGGGGACCATTCGGGCAGTTACTAGCACTGCTTTCGTGCTTACCGTTCTGTACGCTCTACTGGCCCGTAGTGCGACTGCGCGCTGTGCTGCCCGCAGGAGCTGTCTGTTTCGTATGGTGCGGAGGGCCATGTCCGCCCATACTGGGGCTGCGTATAATGCCGTGGATTCTGCTGCGGTGGCCAGTAGCATTCTCTTCTGTTGGTCCGCGCCTCCTGATCTCGGCAGGATTCTGGCGAGCGCTCTCGCGATTGCGTGGACCTTTGTCGATATAGCCTTAATGTGGGCTCTACCCGTCAGTCCCGTGTCGAGGGTGACTCCCAGGTACTTCGCTGTCTTGGTCACTGTAATCGAGTGTCCTTCTAACACTAGTCGTATGCCCCGGGTGCGTTTCCGTCCCGTCAGGTATATAGCTTCTGTTTTCTCCGGGGCGAGGCTCAGCTGATTTTGCTTCATCCATCGTGAGACGCGGTCCATGGCGTCGTTTGCTACGACTTCTAGCATAGTCTCGTGCTTGGCTTTAATGATCATCGCTGGGTCGTCTGCATATGCTAGCATTTTTACGCCTTCGGGGAGGTTCTTCAGGCATAAGACGTCGTCGTATGCCAGATTCCAAAGTGTCGGTCCTAGGATGGATCCCTGTGGTACTCCTGCGGGATGGCTATGGTTCCGTGATTCGTATGGAGGCGCCGGTCGCTCAGGTATGACGATATAATACGTATGAGGTACGGCGGTATGTGGCGTCGCCTCATACTGCCAATGATGTTCTCCCAGCTAGCGCTGTTGAACGCGTTCTTAACGTCGAGTAGGATTAGTAAGACGTATTGTCGTGTTTTCAGTGTTGCTAGGGACTCTTGCCCCGCTGCGGTTAGGATCCTCTCGATTGGGTCAAGAGTTGAGTGCCCTTTTCGGAAACCATGCTGTTTGGGCGACAAGGCTCCTGTGGCCTCGATCGCCTCTGCTAGTCGAGTCTGTATTATATTCTCGAAAAGCTTTCCTATGGTGTCGAGTAGACATATCGGTCTGTAGCTTCCAGGAGTGGCTTTAGGTATCAGCGCCAGATACGAGGCCCTCCAGGCTGGTGGAAAGATGCCTTCGCGAAGTATTTTTGTTGCTATTTCCGCGAGCGTTTTTGGGTGCTCTCTGGCCACCATCTTAACCACCTCGGGTGGCACACCGTCGGGGCCCGGCGCTTTGCCAGGTGTGAGGCGTTCGGCGGCGCTGAGTATCTCTTCTATTGTCACTGTGGGTATGTCGTCTGGGTCAATATCGGGTAGTGTGTCTGTTGGGCGCGGGGGGTGAGAGGGAAAAAGCTTTGTGACTTGTCTTAGTGTTTCTTCTTGTGTTAGTGGCGGCGGGGGGGTTTTTAGCTTGCCTCTGACCAGACGATATGGAAGTCCCCAGGGATCAAGCTGCACCAGGTCTATCAGGGTCTTATAGCATTCTCGTTTTGCTGCGCGTATTTTTTGTCTTAGAGTGTCCCTTGTTGCCCTGTATATGTTCAGAAGTGTGTCTTCCCGGTCTATTGCAACGTGTAGAATGTGTTCGTGTTCCCCTTTTTTGCGACGTCTTGCTAACCACGATCGGGCTCTTGTGAGTGTTCGTTTAGCCCGTATGCATGCCCTTCGTGCCTTCTGTACTGCTGGTGTCCACCAGGGTTGAGGGCAGCGACGGCCTTTGCGGCGTCGCGGAGGTCCTCCCGCTGCTCGGCATGCTGCTATAATTATGTTGGTGAGTTGTTCTGGGGTCAATGTGGGTCTGTTGTTATTAGGGAGGTTTGCCGTGAGGTGTTTCCTGAGATGTTTCCTAAGGTGTTTTCTGAGTTTAGTTGTATTTATGTGTCTCATCTGCCAGGTCCTTCTAGTGGAGGTTGGCTGTGTAGTTGATCCGTCGTAGTTGTATACTATGTATTGATGGTCGCTTAGTGTCTCCGCGTTTGTGGCTATTGTCAGATCTATGTATGATTCCTGGTGACCTCGGATAAAGGTCGGGGAGTTGCCGTCGTTGATTACTGTTAGTGAGGAGGAAGCTAGCCAGTCTAGTAGGATGGTGCCCCGACGGGAGGCTTTGCGGGAGCCCCACAGAGGGTGTGCGGAGTTTAGGTCTCCTGTGAGGAGGAGTCGGTGTGGTTTGAGGGAGCTAAGGAGGTCTGTAAGTGAGGTCATTTATTCATTAAACTGTTCTGGTGTGCGGTTTGGTGAGAAGTAGCAAGATACTATGTATGATCGTTTGCCCAGGTGGACCCAGGTGTATCCCGGCCCCGATCCGTAGTCCGAGATGGAGACCTCGGGATCCTGGCCCGTCCACCATATCGCTGTATCCGCTGTTGGGTCTGTGTAGTGATTTGCGCGGGTTTGTGCTAGATGTATGTTCGGTTCTGTTATGAGGCATATAGCTATTTGGTGTTCGTGTACGTATGCGTGTAATGCGTCGTGTGCGGCCCGGCATCTATTTAGATTGATTTGTAGTACTTTCATTTTGTGGTGTTCTTTGTTCGTTTCTGGACTGTCGTCCATCCAGCTTCTGTTTCTGTTGTTGGTTCCGTCGCCGTTGTTGTTGTGGGGGGTGTGTTGTTGTTGGTGTCTTCTATGTTTGTGGGTTCATGTGTTTGAGATGAGGTGCGTTGTGCGTTTGTTGTTTTGTTAAGGGTGTCTTCTTTTTCCTCTTCTATTGCCGGAGGGTGGGCTGCGTGCTGTTTCTCTGCGCTCGATCTTTGCCTTCGTTCCCTGGTGATCTGCTCTCGGTATGCTGGGCATGCCATCGCGTCGGCGCGATGGCCCGCCGTGTTACACGTGATACATTTCATTTCGGCAGATTTGCACTCTCTTGTTCTGTGGCCCTGCTCTCCGCAGCGCAGGCACAGGTTGCCTTCTACTGGTTTTTCCACCGAGCATGAGTCCGCCCGATGTCCGGGTCGTTGGCACTTGTGGCATATGGGCAGTCTGTGCCATAAGTCTGGTCGACAGCTGCTTCCTCCTATTTTAATTGAGGAGAGGTTTCCCAGGTGCCGGGCAAGTGGTGCGGGTAGCCGGGCTAGGGCGTACCACCGCCTGTTTCGGCCTTGTCTGGGCTCCGTGACGTTTATCATTGAAGGCTCCCTCACCCCTAGGTGAATGGCGATCTCTTGTTTTATCTGGGGGACGCCGAGTAGGGGGTTGATGTTCCATAGCGCTACTTCGAGTGTGGGGTCGTAGGCCTTAGAGTCCGCCTCGAGCCCTGACTCGCATATTTTCTTTGTGAGACGTGCACTCGCTCCCGGTGCGCGTTCCCCCAGCCGAATGGCTACGTCTCCGCCGGATGTCATCGTCACTTCTCGAATGACGGTCTCAGCCATGGTTGCTGGGTCCAGCTTTTCTCTTACTGCCCTTACAGTTTCCGCAAAGGTCTTTCCTTCCGCTACCTTGACTCTTATCAATGTTCCTGTCGCCTGGTGCATGTAGAATATACCGAGGTTCGATGCAAGAGCAGACAGACCCGACAGAGCCATGTCTCGACGTCATGGACGCGCTTAAACGACGAGGTGTAAAACAGCCGTCTTTTCAACGGGCCACCTTAAATCTGTTGCCGCTAAGGGCTGAGGCTCCTGGCTATTTGCTTTTCTCGGCGCACGTTGAGAACTTTCCTCAATGGTGATACGACTCGAATATCCGAGTGGACATCCGACTCGATGCAAACCTAGACAGCACTATCAGTGCCAATGCGGGCACTTTGATGCCAAAAGTCGGTGTCAACACCGTGTTTCACGTGTCAATAGCGCGGGTCGACGGTCGAAACACGCCGCGATCAATGCTCAGCAGAGCTTTCAAAATATGTTGTATCCCGTGTGTCTAGAAACCGCCATGCACTAACTGTAATAAATTTGCACTGTTATTATAACTACTTTTCCGGCTTTACAAAAAGCAATTAGGTCGTTGACGCAAAAGCGGAGCCTTCCAGCGAATGCAGTATTCGCCGCTCTACACATGAAGCCATCACCCTTTCCTTTTAGTGTTAACTGGGAGGCGCTGCAAGCCTCCTAACATCAAGAACTTTTGCATCAACGTAATACAAGGGCGTGATTAGGAGCAATAGGGCCAACCTAGCAACTATGTTAGCGCGCTCTCTAGATCCATTCTGCTATGTGTCGGCTATATGGAGTGAGGCAACTAGCATTATCCATAAAAGCAAGTCATATTTGTACATGCCAAAAATACAGAACGATTCAAAATAAACTGCTATACATACCATATGTATATCATGGCTCGGTACGACCGGTCGCGCGTAAGGCCTGTTTCTCGATATTGTTTCTGGCGGCAAGCAACCAAATTGCTTGTTTCGCGTTATAGTACTGTGTACACAATGCTGTTTCTCTGCGGTGTGCGCGGAATAGACTGTTCAACTTTTGAAATTCACTAGCGCAAGATACGCTTGCTGGCTCGCTTTCCTCTCTCTCGCTCTCTGTATCTCTCTTTCTCTGGACTTTTCCACTGCTCAGATTAACGCGCGTCGTAGGCAAGCGTGGGGGTCTACGGCGAGAATAAGCAACCCTAATGCATTGAAGAAATCCAGAAACGGGCTAAGGATTACTGCGTCGCGAGGGTCTCTCCCCAGTGAGGAGCTACGTACGCCTCGGAGACGAAGGCGACGCGAGAAAGATAGGACGAGAGACAGAGAGAGAGAGAAGTAGAGCAAAGATCGGGTGCGTGGCCGCTAAGGTCAACAGAGGGGCTGCTCACTCATTAGAGAAACTTTAACGAAGTGCAGCAGAACAAAGCGCGGCGGAGCGGTGTTGACGGCGAGCGCTACAACGACTACGAGCATTCTTGCGAAACCCTCCAGATCCTGCGTAGGCTAATTCCTCCACGTGTATGAGGTCCAAAGGCCCTTATTTACGGCCAGATGGCAAGAGCCCGCGTCAAGTGCACGCTGGATGCAACTGTAAGCTCAAAGGCGATACGCAATTCACTTGGTAATCAGTACAAACAGTAATAAAAAGAAAATGACCTTAGTTACTGACTGGCATGTATATACATTATATATATATATATATATATATATATATATATATATATATATTTATATATACATATATATTTATATATACAGGGTCCCCCAGACATATTTAGAATGCGACATAGAATTGTAGAGCTCGTCAAAGTAAATATATTTTCCAATCGAACATGATCTCTAAGAAATCTTGTTTCGGACTAAGAGTGATATTACTAAAATCTGTAACACTGGTGTTGTTGCCCGACAAAAGAGCACAAAATGTGCGATTGTCAGATAACCACTACTGTTGTCACGGGTTTATGAATTTGAGGTCTTGGACGTGAAACTTAATAATCGGGCTTTATTTTTGCGAATTATTTTTTAACGATCTTATCGTATCTTCTGGCCGACTGTATATGTTCCTCAGAGGTAGCGGAACTTTCTCACGACTTGAAACAGAAAAGACGACCCGAACACTTTCTGTATAGGAGGACTGGTTATCTCGCAATCGTAGATGTTTTACAGTAAGGAGCTCTACAGTTCCCTACGACGTCGCTTTCTAAATAATTCTGAGAGACTCTCTGTATATATATATATATATATATATATATATATATATATATATTAAAGCGCATTTTTCCACCACGGCTCAAACAGTTGTGAAAATCGATTGTACATGATGAATGACGTCTGTGAGCAGAACAATGTGGTGGCATGCCAAATTCCGTCTGAATGAATGCCGGGCCGAGAGTAGTGTCATCCGAGTGTCTCAGGCTAAATGCAGCTGAGAGTGACGAAGCAATTCGCACAGTCGCTGTTGTTGTTAAGTAAAACGAAGATGTCATTGTTACTTGCTGTAGTTTCTGCTGTTGTCGATGATGGTTTATCCAGTCAATGTTTGGACTTCAGCATTCGCCATGACCATGAGGCCGTCTCCAACGGGGGCTATATTGGAAACGCATCGAGCGCATGGAGCGGTTTTTGACCACGGCCGTGTCCCGGCGCCATTGAAGGCTCATTCGGCAAGATGGCGGCGACTTTGCGGATGCATTTTTGTGCGCTCTTCTAGTATGCAAGGTTTTGGCCCAAAATGTGGCACAACATGTGTGTTTAAATTGAGTTATTATGGGCCTTATGTACTGATCGGCAAAAAATCGGACAACTATTTGTTGAACCACGTGGCAAGGATACCACATTTATATATGTACGAAAATCAACTGTTTCTATATTGAAGACTGTGTGTGTATTTTTTGTGGAAAGTATGCATATATATATATATATATATATATATATATATATATGTCAAACCTTCACCCCAGGTTTGTAAGGCATAGGGAGGGCATTTTGACGAATTTTATTTAGTAAAAGTAGCAGCACGAGTGATACGGCTCTGACCGCTACGGTCTAGTGCATCGCACGCACAAAAGGACAAATAAGCGAAAACGTGATACGCGTTTCTTACGCAAACTTGAGAGCATCTCTGTGTTCATCCCAAAACAGTTTAACCTAAAATTGAATGTCTTTTTTAGGAGGTTGCTTTTTAGGGGTCCGTTCCTTATTGCGGCCGTAGTAAAGCCGCAGAACCATAGCGTTAATGGAGCCTACTACAAGGTGTATATAGATTGGTGGAAATCTCACTTTTTACTGAACCTCTGAGCAGTTCGCTTTCAGTTAACACGCACAACTATAACTAGCAAAATAAGGCAGATATTCTAACAAGAATGGGCATGACAGAAAGCCAACCACGCAGAGAACCAGATGGAAACCTTGATACGGGGATACACAAGAAAAAGGCAGACATATATCCCGATTTACAGGCTTATCGGGCCAAGTCAACGAGCTGAGGAAGGTACAGCGGTAGAGGTTACAACCGGTCTCGGAACAAAATTACTCGAAGCGTGAATTAACACCGATGCGCTGCTATCGATAAAAGCGAATTGTGGTATTGACAGCAACATTGGTGGTCAGTCAGATGGTGTTGTGTCCCCTTTGGGCAAGGCGGACAGAGTCCTGTCAGCAGCAGTTGATATGATAGACGGACAACGTACCTTAGCCAGCAAAGGGCGATCCGAGGTGATCTACTAAAAATCTAGTATCGGTCTATATAGAAGCAGTCATCCGATACGCGACAGTCGTCTGCCTTGCAACCTGAGGTACAATTGGGTGACTTTCTAGCACAACCGTTGTGTCTGTCGGGGCAAAGGCATTAAAATTCCAACGTACATGCCAGGCTCTAACGTTGCAACTGTTTTTACGGTCACCCGTACTATCGGTAAACAAAACTAACAGCAAACACAAACGAGACAGCAAGAGGCAGCAGAAACATCAGGCACAGCAGCACCAATTGAAGCAGATTCCTCTTACAGATGTTACCAAGAGTGCTGTCAATCTCGATCACTAGCGCCAGCAACAGAAGGAAGGATAGGCCGACTGAGTGGCAGCAACAGCGGCGGGAGAAGCAGAAGGTCCGGCAGCAGAGATGTAGTTACTACGCATCTAGAGTCAATAGACTGTACAGAGGAGGCAGCCAGCGCCGATCAGCTAGATAAAGAAGCATATCAATGTGTGACTAGAAAGAAAAAAAGAGGAAGCTCGCTAGTAAGAATGGCGGATCGACTAGAAACAGCCCAGAGAAGCAGGACGGATGGCTGGGTTCGAGGCAGGACGATGCCCCGTAGAGACACAAGCGAACGGCAGCAAAACAACACGGTACCAACGCGAATTGGAAGCGCTGTATTCTCCGAGTGCAGACGTAGACCTGGGTGAGCTAACACTGAGTAAGTATGAATTGTGTGTTGCCCAAGTGAAGGCCTTCTGCATAGAGGGCTTCAGCCGAACAACGTTGGCGGAACAGTTGCGTAGTGTGCTTACCGGGAAATAAGTAAAAGTGTCAACCAAAGACAGTAACTTTTATGCGCGAGGAATAGCTTTTCGATATGATCAGATTTTAGGGCGGAGTAGATGTTTTTTCGGTCTATTTACGAGCAGAGTCATCCTGAATGCAATGTGTGCGTGTCGAGGTAGTTTCAACCTCGTATTGTTTGATCTGCAACTTCATTACGATGGTGTCGAGGTTGCCGATGCGGTCAGTGCGTTTCTAACGGGGCGAAACCTCCAGCTACCCACTCTTATCGGCGACGACTTCAATGTGGGGCCATGGACATCTTGAGAATCACGTACGGTGGCCAAGCGAAAAGAGCACTATCACCTACTGCTTTACAACCTTATGCATCTCTGTGTGTTTGTGGCCAGGTGCGCGTCCCTCGTCGTAGGGCACTTTATAGCCAACAGAGAGCAACCTACAATAAACTACTCATGCGCCGGTATGATGAGGATGAGAAGAAGCGTTTGCTTGAGAGCAGAGCGCGAAATGTCCACATTATTCGCCGGCAGAATAAAAACATGCATAGTATCACAAATAAGCAGTTGCGGCGGCACTTCACTGCCCTTCTGCTTGATGCAAATTTCACCTGACTCGGTTATTGAGCAGTCGCTCACTCTTGAGCAACACCACAGGAATCCTTCGTTTGCTTTGTGACAAGTTATGCAGGTGTTGCGCGGGCTACCCAAGAATAAGAGTAGGGGTCCCGACGGGATCTACTACAGACATTTTTTTTTTTTTGATAGATGTTTTTTGATTACATATATAATCTTGAGAGTCTCACATCAGAGACCCACTACACAGTGGTACATTTTACGCTTTTGATGTTTTAACATCCGATAAACTCACAGCTTGTACATCTTTCGCTGATAGTTACATCGCTAGTCCCATGCTAACTTACAGCACTAGATCACAAGAATTGACAAATTTCACCAGACTGGCAAGACGGAAACATGGCATAACATGTTTCCGTCCTCTCCAAGCTTAGTGACGGCCTTAATCCAGTGTGCTCTTTCCATTTCATATTTCCTGCATTCTGTAAGAATGTGTATAACGTCATCATATTTGTTACACTGCTCGCACATGGGTGATGATTTTACCCCAATTTGGTTGAGCGTGCTTCCGCTCAGACCCTTGGCACATCTCAGACGGTGAACCGTCACAGCACATCTACGGGAGGCCCCACTTAAGTCATGTGGTCCTGCAAAATTTATCCGGATCCCCATATTAATTCGCTTTTGTGAAATCCCATTTGCCAGCTCCTCCCATTTTTGACAACTGTGTTTCCACACTTTAGCTTTGACATGACTTGAGGAAGGCGGCACCAGGCATACGCAATCCAGCTTCTTCTTCTGTAGGGCGTCTCTGGCGACCTCGTCAGCTGCCTCGTTTCCTCGTAAATTTACGTGAGCTGGAATCCACTGTAGTCGCAGCCGTGCCTTGTGATGGCCGGCGCAGCGAAGAACGCACTGGATGAGATTTGAGTTGGGACCCGCTGGGTCTGCAGCTGTGATAGCTTCCAGCGCCGCTTTAGAGTCGCAAAAGATAACCGTGTCCTTGGGATTATCGTCTTGAAGAGCGAATACAAGCGCCTCATGCACTGCCACAGTTTCGGCCGTGGTTGAACTCTGGCAGTTTCCGACATGTACCGCTATAGTTGTCCCGGTTTCCGGTATGACAACTCCTGCTCCTCCGGTAAAACCTTGCTGTGACCCATCGCTGAACATCACTGACGAGTACTCCTGTGAGAGTAAGCTTATGTGGTGCTCGGCGGCAGTCTTCAGGTACCAAGAGTCATGTTCATTCTTTTTGTGGATGTTAGGTATTGATAGTGACACAGACAAATGCTCAAGATTTGACATATCAAATACATGCTTATCAGGAGCCTGCATCCCGTCGCTCAATGCGGGAATGTCCTCTAGGGCGGCAGCTGCCTTGGTACTTCGGCGTTCGTCCTGGATTAATCTCAGTAGCTTATTGCCACTTCTGGCTAATCTGATTAATATACACTTCATTAGAAATTCTTGTCGTATGTTAGTGGGCATAAGGCCACTTTCTGCTAGAGCGGTTTGTGTACTGGTCATAGGGAGTAAACTCAGAGCTGCTTTAGCACATACTGCAGTCATTGCGTCTAGATCGGTTGTCTCTTTTTTGTCAGGTTGGTCATGAATGGCAGGACGTAGTCCACTTTCGACGAGAAAAGTGCCTTGACAATTTTAATGGCAGATAGAGGAGATATTCCCCAAGAGAGTCCGCACAGATTCTTGATTATGTTTACAACTTTAAGAGCTCGTTCCTTCAGCTCATTAATTTGCATGTTCCATCGACAGTTGTCTTCCAGATGTACTCCAAGGAACCGTATATCCGTGACTTGGTCAATTGTTTTTCCGTCTATCTTAACTACTACATGCTGTTCTCGACGCATATTGAAAGCCATTATTTTGGTTTTCGATGGTTCAATCTTAAGGCCAATTTTCTCCAATGAAGATACAATTGCTTTGATGCCACACTGAAGCTGAAAAACAGCAATGGGGTTGACTGTTTTGCCGTTTAAGCGAATCCACATGGCCCCGTCATCCGAGTACTGGGATAGGTGAAAGCCGTGTGGAACGCAGTTCGCAATATTATATATCGCTAATACAAAAAGAATCGGGGAAAGCACTCCACCCTGAGGGACTCCACGATCTCCTAACACGACACACCTGGAGGAGCTTCCCCCGCACGTAATAGACAGCGTGCGCTCGTGCAGATAGCTTAATATGATTTTGTAGAAACGGCAATTGGCGTCGATCCCCATATTTTGTAGAGATTCATGGACAGCTGTGTGTGTCAGTCCATTGTATGCGCCTTCGATGTCAAAGAATGCGGCCAATACATGGCCATTGTTCCGGCATGCCTGTTCAATATCTGTTGTCAGATCCATGACGTTGTCTTGGGGCGACCGTAGCGGTCTGTACGCTGACATACTATCTGCGAGAGCCGATTTAGCTTCTGTCGCAGACATTAATCTTCGAAGAAGCATGCGCTCCAGAACCTTACCAAGGTGGGAGCATTTGACAATTACACGATATGATTTGATGTCTCCTGTTGGCCTACTTGGTTTCAGAATAGGAACCCCAACTCTAAATTTCCACTCCATCGGGAAAACCCCAGACGCAAGTATCTCATTCATTTTGGTTAGCATAAACTTCTTGCCATCTTCTCCTAGAGATTTTAGTTGCTTGTTAGTGATTCCGTCAGGTCCAGCAGCACTTCTTGAATGCGCCATTGCAAGAGCCATTTCAAGTTCAAGTACGTTGAATGGTCGTGATAGCTTCGACGAAATTTGTTTATTGATATCGAATTCAGTTGACTTAGCAATTGGACATGGTGGTATGTCCGGCAGGGTAACCGTTTTTAATAGGTCGTTCAATGCTGAGCGCATATTGACGTTATTTTTCAGGCAATATGTTCCTAGTGGAGTTGTCGGTTTTCCAGATTCGGTAGCCTTAATCCACCGCCACACGTCTGTAAGAGGCGTTGTTTGACTCCATGTTGACACATACTTTTTATTCAGTACGTCCTGCAGTTCTCTTGAGTACGACAGTGCCGCTTTTCTAAGGGATTCGTACCGTACATAATCACTTAGAAACCCGTGCTTCTTAAATCGTTTTCGTGACTTGCTGATTGCGTCCAGAAATCGAGCCCATTTCATGTTCGGTTGGGTAATTTGTGGAGGGACTCGTATGCGTTTAGTTGCTGCTTGATATGCCGTTTTAACCAGTGTATCCATGTTGGTGGTGGTTGCGACGTTTGAGGATATTATTTTCCTATACTTTTCCCAGTCGGTTATTTGTGTGGTTCGCCATTTGTCCTTGTTAGTCTTCATATACAGAAAGCATCTACAGTGGTCCGAGATGAGTGCTACTGGTTCAATGTCCAGTCTGCTGATAGTGGTTAAGTTTTCACTAACAGCCACAATATCCAAATGAGATTCCACGAAACCACTGGAGTACTTGCGCATAAATGTTGGATTCCCATCATTCAATACAGTTAATGACAGTTTTTCCATTAGTTCAGCTATTGCTAATCCTCGGCTATCTATCGTCGGACTTCCCCACATCGGATTTTTGGCGTTAACATCTCCGGTGATTATGATGTTTGAAATATCCTTGAGCGCGGCTAATATCATTGATATATCAACTTCTCTGTTTGGCGACAGGTACATTGTTACTATATTAAGAGTCTGTTGTTCTATTTTTATTTTGACACCTGATATTCTCGCACCTGGTATGTGAGGCAGCTCTAATCTGCATTGATGAATATCATTTCTAACCAGAATCGAGGCTAGAGAAGTTGATGAATTTATTATTGACGTTGTATCTCCATAAAATACGTATCCTTCAGCAATGCCGTTGTTTTTAAAATTGCCTTCGTTTAGGCAGATAACAGGCAGTTTATCTTGTATGCACATTTGACGTAGTAACGGCAGTGCCTTCGTGTGCCCCCATCCACAATTCTAGTGCGCAAGAAAACTAGACATCTAAATGCTTTTGAGAGATGAACTCTAGGAAGCTCTTCAAGGCGCTTCCAGCCTCTAAGAGTTCTACCAACTTGGCCACCTCTGGGTTCTCCTGAAGCCACGGTATAATAAAAAACTTAATGCCTGACCAAAAAGTCTTACGTTTAGCTGCTCTCTCTGCGAACTCAGATTTTGATTTGTGTGCCTTGTCTTTACTTAATTTCTGCCCTAGCTTTTTTGACTTTTCGCTGTTTGGAGATGTCTTCTTCGATGTCTTTCCGATTTCGGGGACAACTGGAAGCTTGCAAACTACTTGTTCGCCACCATCTGGCAGAACTTGAACTAGTTGACGTTTGACTACCCCTGCCCAACTGGTTTGTCGTTGCACTGCGCCGAGCGTATTCGACTTTGTGTCAGGTTTGATTTCCGTAACCTTAACCGGAATGCCACATTGTCTGCCGATTACTTGAGTGTGTCGGATCTGTTGAGCCTTTGCCCACGTTTGGTACACTGGGCAACTTCTACTTCCAGACGGATGGCTCATGCGGCAGTTGACACACCATGTTTTACTACTGGTGCATTCTGCCATGATGTGGCCCTCTGTACCACATTTTTTGCAGAGTTTGCTGCCTTTGCGCTGACACGCGGCGGCTTTGTGATCGTAACGCAGGCAGATAACGCACTGCATTGTCGTTGGCTTTAGAACTACGGTGTATAGCTCACCGCAGATATCAACTTGTTCTTTAATCTCTCTTTCAAAACGAATGTCCATCTTCGACGTGTTCCTCTTATCTAGCTGTGAGGTGCCGTTACCGCCTTCACTGCCCTTGACATTATATTGTACCCGTCTTACTTCTACGACTCCCTGCGATTGGAGAACTCCTGCTACTTCTTCTTCGGAAAATTGTGGGTGCACTCCATATATTCTTCCCCATAGTGGCAGTGTCGGTTTATTACATACGGCCACCCCTATATCGCTTAGCATTTGAAATTTCTTTGATTTCTCAAACTCTTCCATTGTCTTGACCCATATCTCCAGCCTGTTTCGACTGTTAACACGAACATTTGCTCCAGGAACATGTGCTCTCACCGCCACGTATATTGGCAAGAACTGTTTTGATTTAAAGCCACCATCTAATTCAGAGCCGCCCTCGTCAATCGCCATGAGCTCGACGCAGTGTTGACCAAATTTTGATGTTGTTAATTTCGACGTTTGTTCTTCCGTGGATTTCTTCAACATGCGCTGACTGTCCCTCTCTGCAAGCCGCTGAGCTTTCATTCGCAACTTCTCTTCCTTCGTTGGAACGTGCATGACATCATGGTTGTTCATAAACTCTTCGTGCTCTGCACGTTCGCGCACGTCAAAATCGATGGTTGTGACCTGTTCCTCTGTGGAGTTGACTGTTTGTTCGCACTGTTGTGATCCGCAGCCAATTTGACTATAAACAGCTGCAGGTGCTGCAGTAGAAGATTTTCCCTGCTGCGCAGGTGAATTGATCTTAGGCTTCGAGGGCGTTTCGCCTTGTCAACTTCCAGTCTGTGGTTCTTCTACTGGATCGTGCGAGCCTCCCGGAGGAGGCGTCGATTTATCCATTCTTTTCGGTTTCGGCTTTGGATCCGGCGAATGGAACTCGTCCGAATCGTCAGGTCCCGAATTTCTACACCGTTTTGTCGCCAGTGTTGCTTTTTCGGAAACGTGAGCTCAACCGTGATAAATATAGACAACACTATGATCTTAGACTGTTCGAGAAGCAGTGCTTGCTAGCAGCTCAAGTAAGTCAAATATTAGTAGATGTTTGAATCTAATAATATCTGAGAGTGACACCAATGTATGACCGTACTCACCGATAGCAGACGACGAAAAAACTACAGACATTGCGTTAAATTGTTAATCAGGCACTTAGCAGGTGACACATACCCCAAAATTAGCCCGAGGCCAAGCTTACTCTGCCATTCGAGGGCAAGAACGGCGACAACGTAGGCGGTCTAAATCTCAACCGAAGTATCGTGTCTGAGCACTTTTTTGAAAAAATGTTTGCTAAGCTGATTATCTCGAAGGTGTTTTTAAACGTGGAGAAGACCCTATCTCCCGAGCAATTCGGTTTCAGGAGGGTTCCAAATACACAGGACGCGATGTACTTCAATCAGAAGCTAAGCGGGTGTTGGCTGAACCCGGGGGTCAGTTTCACGCCGTCTCTATTGATTGTGTCTATTTCGTCGACAAAGCACCCCGTCACTCACTAGTTAACTCATTTTGGCGTGGAGTGGGCGGATCTCTTCTACGAGTGTTCTCTAGTGTCGTTTGCTAAAAACCGCCTTGAAGCAAACATAAGGGGCAAGGGCATCTTGCAGCTAAGTCAACATGTAGAGATCCTTTAAGTAGCCAGGCGTTTCCCATTTTATTCGCATGTGCTATGGAGCGCGTCACCGCCATGTATGCGGATGACATGTTAATGGCCCACCGGGACCGCGGTGCCAATCGTCGAATTGTAGTAACTTATCTTCGAATTGTAGTAACTGATTGCGATTTCTAAAGGTGGGAGCTAGATCTGGCATTGGCCACTGCCAACGCAGGAAGTGCCCTGTGCCCCGATGGCATCAGCAACAAGCAACTGAGGTTACTGGACAATACCGGGAGAGATTTTCTTCTTCGTGATATTAATGCTATCCTCAAAAGAGGAGAATTTCCAACTGAGTGGAAAACTGGGGAAGGGGTACCAATTCTGAAACAAGGTAGACCGCGATCACAATTAGGCTCATATAGGGTGATAGTCAAAACGTCCCATGTCGGAAAGCTTTTGGAACGCATGATTCTCCGCCGCTTGCTTACATTATTACAGAATAAAGGAACATTAACGGATAATATGTCTGCCTATAGGCCACTACGATCGACCCAAGATAATATTCTGGATCTAGCTACTGATATCGAAGAAGCAGTCGCCAGAGGGGATCATGTCATGGCCGTGTTCTTTGACGTCGAAGGAGCGTATAACAACCTTGATCACACTGCCGTTGTCATTTAATTTTTATTTTTTTTATTATTAATTTAATTTGATAAAAGCAGGATTGAAACCTAGTAGCGCTATCTTCAAATTGATCGTGACATTCCTGAAAGATCGTAGCATGTCAATCCGGTGCAAGGGAACACACACGGAGGTAAAGACTCTGGGTAATGTCGGCCTTCCTCAGGGAGGAGTACTTTCTCCAGTACTGTTTGTCATGACACTAGC
Source organism: Dermanyssus gallinae (assembly GCA_003439945.1). Taxonomy (NCBI): domain Eukaryota; kingdom Metazoa; phylum Arthropoda; class Arachnida; order Mesostigmata; family Dermanyssidae; genus Dermanyssus; species Dermanyssus gallinae. Next base: position 165,633 of record QVRM01002760.1, read on the forward strand.
TGGGCTGGCCGATGTCATACCGGAGCATTTTAAGTTGTCTCAATACTCTGACGATGATGCACTTTGGATTCGCCTCAAGGGTCGCACGATTAATCCAATTGCAGTGATGGAACTGCAACTGACCTTAAGAAAAATCGTATCGTCCTTAGGAGCTCTGGGACTCTCCGTTGAGCCTTGTAAAACCAAAGGCATAATATTCAATGTGAAAAGAGGACAGAAGCTTCTGCTGAGATTGGACAATCGACAGATTGAGCAAGTGAGCCAGGTGAGATTTTTGGGAGTGACATTTCAAGAAAACTGCAAATGGAACAGAGAACTCGACATCATCAAGGAAAAGGGCGAGCGAGTGGCGAATATGCTGAAAAACGCTTGTGGAACTTCTTGGGGAATTAAACCAGATACGCCGATGAAACTAGCAGTCGCACTGTCAGGATCAAAGATCAACTATTCCCTTGGCGCAATGTTTCGATTAACAAAAAAGGACTATGGAGTTATAGACTCTGCTGTTGCTCAGTGTGGTAGAATAGCGTTAGGACTTCTCTCTATGACATGTACTAGAGTTGTGTTGTCAGAGTGCGGTATTACGCCCATGGAATTAAATAGACAATTCATCCTAGAATGTCACCTTCTGAGACTGTGCCGCAGCAGGCACAGTCTCATCTTAAGTATATTTGAGAAAAGGGTGAATACCATGGCCTCCAGGCTACTACGGGACTCAGACTCGTTTCGAGAACCTCTGCTGGTACCGGGGTCTCATGTATTTGACGTATCGACAGTCAAAGACTTGTCGACTCGGCTATCAATAGAAGGTATATCATCGAAAAAGAGCCACCACGAGAGTGAACTACGAGCTGCGAGTGAGGTCCATTTGGGCAACATATCAGTGGATAGCGCACAGATATACTTCACGGACGGATAGGTGGATGGATCTGCGGGAGGAGCAGGTGTTTTCCGAATCAACGACAACATGGAGATCAGCAAGCATATCGTCAACTGCAGCAGTTCAACTTCAGCCGAGTTGGTAGCAATATCTGAAGCATTGCTGCAGGAACTGAAGGAGCCATCAAATAAAAGGGTCGTGATCGTCAGTGACTGGCGTGCCGCCATCTCGAGCATTCGGGCTGCAGATCCGTCAGGACCCGCCTCATCTCTAGGTGATAAGTTATCTAGGCCAACCTGTAGAGCTACAGTGGGCACCCTCCCATGTAGGCATTTACGGAAACGAGGTGGCTGATGCACTCGCGAAACGAGCTCTGCTTGCAAAGAAAGGAGAAGTAGCAATATCCCTTGGTAAAACTGTGGTAAAGGCTAGGAAAGAAGCCCTAGATAAGCATTATGAGACTTGGAGGAGGCAGGGAACTACAACTATAAGGGACACGATGCAGATTGTACCACGGCGAAAAAGCTTGATGATGATGCCCTGTTCCAGAAAGCGGTTACTGTTCACAGGCTACGTTGCGCTAAAGGGATGACGCAGAGCACCAGGTTCCACATTAAAGTTGCGCAAAGCCCGCTATGTGATGTATGTTTGGTACACGATGATATATTGCATGTCCTAAATAAATGTAAAAAATACGATACTGAGCGGAAAGTATGGGAGAACGCTGTAGCTGCTGATCAAGTCAATGCAAGCCAACTTACTATTCGTATAAAAGACCAATATATAGAGGAACTCTTACAATTTGTTAGAAATGCTAAATTAATTGTCTAAATGAATGATATATAGCTGCCCTGAGTAGGGCTGACAGGCAGTCAAATGTGACGTGCTCTGGGTTTCTGAGATGAAACCCTCAATTGTAATTACTGTTACAATAAACTCTAATTAAAAAAAAAACTTATCTTCATCATGAAGGCCTGCAAATAAATTTGCAGACGACAAAAGCCATACGTTCCGCCGTGGGGTCGGTTGGCTGCAGCAGACGTAATACAAATGTCGTGGCCAATCGCTGGAGTTTATTAAGTTCTTCCCGCGTTTGGGTCTGAATGAATGAACGACCTTTACCCAGCATATTGGCGACAGGTGTCTGGCGTCTACTGCCTCTATTCACAGAGAAACTCTCGAAGTCTGTCTCTGAGTGCGACAGTGCGCTTCTTTAAACCTACGATTGTACCAATGTTGGGCCACAGTCTTGCCAGAGCGTGGGGTCATTATTCAGTGGCAAATTTTGCGCAGATAGGAAAGTACTTCACAATATTTAGGAAGCGTGTTCTTTGTTTGCCGCGGATGGCAGGATACCGCTATGTCGTGCCGACGTCATACGGTAGACGTCATACGATCGACTCTGCCACGGAGACGAGAAGTCTTCTCCGGCCCCCATCGCTCCCCGTGTCCTCGGCAGAAACTTGCCCAGGCGGTTGGCTATCTTAACTGCCTTGACGGTAATTTTTTGATGTGTTCATTGCTGCTGAGGGCCTTGTTGATGGTCATGCCCAAATATCGAGCGGACCGTTTGATTTCAGCGGCTACACCATCTAGTACAATTAAACCTCACTGTATTTTTCGTCCTGTAAGAGGTACAGGACGTCCTGTAAGAGGACAGCCTCACTTTCCTCGGCTGTCAGTCGTAGCCCGTGCCTCACGATCCAATCGTTCACTATCTCAGTAGCATGCTGGGCCTGTGATCAGGACAACTAGATCATTGGCGTACGCAATTATTTAAAAGCCCTTATTGCAGAGCCTTAGCACTAGTCAGCAAGAGGCCCCAGAGCGGATCCTTGTAAGGCACCTGCTGTCATGGCGAACTTCCTGTCTCTGTGAACGATCATTAGGCTGCTGAGATGGAGGGTCATGACTCTCTGCCGGTGTGGAGAGACGTATGCCAGCCATGATATTCAGGAATATTAGCCAATGACTTGGAGGCGTTGCGGACGTCCAGAAGGACGACCATGCAAGGCGCCGTCGACTACTGGGTTGCCCTTTTTAACTTTCAGCTTTTGCAGCAGATTGATAGGTATTTCGGTCGAGCGCCTTTATTAGAAACTGACTTGTCTGTTTAAGGGCACTCCCGTCAATTCTCCGTCAATTTCGCCATAAGCCTGCTGCTCATGAGCTTTTTTGATTATGTTTCTTATGGTGCCTATGAATCTGAGCGAAGAGCCAGTTTGAACTGGCTGCAAAAACCGTCCGAAGACACTTCAGGGACACCGCCAGTGTCTGAAGACGGATCCAGTTAGCTGACAAGCTGAGAAGAGCTGTAAAAATGCTCTTTAAATCGATTTGCGTGACTGTGACGTCGATCAGGGTTCGTAGTATGTTCTCCGTTCACTGCACTACCTTATCAATGCGGTTAGCTTGAAGTACCTCATTGGTGATCTGCTCATGCTCCACAGTTAGCGTGGCAGCAGGGGGCTGAGCCCTAGGTGTCGCCATAATATCTGCACTTCGTTCTAAACAACAGCAGAGAAAGGCCGCTTCGAAAACGAGGATGACGGATAAATGTCGGCCACTGGTGCGCAGACTTTGTTTGGCGTGCCCTCGGGCTTTCGTTATATGAGTTGTATTACTGACTTCTTTAGATGGTTCAAGCGGTAAAGTCGACGCAGAAGGCTGCCGCAGGTTGCTTTATGGTTTGATTTGCATAAGTGCAGCTTGGTTGCAGTTTTTCCGAATATGGTTTGCAGGCCACTGCTGTCGATGTGGAGCTTAACGTGTAATTTATGTGAAAAGACCGGACACCTTGAGGTCGTGTGCCGGCAATGACACACCATTGTTGAGTCGGCCCCCATGTACATGTTCATACGTACCATGTTGCCGGCGGAAACACGCCGAACAGCATGAAAACAAATAAGCAATGCACTTTCACCTGTTGAGTTCTTTCAACAATTTTGAACAGCTCAGGTATGTTGTCGACAACGAGATCAGTGAAAGTGGACACTGGCTGCGAAGCTACCGCAATGCCACTAAATCGCTCCTGTGTGGAATTACCGGCGATGCCACTAAATCACTCCCTCCCCCCCCCCTGTGGCGTTACCGACAATCCTACTATATGAGCCAGATCTCACATTATAATACAATGGCGAATCGTAGTGAAGTTAAACCGCATTCGGTCGTCGAGGTTCAGGCGTCGTACCGCAAAACCACACACCTACTGCGATTATATCTAGTCAACGACCCCGACTTATCAATGCTACTTAAGGGCGATGAGATGAAAGCTTTCGATTCTAGAAATTGACCGTCGGACTCCACGGTAGCGGTCTAGTATTATTATTTATCGGCCAACAGATCAATTGAAACCTAACGTCTATATCAGTGAAAAGAGAAGAATAAGAACAGGTTCCAACAAAATGTGAGGTGTCGATATATTGTGAGGGAGTTTGTGGCTTGATGCGTACCGCGTGTCATAGATGCACTTGGTAGACGGAAGAATACGTGCTAGTAAAGTCAACCGAAAAGTCGGCACGGTGAAACGATATTTCAATCAGCATCAAAATGCGGCCGCAGATTGCGTTCTAATGATGAACTGAAATCTACACTAGTTCCGAGACGGTGACCTACGCTACAATAACGAAGACAACTAGCCAATTCAACAGATGCGGCAGACATATTACACTAAAAGGTAAGGGAAATCCACAAGGAGGCTGCAATCATCACTTACTTCATTACTTTTCTAGCCATCTGGCTACAACGGCGTAGCCGAAGACGTCAGCACCTCTACAGAAGTCGATAGTTATACGACTAGAAGCGAGGATAAATAATCGAGGGCAGATAGATGACAAATTTCGATACTACGCTTATGACACCCAAAACATTTTTGTACTGTTCTATCATTTGGTCGCCTCAAGTTGCCCGTGTTTGTGTCGCTGTTTGAGAAAGTGCGAAAGACCTTTATTTGCCTTACCAGCACCTGCTGTAACGTGACCGCTGGAGACTCTCATCATAAATCTGATTTCATAAGCAGGCCGATGTGAAGGTTTTCACACGTGTTTTCTATGTTGGTGGTGCTGACTGTTTTTCACAGTTGTTTAAAACGATCTTTGGTCTAGAGTGTCAACTAAAACTTAGTATATCGCTCCCACACATATTGTTCGGTTCTTCATTTCATTTCAAACATTCGTTGACTGTTACTGAGGCAGGTTAAGCCGCCAATCATTTCCTGTTTTTTTTTGCCATACTCCATAGCGGAATGCAGCTATATTTACGGAGAAACGCAGGCACCCGCAGCAGACCCGAAAGAACGGCATAGAAGACTCATGGATGAGCCGGCGGCAACAGCACGAGGACAGCTGACATTTAAGCTTTTTATATATCAATAAGATGTTATTCAAATGCAGAACAAATTTGTGTTCAACGCCAGGTATTAGGGAACAAGGTAGTAGAGAGTAATTATAAACAGAGTGTACCAAAGACGTCTACGATGTTTGAGAACTCGAGAGAGCCTTAATTCTGTGTTCAGTAGTAGAAAAAGCTGGCCCAGAAACGTATTTTCACATATATAAGACTGGTGGAGTTATTATATCGAAATATTACGCGTATTTTTTTATTTAAAGATAGAAGTAATTCAAAATACGGGTATATATTTCTCACATCTTAAAGATTTGGTTCTATTCGTGCTGGCTGTGATAGTACGATGTTCCATAGGTACTGAACTTTTGGTTTGTGATGGAACGGGTCGTTTTACTGAGTTCTCGGAGTAGCTATGTATACGATTACATAGCACTTTATTGTTTTATGACATTTGCTTGTTTCTACTAGTATACCACGTGTTTGGCTAAGAAGCTAATTCACTAGTTATTAATTTATTAAGTCCGCTGCTGCAGTAACGCATTTTTGTAGAAGTTCCACCAGCTTTAGTGAGCTGTTGGAGCTGGTATCCCTCACGTGCTTCGAAATGCACGATTGTTGAGTTTTGTTGTTGTTTTTGTTCTATTTTTGCATAAAAATGTGACCTGCAGCATTATTTAAAAACGAGTGGTACCCCGGACCCGTGCATATCCCCTCGTCGTTCATTTCCGGCTGACTTTCAATTAGGTTAATTAAAAAGTTAGCTCCAACACCACTGTGCCGGCCACCTACCACGTACACCGCTTGTCTGTCTCCTCTGCCTTGTTAATATGTACGAATGTGTATATATGTATGCATATAAACGCATATATGCGTATACCTACATACTTAATATATATATATATATATATATATATATATATATATATATATATATATATATATATATATATATATGCGCACACATTAAACGACATCATAACTTTGTGTCGTGACACGTCGTGGGTTTATGGCGAAGACAAAAAGACGTCTCCGACATTAATTTCGTTTTTGACAACCGACGCGATAGAAAGATTGAATTTTGGCTGCATTCAGATTCAATGTTGCTTGAACATGCGCTGTGAAATACGGTCAACCACCGGGCATGCCCGACGCAGAAGAAAGACAGAAAATATACCAACAAAAATGTTGGCAGGTACTAGTGAGCCGTTGGCATCAGTTTTGCCTGAGAAGCTTGCAGGATGACGTACTTTATATGAATTATATCTAACCGGGCTACAAAATCCCACTCAAACGTTCAACTGAGAGGTCTGGAGTGCGCGCATGGAAATGAAAAATATATTGCGGGACCTTAGGTGAATGCGTGATTATATAATATATATTATATAACCACGCATTCACCTAAGGTTCCGCAATTTTTTTTTAATGTTTTGTGAACTGAAATGGTCGTATCTACAAAGAACTAAAGGGGATCTGTCACTAGCCTCGCCGATCCGCCTTAGAGCTGTCGCTGATTAGGGGAGCCAAATGGATAGAAGAGAGAATAAACAAAAAAAGTAAATGCCCTTGAGATAAAATACAATAAAAAACAGGTCATGTAGTCAGTGAAAAGCATGTCCGTCTATGCCAATGCAGGCAAATCCCGGTGCAACCGAAAGGACCTTTTGCACGTGAAAAAGCGCGCCACAAATTGAAGTTCAGGGGACTAGATCAAGTTCTGTCGTTTATATTGCTTCCGTACGACTGCTCTTTGTTGTACCGTGATAGTTTACTGATATCATTATCTCCCAATCTGGTTACGGAAGTTTGCTGCAATACCAAACAAGGATGCGGAACATTGCGAAGCATGGTGTCTGGCTACCCTGCCCTGCTATGTCTTCTCCTACGCGACTGCTCCGATCCAACAGTCTGATTAGCTCTGTCTGCATCTCGTTCGTCGTGTACATCCGGTTGCCGTGACTTGGAACTAGCTGATATTACTAGTGAGCAACGGAACAAAAACCAACCTCATTACCTACTATGGCCCGACAACACGGTCGCTTCCTGCCGAGAGTCGCTTGTATACGACGCTTGCGCTAGGGCAAAATAGCAAACATGACTCAACCGCCTCCCCCTGATGTTTTTGGGGCATTTCCTCTCCTTTTCTTCTCTTCTTCTTGTATTGATTATTTGCACTTCGAGGCGCAGACAAATAACAAATCAGCAGTTAAGAAAAAGGGCCGTAACACGGCTCGCCAACGTGTTCGGCTGGTAGGTAAGACTAGCCAATTTTGCTTTCACCTACGCACAAAAAGACAGCTTGATCAGAGTCTTGCATGCTATAAAGCAAATAAAAAGCGTCTTTGACAACCACAGCTGCACTTGCGATTGTCGTGTCTGCCTTCTATGCTTTTGTACTATGTTTACTGATCATTCCTTGACTACCACTTGAAAGGCGGGCTCATTCGTTCAGAGGTGAGCCTCGCACACGCAACGATTTCTTCTCAAAGGGATGTCGCCAACGGCAATTCAGGTAGCGCATGTCAGAAATTGACCGGACGGAGGCTTTTTTGCAACTATTCACTGTTGTGTATCTCTACTATATGCTAAAAGATCATGAAGCCGTCGTCACACAGATGGCCCTTCTCTTCTCCTCTGCGGCATATCTGGCATTGTGCTGTTGCTGCTGTGCGAGACTAATCAAAGCGGCAGTTTTTCCTAACAAAGCGGCTGTCGCCGGCTTTATACGTGCTTGTACCATCTTTTTAAACTTTGGGTATGGAGTTGGAAATATGCCCCTTCTCTCTTGCACGTGTAGCATTTGGCTACGGAAGTGCAGTTCTCAATCGTGTGGCCGACCTCTTTGCATTTACGGGACCGCCGGTCGTCCACTTCCACCTCCTTGCATGCCCTGATCGAGTGACCGATCGTCTGGCAGTTGAAAGACATTAGTATTTGTACCCACTCCTCGGGCTTGCATATCATTGTGCCCAGTGTAACCTCCTTCGTGTCAATCAGACGCGTACATTAACTTTCTCCCCTGTCCTCTTCTTGATCATGTCCGCAAAATTGGTATCTCCCGCGGTGCTTGTTCTGTGTAAATTGATGAGCGCATCAGAGCCACCGTTGTTCGATGGTCTGGCCCTGCTCGGCACGACCCTAGCCTGGCCAGTTCTCACGTGAACGCGAATCGCATGTAAGACTTTGCTGAATGTTTGGCCATCCTTTGCCTTCACCCTGATGGCGTTGGGGATTTCATGGCCGGGTTCTCCAGTTTTTACGGCACTCCGCGCTCTAGGAGGTTTAAGCCCTTTTTGCATTGCAAGGTCTACATCGCAGCGCAACGTTGCAGCGTACTGAGAAAGCCGGCTGAGAATTTAGCCGTTTCCTACACTCTCATAGTAAGTGTCCGGACGGAGTTGTCGAAGCCCTGAATCCTTTAAGGACTCTTGAACACCTCGAAGGCCCTGTGCGTCTACTGTCGACGAAAACCGTGCAGCCAGTTTCTCAAGGAAATCTTTGTCGCTCTCTGAGCCTCGAGCGGTTTCGTTTCCGCTTTAATCTGCTGAAGAGCCCTTGTTCAGGCTGCACAGCGGCTTAGCTTCTTTTACCATTCGGCCGTATCCTTTATGCAGTACTACAGGTGTTCTCTTAACTTTCCCAGGATCACAAAGTTGTCGACATCTAATGCGAGTTGTGCGCTCGATTCGATACTAGCTGTACATGTAACATAGACGACGAAGTAGAGAGGACTTGCTGTCTCCCCTTGGCATAGTCTCAGCGACCATTGGCTGGACATGATGATGGCCGTTATTTATTGAGATTCTGTTCAGATGAAGGCAGTCGCATCAAAGGTAGGGTAAATGTTGATTCTTAAGTCATTGGAAAACTTTGTAGTGCCTAAATAACTCCGTTGATGCCAAACGTTTCGTTTATCTCTTGCGCTATTTGGCGTGCAGACACCGGATATCTACGAGATCATAAATAGCACAGCGCGTCAATCGACAAATAAGCCCTTTTCATAAGCGAAAATGGCGACCTAAGTGTGGCCAGTTGGTGGAGCTCGACACTGTTCAAAATCTTCCATGACGTAGCGCAGCTACATACAGTCGTTGGGTAGCTAACACATTAAATCAGCGGTCGGCAATCCGAGGAGCCATCATCTTCTGACTTTAAAACCCTGTCGGCAGGTACTAGACGTATAATGCTCGTTAAAGAAAACAAATAGGAACACTCAAATTAGCGCTAGTAATTATGTACTGCATGCTAATATCAGTAATATTTGACTGGCAGTATTCTCTTACGTTTCCATCACTTCTTCTGTGCGTTGCAATAAACGGGCTGCCTAGCATTATCGATATCTCTCGGAGTTTCGTCATACATTTCTATCAACGGCTGGTTTTCTTCGCGTTACTGTTCGATTGGTTGCGGTGGCGCGCCCCGCTTTTTGTAAACAAAACTCTTTTTTTGCAACACGGGTAAATTCAAATTACCTCCGATGTCCACCGGCGCGATCTGCTGAATCGCTAGCTTCTGCGCTGTGGAAACTAACTTCACCGTTGTGCCCAGAAGGGACGTACTGCAAATGACCCGAAATCGTAGAGACCTTGGCCTACGTTGACAATCCAGTCGTCGTGGTAAGTGCCCGGCTGGAGGAAGCCCCTAGAGAAAGTAGCCATGATAGCGCTTAGTATAGCTATAACTCAGATAGATGTTTCTTAGACAATGGTGGAGCACACTATCTATCGGCAATGCGGTCCTCGAACAGGCCAGGATGGACGCTACACCAGCGGTGCGCGGTTTTCGCCTAAGGGAGGTTATGGTGCACATGATGGCCTCGGAAGAAGAGCGGAGAGATGCCGCAAAGTTGCGAGCCTGGAGGGGAGGTATACGGGCTTAGTAGGTTTATGAACCCCCACACTAGTTGCTAATGACGCGTGTGCATTACGCATGACCAAAACCCTCATTAAAGAAAAAAAACATTGAAACGCTTAACTAGCTAGGGTGCCAAACACAGCAGCGGAAGTTCCACGTTGAATGTCCAAGGAAAACTTGTGTTGGAGAAACTCTACCACGCAGATTGTGCGTAGTCACAACAAGGTTCTTGAATATATTGCTAATACTCGTCTCGGTCGCATGTAAGTTCAGTAATCCGCCAATTGTCTTGAATGGAAAGAGTGTCTTATAGTCAAATATCTTCGACACGTAATCACTTCCACTAAGCTTGCCGAAAAATCAGCACGCAGAGCGTCATGAATGATCGGGAAACACACTAAGCCACATTAGTATTAGATATATGTAAAGCTAATTTTTACCAAATACGCCGTCTAGTGGTGTAAAGAAGTGCATTACGTATTATATATATATATATATATATATATATATATATATATATATATATATATATATATATATATATATATATATATATACGCTACATGTAACATGAGATATCCTTAGAACATCATGACCAACAACACGACCTAACGATGCAAATATTCAACACGCTTGTTACGCATTTACTTGCGTACGTAGTAACACACGCCTTCTTTTAGAAAATGGCAGAAGCAATTACGCACAGGCAAGAACCTACAAGCGATTGCATTCAAAGAAAAACACTACGATCATTTGGAGGCTCTGAGTTAGGAACGCTTCTTTTAAGGACTTGGACGAGTCAGTCGATAATGTGCATTTCTATAGCGGCTAACAGGTAATATTCTACTACTACTAGTAAATTTCTCACTGGCTCGCGTGCCCGACAAGTTCTATGTATACTCGAGATTCAATTTACTAAGTCAAGTACCAACACAAAGCGATACTGATGTAGTCCCAACCCACTATATATGAGACAGAGTAATATTCCCAGTGCACATGTTCTTAGGAGACAATTGTCGCTCCATTTGTTTTCTTAATAAAATTTAAGATATATATATATATACATATGACATAAAACCTTGGACAAAAGCAAGCATGCAATTTTATATGGAAAGGAAGTACAAGTAGAGGCTATATGTATATATATATATATATATATATATATATATATTGACGGGAAAATTCGCTGACAATTTAGCGACATCAGTATTTAACGGGAACGTGTTTGTCAAACACAACATTGCGGAAGAATGTTATAGAAAAGCTGATAAAGTAGGAGGGAAGGAAAACGACGTATAAGAAGCAAGCGAAAGCGGACAGAGAAAAAACCGGGAGAAAGAATATTGGGGAGTACAGAAAGCCATAGACGAACGAACGCAGGAAATCCAACAAAATATCAAATGTGAAATTTAGCTGTTTTCGGCCTTTTGTCGAGGCTTCCCGGCGCGTACAACTTCCACACAAGGAAAGCAGGAAGCTATTCTAACAACGGCCGAAAGCCACATCTCTAACCGTCAGCATCCACGACACCGTTAGGGCATGGTCTGCGGCAAACGCCCTGGATGCCCTGGATGCTGTGTCGCCGTCGAATGCATGCGATATCAGTGTCAGGGCTCCGGGTATCGGCGTTTTCTTGTCTGTTCTGAATGACTTCTGTTTTTTTATCGTCCTGTTGTGACTGTTGTGCTTGAAACTGCGGGGACTGTCGGGCCTAAATGATGGCTGGCTCCCGAAGCACACAACGACTCAGGCAGCCTCGGATCGTTGATACCGCAACATCGCTATGAACCACTTTTGCATTTTGATGCTTTTTAAAAGGCATTCGTGGATTGCGCAGCCGAAAGCGAAAAACATTGTTGACCTTGCTTGTGACCCCCTCCACCGGGCAAGTTAGAGGAGAATAAAGTACACCGATACGCGAAGCCGGATAATGCAGGCTTTTGTTTACATTTTGATAACGTTGCACGCATTGCTGGTCGTATGTTTCGCGGCTAGGATGTGTATTTGCGCGTTACTATTGCATACGGAAATGTTTCAGCACATGCATTTTTACGTGACCCCAGACCAAAGGCAGGCTCTCTTCTTTGTCTATTCTCGTCTCTCCTTCACTTTCTTCCCTCTGTATTGTGCGCGTTAGTAAGCAACGGTGCCTGAATAATAACTTTTCCTTTTCTAGATGCTAGGCAGGTCATTTTACGAAAACTCCGGCGGTGGACGGTGTGTCTGTGTGAATGTTGCTAAGAAAAAGTTGAACTTACGTAACCTTATCGGTTGACTTGGAAGTGGACCTGGCGAGTGTCAAGAAAGTGTTAGCATGACTTATAGCTCGACGAGCGAGTAAGTTGTTACAGCCAACGTTTACTTTTACTACGCTAAGGTTTTACATGTCCACGCTATCCTAGCGATATCTGCATCCAGTCCTGCATCAAAAAGACGACATAAACGAATTTAAAATTAGTATATATATATAGCCATTCCGATTTTTTTGTTTTGTTTGTTTAGTAACTCTGGAAAAACCTACGTGGCCGAATTTTGTTTCATTCTATATATATATATATATATATGGCAATTCATCGCGGCCTCGCATTACTTCAGTTACCTACGCATCCATAAAATCAATGTTAGTGTATCATCCAATACGTATCGAGTACTTGTCTTCCATTGGGACAATTTCTTCTTTGTAATATCGAGCTAAGTGTGACATTCTGGACTTTTCTCTTTCTATATTTAGCTCTTTGTATCCTTGTATACAACATACCTGTCGTGGCATCTGTCAATAGCCTAATTGCTCTTGAATTTTCGTATTCCCATTCTACCCCTCCCCGGTCCCACTTTTCCTTTCCATATATACGTGCCAAACTCAATATGGAGGCCATTGTCAATTTCCATTTGCCTTTATATGACTTGTTTGCCTTCAATTTCATCATTTACTCCAATGCCCTCGCTCTTGCCCATTGCTGACTATTGTAACTAATCTCCCTAGCTACGAACTCTACTCTGCGATCCAACTTTGTTTTGATTATTGGTGCTGTTTTTACCAGCTACATCTGTGTAACCCAGCTTTTAATTGTGACATTTGTAATCCTAATACTAAATCTTAGCCTACTTTGTACTTCCCTGTATACATTTTGACGCAAGTTAACCGTTGAAATTGCGCTATTTTTTATTAAACGTTACGTCCGGTTCCTCCGCTGCTTGCCCACATGCATTCAATATTTGTTGAACTTCGCTAGTGCCCCGCCTTAACACTACTATATCGTCAACAAACAGCAGCACAGGTATCTTGATATATACACCCTTTTCTCCTATCTGCCATCCTAAGCCCATTAATCCTTCGCGCTATTCCCTCCATACACATTAAAAAAAACACCGGTGACAACGGACAGCCTTGCTTGGCCCCTATATATATATATATCGTTTTATGAGGGCAGCTTATACATGACCTGAGTTCTATATTTTATTCGTACACGATGTACAAAAACTCCTTACTATCTTAATAGTAGGCGTGGTCCGGGGTATCGCCGGTTGGATCCCTGTGGTTGAATAAAGTTTTTTGAGCGATCCTCATTGAGAATAAATGATAAAACATACCGCTAAGAATCAGCGGCAATGCTACCACAACTACTGACCATTTACACTCAGAGATCTACAGAGTAGCAATATTGGTATGTCGGGTTTGCTGTTGTAAAGCAGAAGGATTTAAAAAATCAAGTAGGCTTGCCTCTAGGAACTGATTCATGCAACCCATACGCACTTACACTTTTACGGTACCGCAGTTAACGACGATTTAGATCGTATAAAAAAATAATTCAATTTAAAGATTATAAAAATTAAATGCAATTTCAAATATAAAAATTACAAGCACTTTAGGCGGAAGTCTCACGCATAGAACACAATACAACTGCCCTATTATACAAATCCATTTGCGCAAGACCAGAATCAGGATAGAATGCATCTCTGAACATTGATTCGTTGCATTTTTCTTCCAATTCGTCACAGCAGTGCATGTGTCAGTGCACGTATCTATATTCACACTATACATTGACCTACTGTCACACATACATACACATAAGTAGCGGTCAAAAATAAATAACTCACTGACAAAACAGTGCATAGTAAACAGTAAACAACTTAGCATTTGTACACACACTAAACATGTGTAGGACATCGTTATCCCAGGGTTACAGCACGCAGTCTCTTCAACTAAACACAAAGACGCATGGCGCTCAACATCGCGATCAAGTAGCATCGCGTCGACGGCGTCAAGGTGCTCCCCCCCCAGGACGGAAGAACTACGCATCAGAAGAATATGTACTAAACAAGTGGAACCAGCAATATGAAGCAATAATGATACTAGACAGTATATATACTCACTAATATTGCCAAAAAAATAGTAGCACTTACTGGCACAACTGGTAACGGGCCGTGGTGACTGCGTTTAGCGACACTTACACCGCACTAGTAAAGCTGACTCACCCCTATGCCATATGTGCAACTCAGGGGGACAGTGTCTAGATAATTTCTTTTTTTAAGAAGGTTGTTTTTTTTAAATCTAGACCATCCTCCGTCTCCTACGGACTTGGAACTAAATCTTAAGAAGGACAGTGTGAGACACAGTTACGAACACTGTGCCTTACTCAATACAGAGCGAGGGCTACTGTCTCGGCTAACCCAAACGTGGGAAGTTTCTTGGCACACAAAGCTCTAGTATTTGAACTTCTTAATTATCATGAGTCCTAATGTATGGTAAGAAAATTCGAAAGATTTTGTCTCGGTGACGAAAAAAACCGCCACGCAAATTCAAACAGCTTTAAGTTAAAGCTGCCAGGTGGAGAAATCTCGAGAAGATAGTATTAGATTATCGACTAAGGAAAAGGAGGACTACTGGATTTTAGCAAATTTACGAGTTTCACACTATGTCAGTTTTAACAACGACGCCCGATGTGCATCCTGCAGTATACTAACAACAAATCTTTGTAGTAAAATGAATTTTCAACAAAATTAAAAAGCAGATCTACGCACCTAGCCTAGTGAGTTAATCCACAAGCAATTATTAATCATCCGAGCACACCGGTAATGAATTCAGCCAGCATTTTTTTTACTTCGCATACAAAATGATGCACATGTATATGCGTCAGCACACAAACTTGCTCGCACTGTACACTGAACGTAATGTCGCTCATGCATACGTATAAATATTGCTCAAATATACACATCCACTGAGCAAACAGTTCATAATACGCAGTGAGCAACTTAAAACCTGTATACGTACCAGACATATGCAGGACATCTATGTACCTAGCTCAGCAAGCCCGTTCAGACGCCTACTAATCCTAGCTCACCGGCTACAAATTCATGTTTTTAAGATAGCTGCCCGGATTACTGGGAGACGGCACGAGGTGTGCGGTTACGAGAGTTCAACAACACGAGAGGCACTTTAAAGGTCACAGCACGCTTTGCCGACCCGATAAGGACGAGTGGAAACGTTACCACTGCAGGTGAAAACTATACTTAAAAGCTAACGTGGCAATCCGCAGGGTGTATATTCCACCCACAGGCAATTGGCGATAAAATGGAAATGTAAAGGTCTCGGACCGAATGCCTACGTCTTCGTGTAAAATTGCTCTGAGTGCGTAATTGTGTGATATTTTAGTTCCCTCAGTGCGTAATTGTGTAATATTTTAGTTTAGCGGATGGCCCCCCCTCAAATCATCTACCTCGTATAGGAATATCGTAGCATAGAACCGGCAGGAACAGGGTTTTGTACACTAAAAAATCATTTTATAATATACATTCGTTTATAAGATAATAAATTATGCGAGCGCTCAACCCACAAAAAGTAGGCCTTTCGTGGAAGCAGTAATCAACTTTTAACGACGCGGCGCAGAGATTACAGCTTAACATTCAAGGGAGACAGGAGAGACCTAGATGGAGCTGCTACATTATAGATTCCTGAAGAACGAATCACAAGCACTTGGTAGTATGAGAAAATGCGACTTTCTGTGCAAGGAGTAAATGTTGCCAGGCTTGGTCAGTACCATCAAATAGTAATGGAAAAAATAAAGAGATTTATTTATTTCCTCACATCGAAATTGTTAAAGATACCAATTGCCTTCGTTTATATGTAAAAGCTACTGGCGTACGCCGGCATTTTTACCATAGGTGGTTCAGACTAATAAAGAACGTGTTTAATCTGCAAATCTGATCGCTGAGCCAAGCTTCTTGAATAGATTCGTAATAAAGAATAAAGTTTAGAAGCATCGGGAACATAAAACGGCCCAGTACAGAGCTTTGCGAGGTTCCTAATATCGACCTGTTTACACGTGAATTAAAATCGTTCAACCCTAGTCGCGTGCCTCCGACGCGCTAGATAGGACTTTAATCAGACGACCCTGATTCCAGGTTCGCTAGCATCTGCAATATCTGCAAGATGTGTCTGCTGAGCCAAGATGAGAATTGTTTACCTGTCGTTTTTTGCGGAGGTTTTAGGAATGCTTGATGCATATGCGTCACAACCAGCTAGCCCCACGAGTGTGAGAGACTCAAATCTACTAAATCCGTATTCCTCTCCAATGCCCAGGCGAGGCACTGCTTTGGCGGTAAAGGTGGTGACAACAATTTTAACAGCAAAATAACAAATATTGCTACTGTTCCTTCTACTGCGGTACAAAAACTCCGCACTTTGCGCCTGGTTTCCTTACGGGCCAGCTCTAAATGAGTTCACGTTGTTAGGCAAAAACAACAACACTTATTATATAATACATCATTACCAAACAAGAAACGAGGCTTCTAAAGTGAGCCCCAAATTATACGCTCACCTCTTCTCTTTAGGGTCAAGTAAAACACTTTGTAGTAACGAGCTATGCCTTTTCGTTCCCCCTTTAGCCAGGTCCCCACGTTCCGATAGCCTAAAACTTGTTAATTAGAAGAACGCGTGGCCAAAGGTTGCTCTTTAGCCCCTTTCAAGGGTTTCACTCCATAACAGCTGGCAACCGAGCACTCTTAAAGAGCACTTCACATTAAACTGCAAAACTAGATAGGTGAACATTGTATGGTCAATTATCTTCGTTTGGCTTCTGACGAACAATGCGTCTAAACTAGGCAAATCCTAATAAACATGTGTTTAAATAGAGTTCGTTGGTAGAATATTCGCTTGTCAATAATCTAGTACCCGTATTACCAGAACAATCCTATTATGATTGCAGCAGAACTATCTGCTGCAAGACGAACAAACCCGGACGAGCTGATTCGTCGGAACATACATGCATATATATATATATATATAAATTGATTTATTGTTTGCTTAGCACGTATCCTAAATACACATGTCACCCTTGTATGTCTGGGCGCTTAGAGCAGCAGCATAAGCGTACATGTTGAGTTAACATCAAGGATTGAACCAGCGACATCCGGTAGATGACAACCATGATCAGCGCATAACACCCTAAATATATATATATATATATATATATATATATATATATATATATATATATATTCATATGAATAGATTTAATTTTAGGATAACGGGTACACTTTATTACACAGGGCATCATTTTATATCAGGAGCGCTTAAAGTGGCAGTATAAACGGTCATGTTGAGATATCTAGGGTTTCCCTAACAGTCCTTATGACGATATGGTCGCTGACTTATTCCGGTTTGGTTTACCGCCTATTCTTATTGAGTATCGCTATAACAAAATTAGGTCAATAACAGGGCTCAAACCGGCGACATCTCGGTAGCTGACAATCATGAACAACCCACCTTAGACTACGCATATATATGTACCAGGGCATGGATGTTGCATACCAGAATACAATAAGCTAAATGTATGAAGGGAAAGTGCAGAATCTCGAGCAGATTGTGAGTTGGGAAATGAGTGAATATTTGAACAGAATGCACAGCCTTGAGGGGAGCGGAATTATAGGCCTGTTAAAGGCCCTAGCGTTAGGACCAAATGTTAGAAAAGACCAGGTCCATATTACAAGGAAGAACTTGTCCCAATGGAGGGCAAATACTCAGTAGGTATTGGAGGATGATACAATGATGATATCGATGCGTAGGTAGTGTATATGCTGCCGCTTTAAGCGCTCCTGATATAAAAATGGTGGTGACACGTTTAATTTAGTATATATATGTCAAGCAAATAATGAATCAATCAGTCAATCAATACATCATATATAGGTGGCGTATGATGGCATACAATATATGCACGGGCGCACCGCCGGCAAATTTCACAACATGCGCGCTTCCCGACCGACTTCACGTGGAGGCGCCTCGACTAGCAAACACGTTAGGAACTAGCAGCTGGGCTGTGACGTACAAGCCGTCTTTAGCTCGAAGTCAGCGTGCGGGACTATTAGAAGTTTGCGAGACAGTTGTTCATTAGCGACACATGGTTGGCATTCCGCGCCAGGAAGCATCGTCAGTTTGTGGTGAGCTGGCTACGCCGAAAGCTGCGCCTACGCTGGGCCAAGTTATCGAATAGTGCCAACCGTGCGTTATCTAAATAGTGTTATGATGGCAAATTTTCCTCTGGCTCTATTTGAAGAGTTTTACTGTTTGTTTCGACGCGCTGCAGCTGTGTCGTTGCCGTTAGAGTCGACGGCGTACGTCTTTTATGAGAATGGGGCCCGAGCTGACGTGTCATCCGAGGATTGTGGAGCTACCGTATGGGACCTTTGAAGCTTGCTTACGACAATGCGCTGATTGACGACAGCGCATTTCTTCGCTAGCCTAATTGGCATGAATGCATATGCATCTTATGTAGTTTATCGGGATAGGGCATTATCGCTCTGCGCCGTGGACGCCAAAGCTGCGCCCTCCCACACAGGTCGTGCGACGCGATTTACTTCTCTGTGATAGACTTACTACGCGAAACTCGGCACTAATTCAGTTAGCTCCAAAGCACGCCGAATAGGGGGTTTCTTTTAAGGTTATTGAAGAAGCTCCAAAAATAGCTTTTATAATTAAATGACTACACCACACACCGATTTCCCCTCTTTTCTGCTCTGTTGAAGCCCAAACACGCAGCAAAACAGATATATATATATATATCTTTTCAATTCAATTCAATTTCCAACGTGGTTTATTCACAGAACTGCATTTCACAACGCTTAAGTTCTCGGTAAATAAAAATGGTTGAAAAAGATGAGTCAAACAACAAAGCAGATAAGTACTCTCGACAAAATCCAAGAAGTGCTTTGTATAAGCACATTACACACAGTGGTATTACAGTGGTTAATGATTATCACAAGAACTTTAAAGCAGTAATTGGTGCGCTTGTTAGAACGCCGTACACCACATGAGGCAACAAACTTGCAAATATAACACACAAACGAAGTAGTCCACTAGTACAGCATCAATACAATTAACAACAACTATGTGTAAAAACATGTGGATAAATACAATCAAAAACTGAGTGTGTCCACGTATACGAAGCACAACAGTTCTAATACCAAATATACCTAGATCACACGCCTGGTTCCTACTGTAAATTAACAGGCCACTGTTTTAACTTGCGAGAGAAGAGGTGTTCTGTAGTGAGGCATCTTATGCGTTTTGGAATGTGGGTCCAGGTTTCAGGAAGACGGTAAGCAAGTGCGACTAGACTTCAAGGATACAGAGGGCACTGCAAAAAGTGTTGCGCGCCTAGCTGATGTTCGACTCATGGTAGGAACTAGTGGATAGGCACCCATCCATAGACACAAAACCACGCGAAATTTTGTACGCTAACATTGAAACCCGCAGCGAGTAAATGTTTTCTACCGTGAGTAGGTTAAAACGAATGAACAAGTCTCGGACCGAATCCCTTCGCCTTCTAGCCAAATGGCTCTAATTGCATCTTTCTGTATCACTTTTGCTCTTCGAATTCCGTCGTAGCCACCTCCTCAGAGAAGGATTCCATAGCATAGAACTGGTAAGAACACGACCTTGTACACCAGAAGTAAGGCCTCTGTGCGTACCCCCAATCAATTTCATTTTACTCAGCGTAGATATTACAGCATAGCACTTTGGCGCAATGTAATCCAGATAGGGATGCCACCTCATGTTTTCCTGGAGAACGAGCCCCAGACACATAGCGGTCTGCGAGAGCTTAATGTTCCGTTTCTTAATGATCTGGTTGTCAGATAATTATAGAAGCCTCGGCGATGCACGAAAAACTATGAAATTGGTTTTGTTAGCATTGACGACTAGTCAAAAAATGTTAAAATTGCTAATTAAATTATCAACATTTAAAAGCGATTGCTGCAAGTCCATATCAAAGTTCCGATGATTCACTCCGAACAGTAGCGTAGTGTCATCAGCAAAAGCTATAGCTGAGCCAAGGTTTAGCCTCTGAATAATTAAGCCTTAATAGAATTAAATTAAGTAGAATAAGAAATAATGAGCCTTAATAGAATTAAATTTAGTAGAATAAGAAACGTAAAAGGTCCGAGAACCGAGCCTTGAGGGGTACCAATATCGACCTGCTGCCATGAGGACTCTATTTTACCAGCTCGTACCACCTGTCTCCATCCTGAGAGATATGACCTAAACCAGGCAACCGCCGGCGCAGAGCAACCCAGCTGAGCGAGCATTTCAAATAGAAGAGAATGATCAAGGCAATTGAAAGCCGCCGACACGTCGAGAGAGACTGCGAGACAAAACTTATGTAGCTCAACCGAGTCGGACACTCGCTGCCATAAGTGGGCCAACGCGAGGTCAGTCGACCTACCCCTGCGAAAGCCGAACTGGTTTGAGGAAAATAAATTTATCCTCTCTAAATATCGATCTAGCCTAACCAGCACTAGTTTCTCGATGACCTTTGAGATCTAATCAACGACCGAGATCGGCCAATAATTGACTGCGCGGTTTCGCTCACCCTTTTTCTTAAATAGAGGAAACACCGCCGTATCTTTCAACCGTGATGGAAAGCTTCCAGACTCAACCGAACGATTTATAATGGCAGTAAGCGGACCTGCGATCGATGGAGCTGCTAACCTCAATAATTTTGCAGATACACCTATGACACCTCGACTCCAGCTTGCTTTAAGACGGAAAAAGGTACCATGAACCTTAGGAACAGAGACAGCAGAAAGTGAGAATGCATTGTCGTTTTTCTCCCATACCTCGTCAAGCAGGGTGGCCATATCTCTGTTCTTCTCGAGGTGAGCCACCGTGGTATTACCTAGCGTGGCAAAGTGACGGTTTAGCTCGTCAGCAATTTTTACTGGATCATCTAATGTTTCATCCTCCATTTATATATATATATATATATATATATATATAGGGTCTACAAAAAAGTATTTTCGGATTGGCGCTTGCGCGGCTTTCACAGCGCCCGCCCCGGCGCCTAGGCATAGATCATTGGCTCACTCTTCGTTGATTTCATGTGAAAACGAGCGGGAAATCTGCTGGTCTCAACCATTTTGAAATCTGTTTAGCCGTTTGTTCGTAAAAGTGCTGCAAAATGGAGGTAGAAAAATGCCAATTTTGGGCGATTCTACTCCATGAGTTTAAAATGGACTGAGTGCAACGGAGGCTCACAAAAAGTTGTTAAAATCGTTTGGAGATGCCTGTTGTACAGGCAGAATGTGCCAACAGTGGTTTGAGAAGTTCCGAAAGGGAAACAAAAAACAAGGTTTTTTTGTGTATTTGGTGGAATGTAGGCACTATGAACTTTTACCGCGTAACCAGACAACAAATGCGGCCGTGTACTGTCAACAACTCGAAAAGGTTCACAAACAATTAAACAGTCGTACTCTGCGCTCATTTCAAGGAAGGGTGTCCTGTTCCACCAAGAAAACGCAAGGCCCCACGTGAGTAGGGAGACCCTTTTGACAATTTCCTAGCTAAAATGGGAACTTTTGGAACATCCACCGTGTTCCTCCGACTTAGCACCATCTGCTTACAGCCTATTCAGATCGATGCAAAATGTTTTAAGTGGTAAACATTTCACTTCTATCGAACACGTGCGTTCTGGACTGGAAGAATATTTTGGATTTTTGTAGAAATTTGGAAAATTATTTAGGAATCGAAAACCTTGTAAATCGTTAGGCAGAGGTAGTATCTTCCGGCGGAGAATATATAAATCAATAAATAAGACCCCGTGTCTCCTATATATGTGTTTCTTTATAGCGCCAAAACCGAAGACTTTTTTGTAGCCCTAATATATATATATATATATATATTCAATCTGTATAAAAACCCATTATGTTAAAATGTGTGCCACAGAACAAACGTACGCAACTGCGGAAACGCCTACTAAAACTGCCAGACGTGTCCCAGCTAGAGATGTACTCAGCAAAGGAAGAATCCGGATATGCCCGTGTTTGTCATATATGTACACGAATACCAGGGAACATACCCTTTTCAACCACCTATCGTTTTAAGTCGTATAGTACAGACGCACATTTAACTTAGGCTGTAAAACTTCCGTTAGATAATGCTAGTGCAATGGAACCGAAATATTTCTCCCCGACTAAAGCAAACGATTATGTATGTAGCACTTAGTATTTAGGATAGACTACCGTACTTGAAAGTTATATGAAAATACAACAAACACAACGGCCATATATCATAGCACACTTTCCTTGATACTGATATCAGTCTCCAGGTGTGTAGATGTTAGAGTTACTTACTGCCCTAGATGCTGCCGAAGTTCGGTTCAGTGCTGACTTGACTTTGAGAGGCAGCAAGCAGCTAGATCCGTTTGCATCAGGGACGGTTCGTAATTAACGGGACGATGGCGCTAAGTCGTCGCATTTTGATTAAGTAACGGCCGACGTCAGGCTAGACAATCTAGGCGTCAGAACATAGACGACTGTATTGCGCAAAGTAATCATTTGCGCATTACGAGGAAGATGAAAGATTAGACAAGCGGCTTCGTGCAGTTATCATTACCGATTTCGCGGCGCTGTTGGGCGCACTGGGCGCATAGTTTGAGCCACCTGGCGGCACTAAAATCTATTTGCCACTAGTGACAGTTGACACGGCCTACAATGCAGACACGCACACATTAAAGCACAGCTTCGTTCGCCGCTCTGACTGACGACGTAACATGATTTGTTTCGTGTACAAGACAATTTTCGGCCAACCTGCCTACGAACTATCTCGACCGCTCTCCGCCAATCAATTCCAGAAAGTACGTCAGTTGTCCGTGTTCGAGCCCGGTGGTGTGGTGGGTGCATGCGTCTGCGTCTCGCGACCGGAGGAAGACACATAGGTGCGCGGGTTCGAGCCCCACCGTTGCCCCACATTTGTATTTATGGGGGTCTGTCTATGAAGCAATGCAAGAAAAGCAGTCCCATGGACGTTAAATCTTGGTTAAGAGTCAGCCCTGAACGGTTATTAGATATACAGACGTAGTTAAAGTGCGTATCCGTCCTGAGTACATCTAATACTGAATGGTAACTTCAAAACGTATTGTAACTCTAAAGAAATAGAAGCTGAACGTCATGCAGAACATCTTCGACCACTTCTTCATCTATGTGCTTACGTTAGTGTTCGCGTGAAACGTAATCACGTTTTATGTCGAGCTTTTTGCACACGTATTTTGGCGTTATGCTGTTGCTTATTACCACGTCTTCATAATACAATTGATAAGAGCAAAGTATGCAAGCTTTTCACACTGGTTTCAAGCGTTAACCCTGAGCGTTTGCACAAGCGAAAACACACACTTTTTGCAGCCGCACTCTGATTTTTGGAGTCTATGTGCAGTATAAACGGCAAATATTGATTGGAGTAATTGCAGTTATTGCCAGCAGGCCACTCGGTGGGTGAAGAATTTTAAAGATAGCACTAATACCCAGAGCGCGATTAGCGGTATCTAAAATCAACTTAGTGACCACATAGCAGTTGGTGCAATAAAGTTATTGCAGGGGTGTCATAGACTCAGTATATAAATTTCTTCGAGCTGACGCTTAGCCAAGATTTAACGTCCACGGTACTGCTTTTCGTATTGCTTCATAGACGGACCCCCATAAACACAAATGTGGAACGGTGGAGTTCGAACCCGCGCACCTATGTGTCTTCTCCGGTCGCGATGCGCAGGCTAATGCACCACGCCACCGGGCTCGACAAGACTCAGAATCTACATCTTATCGATTTTGGTTTCTCTTACAATATGCTGCAAGGCTGCTTGATGGAGTTAATTGAATTTCGCAAATGGCTATAAAGAAACGCATTTTAGGGAAGCTGTGAGCAGAATATTGTCAAATCTCGGGATACATTGTCATTGAAACATCGGTCGATGTTACTTTTTAGATTGATTGATTAGATTGGCGATATAAATGTAGTAGCTGGTAATCTATCATGTTTAACTATATCGTCACGGAGTGCTAATACGTGATCGAGAGTTGAAAGGTTAAGCCAAATTAAAACGCTGTACAAAACCTATGTATGCGTATTGCCCAGTTTGATACACGTTGTGTATACGCTTATGACTTCTATGGTATTACGCAGAATAAAACTGCTTCAGTGGTTAAGTCTTAAGATGATTATAAACCTGTGGTAGGTGGTTATCATCTGTGGTCGCTTATTTCAATTATTCTCATAGAGCTCTTTAAAATAAATATCGTCTCTGCTGAGATTTCGTTTTAAAGTTTACAAGTAGTATCGCTTTTTAATGAATGTTAATTAAGTGGATGGATTCGTAGCAAAGCCGGTATCAACCGAGTTTTGTCAGCGTCATCAACGCCGCTTTGGCACTATGCCTGCCAAGTGAAACTGTAGCGCTGAGCTGAGAGATCGATTCAATAACGAGTCACAAATAACAAAAACTTGCGTGCGATAGAGGACAAGCGCCTTCTTTGCATGAAGCCAATGAGACACTGGCGCATTGCATTTGCGGACCATCTGATTCGGGCCTCCCTAACGATGGCAAATTAAAGGTGTTTTTTTATACATAAAGGCTTTATTTGTAATATTTGGAGGTGTTCTATATATATATATATATATATATATATATATATATATATATATATATATATATATATATTATATATATATAGAAGTGCACTCTTCGAATTATTTTAAAGCGTGCATACGAATAGAGTGATGTAACGATAATATACACCGTAAGGGCCAAATGAAAAATTTAATGATCTCTCAATGCACTGTTCGTAAGCACCAGAGCGTCTTAGAACGCGCCGTGGAGGTTAGTAGGCTGCTTGTTCGCCAACCCGAAAAATTAGGTACAATCCCGCGGACCTAACTTGCAAGCCTTTATTCCTCACGGCGGTTGCCTCGCCGCTCCCCAATGCCCTAATTGAATTTGCAGATTAGTAGCTGAGTCTGATCGTGGCTGACGGCGTCTGTTTCTGACACGAAACAATATTTAAAATGTATATATATATAATATGTCCATACATATACGTAAATGCCTCCAAGTTGCAGGATTCGATTACTAGGCGTAGCTACGCGAAATGACTGTGTGTTTAACGAAATGTTTTTCTCGGAAAGGTGTTTTTTAATGGGTGGCTCACAATTTCGTCTCACAAATGTGCAACAGTTCAGGGTTTAATTTCAGACACATAATGGCTTCAGGCATTCTTGAGTTATCGGCGATTTCAGGCCAACCTAGGCAATACCCAAAGTAAGCCGTTTTCTGTTTTGTACGGTGTACTGTAGAGCGGATACGTCCTCCATTTAACCAAACACACCCTATATCTAAGGTGCTCACCTTGCATGCGCTGATGTCCTAACGAGTTCTCACCCAGTGCAGGTTCGATTTTTTGTACGGTGCTTCAGTCCACGGTTGAGGACATTACCCACTAGTGCGTAGAGAAGGGTATATATTATATCTGGTTCCAAATGTGCCATGCTGAAGCACAAAGCTTCGAATTTCGGGTACGTAGTAATTTAAATCTGTTTTCTCACATCTATCCAGCACGTGATCTGGGAGTCCACATGAATGCGAACCTTGATTTAGCCGCCGTATCAATCGGCTTATTAGAACAAAAAATAAACATATATACATATATCAAACATTTCCTTCAAGCATAGCAATGAAGCCGTGGCGTACTACATTTGCGGACCATGTGGTCAGGCTCCCAAAACAGTAAAAAATTGGATGGGCCTGCTTTTCGCGCAGGTGTCTGAGATATGCCCGGGATGCTGGAACTCGGAAATTGCCCGAACGAGTCGATTGATCACATCGCTTGGCACTTGCTGCCGCCGCTTGAGTGCAAATGACTCGGACCGTTCTGTAAGGATACCCGAACGGTGGCCCGAATGGCAAACATCGGGTGTTGGCGGGAGTAGGATTGGCGGAGGCTCAAGGGTATGCTTTTTTAATACGAATAAGTGTAGACGCTGGTGGGATCCTTGCCTGTGTTTACCTTTAGTCACGCTAGGCGCTTCGTGGAGAAAGGGAGTTCCTATGTACGTCGGATTTCTTGACGTGCAGTGGTACGACTCTTGACGTGCAGTGGTGCGTTTCTGAACTCACGTTTATAGTAGTGCGCTTATTGACGTGCACTAGTATGTTTATTGACGTGCAGCGCACACACGACTAACGGGCGCCTACGCGCATTAAACGACCATCGAATGTATAACGTACGACCCATGCTACTAAACGCGGACATTTGGAGACGATTACCAGACCAATCCGCGGCTCAGATTAGGGGAGGGTCCGAAGACTGGAGAGGTACAAACATTAAAAGTAAATCCTCGGAGCTGTAGAAGACTAGCGACTTGCGATTTTTAGTGTATCGTGTCCACGCCACTTTATATAATTCACATATCCCCCTATCCCACTTTCTATTAATGGGGCGACAGGCAAGGTATGGACGTGCGGAGTGGCGCCACCGCGGATAAAACGGCGGCCTTCAACTCGGGAGGAATACTGAACGACGCAGAGAGAGGAATGGACTTTATGAATGCGTTTTCAAAATATCACTGGTACGGAGCACGTATGCACGGCCTTTTAGGTGCTGCAGAAGGTTCTTGATCGAACATTTGACCTAGCCAAGGACACTGTGTCCTCTCATGCATAGACCTTTGCCGATACGGTACGAGACATTCGCACGCAAGACGCCTGCCGGAGCCGTGGTCTGCGGAATTACCAAGAACTGTGAGGCTTGGACCCCCTGGGTATTGACGCTTTTCTAGAAAATGCTCACGGCAGTAGCTAATTCTTCTGATAATGCAGCGCTAAAGATCTCGGAACCTCCCCCCTAACAAAGTTCTGGGTGGTGCGTTCTATTGACGGCGTCTCACTTCATCTTCCGCTTTTTTCGGGCGCTTCGTGCGATCTTCATAAAGGATCAGCTTGTTGTACGCCCCGCCTGCCTACATGCATCAAGTGTGAGCATTCCGGTCATACGCAGACACCTGCTCAGTAGATAAGAAGATTCCTCCTATTTGCCACCATTGCGGGAGCCCGTCCCAAATGATCCGGGAATGCGCCACGGCCTCACTTCTATGTCTGTTACACCGAAGAATATCATTACCGGTGTTCACCCATGACGTGCCATTCCTACCTGTAGCAAGTCGGCACGTTAAGAGAGAAGTGACGACCAGAGGGTCCTTCTCGTAATCACTTGGCTACTATACTCGCTGCCCTGGCGTGCCCCTCCGGTGAATCACGGAGTCCGGCCGCAACGCCTGGCTCCGCCAAGTCAAACGCAAGTGGCGGGCGGGACAGCTCAAAATGATAAGTATTCTTTACATTACGACGCTTATTACTACAGGTCCGCCTTACCTGCCATACACGACAGGCTCTGCCAGAATCACCAACCCAGCGCACTGAACTACTTGACTGGAGCTTGGTTATATGCCCTGCCTGCAAATTGAATGGGGCGACGCGCATTAGCGCAACACTGCGGTTGAATCTTTTCTCTGGCCCAGTCGTACTCCACCGATTTCGTGTTAGTGATTACGCTATTGCGTGGTTTATTATGCGCCCTGAATGCAGACCAACGAGCATGATATTTTGATTTAAATGACAACTGAGATTTGCGGCCTTTCCGTATGCACTTGAGTCTCAATAGAAACGCGTACTAATGCTTTATCACTACGCTGCCGGAAGGTCCTCTGCAAGAATAAAGGGAATTGCATGTATGGCTCATTCTACTCATCAGTTACCAGATACCGTTTTATTGTCAGCTGATTATGTTCACTTCTAACCCATTTAGCCTTGGAAATGAGCTTGCTTGCCTGTTTGTGCTTTAGACGATAAGTAGCCCCCGTACTTGGTGTCTGTGTAGTGTAGATATGCTTTAGCATGGTCTCCACCCGTTGGTCAAGAATCTATCGCTCCAGTAACCTAACATGCCTAGCCTAACGGTCCTCCTGCTTGGGACGATAGCCTAAGTGCTTGCTGAGTCAACGAACAAGAGCAAACGTAATTACTTCTGAGTAGCTCGAAACGCCGCAGGCGCTCAGTGACCGACGACGATATAACTGCGAGCTCGGAAGCGAAAATTCGATTTATCTTCATGGGGTTTCCTTTGAGGTCATGGAGTTTGACGGTAGGTGGCAACGCACGACGCGCGGGGCGACAGGTGGAGCAGCCGAGATCCTCATATAATTGCAGCCCGAGAGCAGAAACCTTGACCAGCTGCTGAAAACCCTTGCAGCTGCCGAACGAGGCGCGCCCCAACCTATCTATGCTACTTTCTATAGCGGCTAGTCGACCGCGCCGATTAATTTCGTAGACCAACTACTTGGTGTCACAATACACCCTGTCCTGGTATATGGTGGATAACACGTTCGTTCGTGTTGCTATCGCTAAATGATCCATGCTTAGTGAGGCAACTACATGATTGACACGCACTAAAGTAACAACTAACGAAATTACCTGATCGGTTCACTAGGTCTTAGCGGGAATAAGCATAACCAAATCGAACACATTTCTTAGTTTGCCGATTTGTCCCCAATGCAATGCAGGCCGTTTCGTCAAACACGATTGATTGTTTATGTATTAATGCAGCAACGGTATTTATATATATATATATATCTAGACGCCACAGAGCTAATTTTATAAGTGGTCGACTGTGGGAGTTTAAAGGGTAAGCGGAAGGGGGTGATCTCTTCTCTTTCACTATCGTGAAATGCGGTTCACTAAGAAGGCGAGCCACTATTTGTTGACTGACTAAGTTAATGACGTCGAAACTGCCTTAACCGACCAAAATAAAGGTAATTCGTTTTTCGGTACAGTTTAAGTGTTTTTCAGCGCGTACATCACAGTGATCGCTTGACGTTCGCTGCGTGACGTATTTATATAAATATATATACAAGAGGAATATTTATTTAATCTTCTTTAAAATAGTTCCCGCCCACTGCAATGCACGTGTGCCACCTTTTTCTCACTCTTTTTTTTTATCAAATTAGATGACTTCAAGAAATGTTTGCCCAGAGTTCAGGCCTCTTGCGTCGGACCTGCTCGCACGATCGTCTTAAAATTTAGCGGCAGTATTTTATACTAATCGTAGATCTAGATGGCATAAATTAGTGGGATATGATTCGAAAAAAAAATGTCAAAAGAACTTTAGTGTTGAATCCGCTCTGTCTGAATTTATTCGATAGACACTCACCTTGGAAGAGCCAATAGAAGGATTGGGCTTTGGTCTCGAAGTCGTAACCATACACCTATGACTCGTCTTCTGTTATCACTCTCTAAAGCAATCCAAGGTTTCCGCAGCCGCCTACCTTTCCTTCCCGACGGACGTTCATGTGCTAAAAATTCAACTTTGAAAACTTCGCTGTTAGGCTTCCGACGCATAACATATTAGCCAAGACTGTTAGAATTGATTCTTATAATAGCTTTAATTCATCGGCTATCTGCCTGATATTAATTCGATGATTGCTGATCACAAGATTATGAGCTTTTTCAGCATTTTCTTCTGTTATTTAAATTGAAGACCTTTTCAAACGCGGTCTTAAGCGGTCTCTTCCCCGTCCGTCCTTCTGTCTCTTTCACGTGCGTCGCAAAATCGACGGGACCACGTATACACAATCGGGACAGTGCTTGACTGCCTTCGGCAGTTTGTAACGTTTCCACGACTGAAGAACATATGATTTGATTTGAACACAGAATTTAATGCTGATTCGTTGTTTCTCCATTTTTGGGTGCTTACGAATCGCCGAACCATTGTTTTCTTCACTTTTTTGGACCTAACTCAAACAATAAACACCGCCACCGATTTGGGCTAGTGTGTAGTTATGTAGTTGTGTTATGAATGGTGTTTCTAAGAAAAAAACATATTTTTATACATATATTATATATTATTAAAATAAACCTTCTGCCTGGCAAATGGTGTTCCGAAATCGAGTTTTGAAAGAACCCTATGCGGTATCAGTTATATATATATATATATATATATATATATGTTATTCTAAGATTATACGAAAAGCGACGTAGGGAATTGTAAAGTTTGTAAGGCAATATTTTTTCCAATGGAACATGGTCTCGGAGAACTCTAGTTCGGAGTGAGAGTGAAATTAATCAAATTTGTGTCAATGGTGTTCTTGCTTGACAAAGAAGCACAAACGGTAACACTGCAAGACAACCAGTCCTCCTATAGCAATAGATAAGCACATGTCGTGTTCGTGAAATATGATTCTGCTTCCCCTAAACGGCATACGAGGCCGGCAGACGCGGCATGGTCGTTTCGAAGCGAAATCGCAGAAAACAAGTTATATTGCTGGTAACCACACTCAACACCTCAGAATCATAACCCTACAACTTTTCACAGCGCTCAAGGTGACACATTCAGGTAAATGTATATTTCATAGTAATTATTTTGGTGCCAAATATGTTGAGATCCGATTCGTGGTTTCGAAGTAATTGAGGTTTTATTATTATTATTATTATTATTATTATTATTATTATTATTATTATTATTATTATTATTATTATTATTATTTTTTATAATAATAATAATTTTTATTATTTATTCAATATTTCGGTGTTTTCCTACAATTGTGGGATCTAAACGTGTACCCGCCTAGGCTCACCCCCGCTCCTCAATCCATGGAGCCGATGACAGCGGCGGCGTTTCCCCTACACATTGCGAGCGAGAGTTGCTGACGTAGAAACTCACCCTCGCGCTGGTCACCCGTGTTAGCACTTATTTTGATACCTAGGTCTTTGAGGAAGATACTTGTGTTTTTGCTGATTGGACCCATCGTTTCCATGGCGACGGGTACGAAGTGGTATCTTTTCTCTAGGTCAGAGTATTTGCGCTTTTTTGCAATCTCATCATGTTCGGCAACCCACCCTGACCGGGTAGCGCTATGCATCAAGTATGACGGAGCCACTGTACATGATACCGTGGCATCCCATACTAGACATTTGCCCTTAGACCATGGCGGAATGGTGACGCCGTCGGGTCTTTTGTCGACTTCGAAACCTAACCTGGGCTCTAGGGTGCTTGGTATGCCGGCTCTACGAAGATTATTATTATTATTATTATTATTATTATTAATTTTATTATTATTATTATTATTATTATTATTATTATTATTATTATTATTATTATTATTATTATTATTATTATTCTAATACACTATTCTACTACATGCCGCTTGTCCGTTTTAACCAACGTTAATTAGGTCGCAAACAGCCCGAGCTCCTCGGCCTTTCTTCCATTTGGGCTCACGGCAAAAGTCCGTTAAAATTTCACCGACTTACTTTGGTTGATAACTGGAACCGTTGAACGGGGGGAACAAAAACATCCAGGGAACAATAACTGCGAATAAAATGTCGATGATAATAAGGACGATAAGGATGACAACGTTGACAATAACAATGTTCCAAACAACGGCGTTTCCTTCCAGGAAGAGCCTTGAAAGAAAGAGTTCATTATAGATATTTCTGTTGAGACGCCCTATTGTCCTGCCGCTCTGGTCCGCCCATGTAGTCCAATCTCTATACAGTCGATGTATTTTGTTCACGTACTCTAATCTCTTGCTTCTGCTGTATAACCTTGTAGGGGTATACATACAGTCGTATGCTAGCAGTCGTGATGTTCGGATGTTCGAAGTGTTCGCTCCCGCTAAAGGCGGGTGAACAACTAGTGGTGTGCAACCAAGTGTGCTTAGAATGTTCTACGGGAGTTGTCTGAACCCCGCGACCCCCAAGGATGCGCATTCTATTGCGTGTGGAGCTGGTGGCCCCCAGAAGTTAAGCCAGGAGACGATCAGCGGCCGACAAGTGAACTTCAATGGAGTTTTGTGAAACTGTGGTTAGCACTCTCGACACTGCAGAAGCAGGATGCCGAAATCAAGGCAATCCCACGTAAACGGTTTGCGCTTACAATCAAAGGGAACTTAAACTCCACGCTAGGTAACAACGTTAGAGTAGCGAAATTGCCGGAATGCGGGCAAACGGAACAACGGCTGGCACACAGCGGAGAAAGCAGTGACGTCACTGAAATAAGCACGAGGAAGCCTATTGAAGAGAGCAGCAGAAACAGTGCTGCGCAGGCTCCAAGGTAAGCTCGGCTTCTGCAAAGTTTTGTAATGACAGACAACAAAACAAGACATTGAATGCAGAGGACCAACGAAACAGACGGTAAATTAGAAGTCTATCGTAGACCTAAAAAGATCGCCTTGAGAGTGGCACGCGTGGCCCAGAAGGCGCCGGCAGTTGGGCTGCAAGCAAAGTCTGGAGCCCAGCAGAGCATACAAGCGGTCTGGAAGCTCTGTATGTGCTGTGTAACGAAGATTAAGCAGAAGTGTTGCCGAAATAAAGCCTGCTCCGTCGCTAGGCCTGGGAGATTCTATTCGAATAAACGGGAAACTCTTGCGCCTGGTGGTTCAAGTCCCTGTAAGTGACTGACTAGTTCTAGAACTGCAAGCGTAGAGGCACGTGCTCCGCTAGGCTCTGGGACAATGGATATTGCACGTGATGGCATATTTTAAACGGTTGACATTGCACTCCTCACGAAGGCGCTTGACAAGGGCCGCATGGAATATTAATGATATGGGGGGTCTCACCAGCTGGCTTTCTTAACTGCGGGAGATCCGGGAAAACCTGTGGGTGGGTTATCTTACCGTTTTTGGGAGGTTTCGGGAATGTTTGATTCACAAAGATGTCACAAGCAGCTAGCGTTAGTCGGGTGGGATTCTGGATTATATATAATCCTACATAAACGCTCACCACCGATGGAATGCGTCAGAAAAGATTAATTCTGCGTAGTGCTCCAAGCTAAAAGGAGGGAATTAAATGTCTCTTTGAACAAAGCTTTAGCTTTTCAGTATTAAACCTGTCACCATGCCAAACATCGTCTGCGGTAACTTTAATGCCAGATTCGATTGTGAAGCTAATGATGAGAAAGACGAGGCACCTCTTTAGCTAATAGAAAAGATTCGTGTAAGATGTGCGAACGTACGTGAGGACTATACAAAAATGGTCAATAAATATTGACCAACTTAAGTCACAATGGGGGCAGCACTATCAACCTGTTGTGTCACAACCTTATTAACATTGACGCCAAAAGCTTCGATGTTCTCAAGAAAGCAGTCTAAATTCACCAACCAGTGTTGGCCCTTATCGACGTTCTTAGTAGCGGACGAACGACACGTCGCGCTGGTCTACAATGAAACAGGTTGATTTTTCTCGTTTGGACAGAGCGTTAGGCGAGCTTAAAGTGAGTTCTGATATTAATACCACGTGTAACCTGCTGAGGAAGAAGATGAATTAAGCAGTGAAGTGGAAAAGTTCATGGCAGAAAAGACCACGTTGGTGGCGTGATCTTTTCTGATGAGACTACTACCTCGCCCGCAGTGAAGTGCTCGGCATTTTGCAACAAGCAAGAGCACTATCATCACTGCAAGGCAGGCGGGTCTTTTGACTAAAGAATAGCTTATATAAGACTCTGGTATAAACATAAAAGGGAATACGCGATCCGGTTATGGCGCGACTTCGTAGAGCGGAGAGGCAGTATGGGCGTACCGGCTTTGTAGTGGACGAGCGGAGAGTCATCTAAGTAGTAATTTGTTCAATCATGACGCTGCGATCGTATCCCCAATTGCACAGCACCTACGATCTCTCTCGAAGACAATGAGCTAAGGACCTCATCCGGTTCACTATGAGCACTAGATCCAGCCGTCTCTTGGTGGAAACTCTTTGTGATTTCTTTAATGTCATTTTCAAGAGGAAAGAATTCCTAAAGTCTGGCATGTCGCCAGGCTCTCACTCCTGTTCGAAGGCAGGCATAGAGATAACAAGCAAGATTGAGATTTTGGTCGTGGAGTGGCGTTAGAACATTTCGTACATTGAAGAAGACTTTCTGCAAATGTGTTATTTCCACGTTTTTCGGTCAGAAACCGAGCAAACTGTGGTACAACACAGAGGTATTTTGTGTGCAGTTTTTCTAACTAGTGCAACTAATCTACCAAACAGGAGTAGGTGGCATTCTTTTAAATGGAATAGCAAGCTTCTTTGATAAGGATACGTTACTGCTAGACAGGAAGCATGAAGTATTGCAGATTAAGCAAGATCAAGGACACTCCACAAGGAGATCCGCTATGCTGCGCATCCATAGTTTATCCTTCTACACTAAGAAGACCACCGCTAAGAAAATCAAACGTAGAGGTTGATTGGCTAGAGAGACTACAGAGATTAGAGACATTACACGTTGCTGCGGCAAAGCACTGGAGTTTGTTAACTATTTCCCGTATTTTGGCCTCTGGGTTCTTCACTTAATGACGTTCACAGTGCATATAAACGAAACAGTACGAACGGCTTGTTTATTTCTCTCTCTCTCTCTCTTTACGGAAAAATAGGCAATGTCCGAAGACTGTCTGTTTTCTCACCCATTAAGCCATTTGTCCTTAAGATCTTTGTGCCGGGATTGATGTATGATCTTGACAGTATATGGAATCATCTCAAGCTGGCGAATTTCAATCAAGTTGAGAATTGTTTTTTATTATATATGAGGCGAGTGCTTTTGTTTATCGATGCGAGCAAAAAGCCGCTTTTTACATCTTAAATTAGGCTATCCACCAGCCACTGGAGCAATCCGCTACTAAGGCTGAAGATGCCGCGTGC
The DNA here is from genome assembly GCA_003439945.1 of Dermanyssus gallinae. NCBI lineage: Eukaryota > Metazoa > Arthropoda > Arachnida > Mesostigmata > Dermanyssidae > Dermanyssus > Dermanyssus gallinae. The sequence continues at coordinate 200,691 of QVRM01002760.1, forward strand.
AGAACCTTACGAAGGTTTATTTGGGATATGGAATCTAAAGTCGAGGTCGGGGTTTGGACGTATTCAATGCTGTGCCCCTTTGGTATTGCATGTGCCAGTCGCCACGTATACACTAAGAACATAGTGCATGGTCACGCCACTTTTTTTACAAGGAGTACGATTGCACTCGCCGATTTGGCATGTAGAGGTGTGCCAAGTATATTTTCACCACTTCTCTTGCCGGAAGCGTGAAAAAGCTGAACAATGATGAAGACAACCTTATGAAGTGCGTATTACACTAAATTTGAGTGAAATAGACAGAATTGAATACATAACTTGGTAGGGGGGGCATAAGTGCCGTGTACCCTTCTACTGTACCGTTTTTTTCTGAATGTTTCTACAGGCGTCTTTTTTAATTGTAGGAACTAGAACGTTTAGCGTAGTCTGCATTTTGGTGACGTCCACCGATTGTCGGCCGACGGATAATTAATTAGGAACGGTCATCAGGCACACATTGCTTACACGCACATACATACCAACGACGACAAACGATACAGCCCAATAGTTCCGTCTTCTATGTGCCTTCTATGTGTCCGTCGCGTCTCTCTATAGTATATGTATGTATAACATGTTTTAATTGTGCCCACGTCTCGCTTTGCGTGGCTTTAAACTCTAGATGTAGAGTTTGGAGGAGTGGTGAGCGTGTGTGTGTGTGTGTATACTCTCAAAGACTCTGCGGCCGAGACGTCCATTACTGTGCCGCAATAGGGACAGCTGCACCGTCGTTGCCTTCGGCCTCAGCCGTGCCTGGCCGAACCAACTACGCGCCCGGGTAGTTTTCCCTCTCTGTGTCTCTCTAAGTTGGAAACTTACGGCTGCTGCGGTTACAGGCTGCCATCCGGCCTAGCTAAGTGACCGCGCGCGTGTGTGTGTGTGTAGCTGTCTGGATGTCGTCACCACAGTGCGTCAGCGACGAGGCGTGATGATAATACAGCAGGAAGGCGAAGGCAAAGTTGGCCAATTGAGTTGTTGGCACTCGAAACTATGTTGGAGCGACGGACAGACGGACGTATGGACGCAGAGACGACAGTTACATATGGATACAGTGTGCGGGTCCACAGTTACATGTGGATACAATGGGACGGCATGCGGTCGATGCCGAGCCGCTGGGGGGACCACCCACTAAGCTACGTCTCGCCAACCCCTCAGCCCCTCCCTCCCCGCCTGCTATGCTTCTTGGCGCGGGGTTGTCGTGTCGAGTCGTGTCGTCGGAACGCGGGCGGAGGGATGCCAATAATGTATCCGTCGCCGTGTCCCGTCACACAGAGTCGTTTCCGCCGACGGAACTACAACAATGACGCGTGACGCAGACGACAAAGACGATGGCAACTGAACTGGTGGGTCGCAATTAGAGTTGACAGAGTACCGCACAGCCACCGCACGACCCCAACGGGACAGAACACCGCAGTAGTGGGGGTCCTTTGTTTGAAAAGAGAGAGAGAGAGAGAGGAATAAGGGGAGGAGGAGGAGGAGTAAGAGAAGAAAGTCTACGTCATTGCACGACAATGAGAACGTTCTTGTCTGACTGCTACAGTTCCTGCAAGCGCTGCTGCTGCTACTGCTGCAGATGTCGCTGCCGTTTGAGTTCACTACAATGGGACGACCCAAGTTCTTTTCGTTGTGGCGTCGTCGTTGACGCCACGTCGGACCTCTTTTCCGCGGCAGGTCATCTTTAATAGAGGGGTTTGTCGTCGTCTTCGTCCTTCAGTAATGACTGCTATCTGTGCGCTGCGATCACTCGCCTCGATTGGGGTACTACTACTACTACTACTAGCAGCTCTCAGACACATGCGACTTAAAAATATACGCTTTAAGATAACGAGACCGGCAAACCGACCTACTGTGAAGCGAAGCCTTCTTGCCCCCCCCTCCTTTCAGCCCATTTGCGAATTGAGTAGTCCCGCCCTCATTGTTCCGGCTCATTGGGGCGGCCCTTTGTATACGCGGCTAGGAGTGCGGGTGAGAACCCGGAGATCCTTACGGCATACTAATACTAATCATTTGGGCTAACCTCAAATCTTGACAGTGCTGTAAGCATCAATCGCGTCCGTTGTATCCAATCTTTGTACGAGTTTATATGCATATACATTCATCGGACGGAATAGAAGAATGTATTAATTAATGTGATAATAATAATAATAATAATAATAATACTAATACATGATAATACTAGTAATAATAATAATATAATAATATAATGATACTAAGAGTCTAAACTATAATAATAATAATAATAATAATAATAATAATAATAATAATATTAAACACGTGTGTAGCAATTCATTTAATCAATAACAAGCATTTCCAAGAAAATGATACTTTAATATAATAATACAAATATTGTACGAAAATCATATGGTAGTGCAGTAGTTCTGACGAGAGGAAATCGATAAAATTTAAAACTGATATTGCTAACAAGAGAAGACGCCGGCAAAAAAAATACGAGGAACAAACAAACTTTCTAGTGCTTCTCTTGAAGACCGAAGGATTAGGAACATCGGCAATGGTGGAAGGAATTCTACGGGGAAGTGAAAATATCTAGCTTAAGTCTGAAGTGAAATCACCTATTTTCCTTAAGCCACATATTTTTTTTAAAAAATTGTAAAGCTGAACATTTCTTTTTTTAAATATGCGGTCCCGAGGAAGGGAGTTATTTGATGGAGAAATTTGACATACCAGCTTGTTCAGAAAGTGGTATTTTCCGACATTCTAAAAGCCATCCGGCGTGGCTCGCGAACGAAGAGTAGACGTATTTAAAACAGTTTGCAAAAATCAAGATTTCGTAATGCCTTACGCATATCATGTGAATAAGTTTGGTGCCGAATTTATGGTCGATCTATTCGTATTATGATAACCATAGGCCGTTTTCCCCCAATTCCGATGTTGAATTTCCATATATATATATTCTTTGCAGACGGCATATCTGTGCAAGTGGTATGTCGTACGTCTAGCATAATTGTAACGGAACGTAATTTCTTGTTTTTAACGCATATGTGTAGTTGACTTCTAGACATTTGCATGTTCTGTCAGCGGTTCTAGCTGCTATTCACAGCGGTCGCTCTTTGCTAGCCAGAATATTTGGGATAGGTGGATTTTCATCGACTACAGCCGTAACCGAGACTGCTGCATTTGTGTAAGTAATTACGATAAAAGTAAAACAATTCAGTATCAAGCCTTGTTGATTCAGACTATTTAGGCATTAGAAAACGTGTGCGTGCTATTTCCCAACTAACTGTACGATACTCGCGTAGCGTGCAGAGTTGCATGGTGCTTGTCTATTGTAATAAAGCCATCGTAATTTGTCACAATACCCATGCCCCAATATTTTGCAAAAAATAATAAGAGTAGAGATGCCGAATGAATTCAACTGTCCTGGCTGCTTTCGATCATCTGCAATTCATCACTTTTGCACTACCTAACAAGAACTTGTTACATTTCCGTTTCTATTTATTGAAAATTAACACGTTATCTCTTCCGGTGTGCCAAAGACTAGCAGTCTATATTTATGAAAATACTTTTTAGCAGCCTCTTACAAAAACCTAGAAGCCTAGAAGTCTAAAACTCACTAGTCCAGACAGAGTGCAGACTTCCTGTTTGCGCATGACTGAACAAGCTTTAACCATGGCATTTACGCAAAATTCTTTATGAAACTGATCATGTTTCAAAAAAATACTTTACAAAAAAATATTTACGTGCAGGGTACTAACTGGCACTATTTTTGTTTAGGAGGTTTTGAATAGTGCCTAGGGTGTTTAATAATAATAATATTAATAATAATAGAAAATAATCAAGGCTTTAATAGAGTCTCTAGACCAAACTACCACTGTCCCAGTCCTCTTATACAAGGCCTGCGGGCGCACATAACCCGTCCACATTCCCCGGCATCTCTACACAATCAATATGTAAGACCCATTCCAATACGCCTTCTTCCCTTTATACTTCTCTTAGCAATTCGTCATTAGCCAACCCCCAGAGACACTGGCCTAAACTTTAGCGCAGGCAAGTCGAGATCTGAAAATTGCCAGGGTCATACCTCGGGGAGTGAGAGAAGCCTGTGCCGCAGCTTACGCAAAGGTGTTAAATAATTCCAACTCAAAGCTGGATCTTGAAAGCTGGAATAGCCTAATGTCCGCTTCATATTTGATGCTAGCCTTACCGCATAGAAAAATCATGAAGCCACACTAACCAGGATAATCCAAGATAATGTGCCAGTGTACGAACAAGAGTGTCCCCGCAGACAGTTACAAGGACCCCAATTAATAGACTAGACGGCTCACCAGCGTGGCAGCAGACCGGCAGAGCGTGTCGATGGCTGACAGAGAACTAGCTGAGGGCGATGTGCGCTCTGTCGCTAGAGCCCTGCTGTCATCAGACACATTGGCAAGTCGCTCATTCCCTGCTGCAAGCGGAGCCAGACTGGATGGACTGCGAGCACGTCATCTGCGCGATATGCAGTTTGGAGAAGACGGGGGACTAACACAAAATGTTTCAAAATATAAGATTGTTGTTGTCGGGGGCTCGCTTCAGAAGAGAGGAGGCAATTCAGAATGTCACAAAAATACTCCCTGGTATCACGCGTGTGGAGCCAAACAACTTAGAAGTTCAAGGGGCCCCCGTTCGTCTACGACTGACAAACATGCATTCTCAAGCTGCGCTGTGCATTTAGAGATATTGCCTAGGGTCTTCAAGATTTAACTACCTAGTGCGTGCATATCCTGCTTTGGTTTGCCCTGTGAAATTGATCGCGTATGATGACATTAGCAAAGACACACCTAGTAAAATCCTATACGCCCAACGGCAGAGGCCAAGTCTTCCGATACGTAAAGGTGGTCTGGAAATAAGAAGTGTCATTGACCTAGCTCCTGTCTGCTACGCTGCTTCACTGATCCGATTTGGTTCGGCGGCAACCTCGTTAGTGGAGGGGGCAGTTCGACCACAAATAGGATATGAAACCAGTAAAGCACAGGACGCTATCAGAACCATGCTGGATCCGGGCCTCTTAGAAGAACATCCCAGCCAATATAACCTAGACGAGCCCAAAAGCAAAAAAAAGAAGCAGATATATCTTAAAGTGGCTTGTTTCTTGGAGGGACCGCACCGTGTTCTTGGCGGGGCAAGATCATCTCAGTGGGGGTTGGCTTAAAGCTTTACCGTCGCCTCAGTTCGACACTATGCTGGATCCCAACTCTTTCCGCATGATGTCAGCACTTAAAATCGGTGCTCTCATTTGCGAGCCGTTTCAGTGCGAACTGTGTGAAGAAAATGGTTGATTCCAGTGGCCTACACCCACTTAATTGTCTAAAGAGCGCCGGTAGAACATCCAGAAATGCTGAACTAAATAGTGTGATTATGTGGTCTCCTAGAAAAGCCGACGTGCCATCTACACTTGAACCGAGAGGTTCAGTGTCCGCTGGCGAAGAAAGGCCTGATGGGGTGACTATTGCATTATGGTTACATAGGAGGTCCTTACCTTGGGATGCAACGGTTTCGTGCACAACCGCGGCTTCCTATTTACATCACAGCCCAGTTGAGCCGGGGTGGGTAGCAAAGCACGCGAAGGCCAGGAAACAGAATAAATATGCTGGATTGAAAACAAGATAGATTTTGGCGCCTATTGCCATGAGGACACTAGGACGAATCAGCAAGGAAACCGATAAATTTCTCAAATATTTAAGTAAGCGAGGAGAACCGAGGAGGTCACGAACGACCGGAGAAATGGTCCATTCTTAAGGCAAGCGTACATCGCCATTCGAAAGCGTTTCGTCGGAATAGAAAAATAAAGTTTAACAGGCCCGACGTGAGGTTAGAGACCTGGATGTAATCAGTGACTCTTACCTCTCGTAAGAACAAGCTGGTTCAAAGAACGACCTGGTTTTAAGGACGAGCCGGTTTTAAAAACGAGCTGGTTCTAAGGACAATACAATTCAAAGAACGAGCTGGTTCTAAGGACAATACAATTCAAAGAACGAGCTCGTTCTAAGGACAATACAATTCAAAGAACAAGCCGGTTTGAAGAACGATCTGGTTTTAAAAACAATGTGGTTCTAAAAACGAGCCGGTTGTAAGGGCGAGCTGTTTTTTAGAACGAGCTGCTTCTAAGAACGAGCCGGTTATAAGAAAGAGCCGGTTCTAAGAAAGAGCCGGTTTTAAGAAAGAGTCGGTTCTAAGAACGAGCCGGTTCTAAGAACGAGCCGGTTCTAAGAACGAGCCGGTTCTAAGAACGAGTCGGTTTTAAGAGCAAGTCGGTTTTAAGAACGAGCCGGTTTTAAGAACGAGCCGGTTCTAAGAACAAGCCGGTTCTAAGAATGAGCTGGTTCTAAAAACAAGCTGACCATAAGAAAGAGCCGGTTCTAAAAACGAGCTGTTTCTAAGAACGAGCCGGTTCTAAAAACGAGCTGTTTCTAAGATCGAGCCGGTTCTAAGAATGATCTTGTTTTAAGAACGATCTGGTTTCAAGAACGAGCTGGTTGTAAGAACGAGCTGGTTGTAAGAACGAGCTGGTTGTAAGAACGAGCTGGTTGTGAGAACGAGCTGGTTGTAAGAACGAGCTGGTTGTAAGAACGAGCTGGTTCAAAGAATGACCTAGTTCTAAGAACGAGCCGGTTCTAAGAATGAACCGGTTCGAAGAACGAACCGGTTCTAAGAACGAGCCGGTTCTAAAAACGAGCGGGTTCTAGGAACGAGCCGGTTCTAAGAACGAGCTCGTTGTAAGAACGCACCGGTTGTAAGAACGAGCCGGTTGTAAGAGCAAGCTGGTTGTAGGAACAAGCCGGTTCTTAAAATGAGCTAGCTGTAGGAACGAGCCGGTTCTTAGAACGAGCTGGTTGTAGGAACGAGCCGGTTCTTAGAACGAGCTGGTTCTAAGGACGAGCCGGTTCTAAGAACAACCGGTTCTAAGAACGAGTCGGTTCTAAGAACGAGTCGGTTCTAAGAACGAGCTGGTTCTAAGAACGAGCTGGTTCTAAGAACGAGCTGGTTCTAAGAACGAGCTGGTTCTAAGAACGAGCTGGTTCTAAAAACGAGCTGGTTCTAAGAACGAGCTGGTTCTAAAAACGAGCCGGTTCTAAGAACGAGCCGGTTCTAAGAACGAGCCGGTTCTAAGAACGAGTTGGTTCTAAGAACAATACAATTCAAAGAACGAGCCAGTTTTAAGAACGATCTGGTTCTTAGAACGATCTGGTTCTAAGAACGATCTGTCTCTAAGAACAATCTGGTTCTAAGAACGATCTGGTTGTAAGAACGATCTGGTTTTAAGAACGAGCCGGTTGTAAGCACGAGTTGGTTCTAAGAACGATCTGGTTCTAAGAACGAGCCGGTTGTAAGCACGAGTTGGTTCTAAGAACGAGCCAGTTCTAAGAACGAGCTGGTTGTAAGAACAGGCTGGTTCTAAGAATGAGCTGGTTCTTAGAATGATCTTGTTCTAAGAACGAGCTGGTTCTATGAACGAGCTGGTTCTATGAACGAGCTGGTTTTATGAACGAGCTGATTCTAAAAACGAGCTGGTTGTAAGAACGAGCTGGTTCTAAGAACGAACCGATTCTAAGAACGAGCTGGTTGCAAGAACGATCTGGTTATAAGAACGATCTGGTTCTAAGAACAAGCCAGTTGTAAAAACGAGCCGGTTGTAAGAACGAGCCGGTTGTAAGAACGAGCCGGTTGTAAGAACGAGCCGGTTGTAAGAACGAGCCGGTTGTAAGAACGAGCCGGTTGTAAGAACGAGCCGATTCTAAGAACGAGCTGGTTCTAAGAGCGAGCCGGTTCTAAGAAAGAGCCGGTTCTAAAAACGAGCCGGTTCTAAAAACGAGCCGGTTCTAAGAACGAGCCGGTTCTAAGAACGAGCCGGTTCTAAGAACGAGCCGGTTCTAAAAACGAGCCGGTGTAAGAACGAGCCAGTTGTAAGCGCGAGCTGGTTCTGAGAACGAGCCAGTTCTAAGAACGAGCTGGTTGTGAGAACGGGCTGGTTCTAAGAATAAGCTGGTTCTTAGAACGATCTTGTTCTAACAACGAGCTGGTTTTATGAACGAGCTAATTCTAAAAACGAGCTGATTCTAAAGACGAGCTAGTTCTAAGAACGAACCGATTCTAAGAACGAGCTGGTTGCAGGAACGATCTGGTTATAAGAACGATCTGGTTCTAAGAACGAGCCAGTTGTAAAACGAGCCGGTTGTAAGAACGAGCCGGTTGTAAGAACGAGCCGGTTGTAAGAACGAGCCGGTTGTAAGAACAAGCCGGTTGTAAGAACGAGCCGGTTTCAAGAACAAGCCGGTTTTATGAACAATCTGCTTCTAAGAAAGAGCTGGCTGTAAGAACGACCGGGTTTAAAAACGAGCTGGTTCTAAGAACGAGCCGGTTGTAAGCACGAGCTGGTTTTAAGAACGAGCCAGTTCTAAGAACGAGCTGGTTCTTAGAAAGATCTTGTTCTAAGAAAGAGCTGGCGTATGAACGAGCTAATTCTAAGAACGAGCTGGCGTATGAACGAGCTAATTCTAAGAACGAGCTGGTTCTAAGAACGAGTCGATTATAAGAACAAGCTGGTTCTAAGAACGAGCTGGTTGTAAAAACGAGCCGGTTTTAAAAAGAGCTGGTTTTAAGAACGAGCTGGTTCTGAGAACGAGCCGGTTCTAAGAACGAGCCGGTTCCAAGAACGAGCCGGTTCCAAGAACGAGTCGGTTTCAAGAACGAGCCGGTTCTAAGAACGAGCCGGTTCTAAGAACGAGCTGGTTGTAAGAACGAACCGGTTCTAAAAACGAGCTGGTTCTAAGAACGAGCCGGTTCTAAGAATAAACTGATTCTAAAAACAAGCCGGTTCTTAAAACGACCTGGTTTTAAGAACGAGCCGGTTCTAAGAACGAGCTGGTTTTAAGGACACTTCGATTAAAGGAACGAGCCGGTTTTAAAAACGATCTGGTTCTAAGAACGAGCCGGTTCTAAGAACGAGCCGGTTCTAAGAACGAGCCAGTTCTAAGAACGAGCCGGTTCTAAGAACGAGCCGGTTTTAAGAACGAGCCGGTTCTAAGAACGAGCCGGTTCTAAGAACGAGCCGGTTCTAAAAACGAGCTGGTTCTAAGAACGAGCTGGTTGGAAGGACAATACGATTCAAAGAACTAGCCGGTTTGAAGAACGATCTGCTTTTAAGAAAGAGCCGGCTGTAAGAACGAACCGGGTTTAAGAACGAGTTGGTTCTAAGAACGAGCCGGTTGTAAGCACGAGCTGGTTCTAAGAACGAGCCAGTTCTACGAACGAGCTGGTTCTTAGAAAGATCTTGTTCTAAGAACGACCTGGTTTAATGAACGAGCTAATTCTAAGAACGGGCTAGTTCTAAGAACGAGCCGATTATAAGAACAAGCTGGTTGTAAGAACGAGCCGGTTCTAAAAACGAGCTGGTTCTAAGAACGAGCCGGTTCTAAGAATGAGCTGGTTTTAAAAATGAGCTGGTTCTAAGAACGAGCCGGTTCTAAGAACGAGCCGGTTTTAAGGACAAACCGGTTCTGAGAACGAGCTTGTTGTAAGAACGAGCCGGTTTTAAGGACAAACCGGTTCTGAGAACGAGCTTGTTGTAAGAACGCGCCGGTTCTAAGAACGATCTGGTTGTAAAAACGAGCCGGTCCTAAGAACGAGCTGGTTGTAAAAACGAGCCGGTCCTACGAACGAGCCGGCTCTAAGAATGAGCTGGTTGTAAAAATGAGCCGGTTGTAAGATCGAGCCGGTTCTAAGAATAATCTGCTTTTAAGAACAAGCGGGTTCTAAACACGATTTGTTTTTAAGTACGATCTGGTTCCAAGAACGAGCTGGTTGTAAAAACGAGCCGGTTTTAAAAAGAGCTGGTTCTAAGAACGAGCTGGTTCTAAGAACGAGCCGGTTCTAAGAACGAGCCGGTTTTAAGGACTAGCCGGTTCCAAGAACGAGCCGGTTCTAAGAAAGAGCTGGTTCTAAGAACGAGCCGGTTCTAAGAACGACCTGGTTCTGAGAACGAGCCGGTTTTAAGGACAAAGCGGTTCTAAGAACAGCCGGCTCTGAGAGCGAGCTTGTTGTAGGAACGAGCGGGTGTAAGAACGAGCCGGTTCTAAGAATGATTTGCTTTTAAAAACAAGCCGGTTCTAAGAACGAGCTGATTGTAAGAACGAGTCGGTTCTAAGGACAATACGGTTCTAAGAACGAGCTGGTTCTAAGAACAAACCCGTTTTAAGAACGAGCCGGCTCTACGAACAACCTGGTTTTAAAAACGAGCCGGTTCTAAGAACGACCTGGTTCTAAGAAAGAGCCGGTTTTAAGGACAAGCCGGTTCTAAGAACAAATCGGTTCTAATAACAAGCCGGTTCTGAGAACGAGCTGGTTGTAAGAACGATCTAGTTCTAAGAACGAGCCGGTTCTAATAACGAGTTGGTTCTAAGAACAAAACGATTCAAAAAAGGAGCCAGTTTTAAGAACGATCTAGTTCTAAGAACGAGCTAGTTGTAAGACCGAGCCGGTTGTAAGCACGAGCTGGTCCTTAAAACGATCTTGTTCTAAGAACAAACTGGTTTCATAAACGAGCTGGTTGTAAAAACGAGCCGGTCCTACGAACGAGCCGGCTCTAAGAATGAGGTGGTTGTAAAAATGAGCCGGTTGTAAGATCGAGCCGGTTCTAAGAATAATCTGCATTTAAGAACAAGTGGGTTCTAAAAACGATCTGTTTTAAGTACGATCTGTTTTAAGTACGATCTGGTTCTAAGAATGAGCTGATTGTAAAAACGAGCCGGTTGTAAGAACGAGCCGGTTCTAAGAATGATCTGCTTTTAAGAACAAGCCGGTTCTAAGAATGATTTGCTTTTAAAAACAAGCCGGTTCTAAGAACGAGCTGATTGTATGAACGAGTCGGTTCTAAAAACAATACGGTTCTAAGAACGAGCTGGTTTTAAGAACGAGCTGGTTCTAAGAACAAACCCGTTTTAAGGACGAGCCGGCTCTACGAACAACCTGGTTTTAAAAACGAGCCGGTCCTAAGAACGACCTGATTCTAAGAACGACCTGATTCTAAGACCGAGCCGGTTTTAAGGACAAGCCGGTTCTAAGAACAAATCGGTTCTAATAACAATCCGGTTCTGAGAACGAGCTGGTTGTAAGAACGATCTAGTTCTAAGAACAAGCCGGTTCTAAGAACGAGCCGGTCCTAAGAACGAGTCGGTTCTAAGAACGAGCCGGTTCTAAGAACGAGTTGGTTCTAAGAACAAAACGATTCAAAGAAGGAGCCAGTTTTAAGAACGATCTAGTTCTAAGAACGAGCTAGTTGTAAGAACGAGCCGGTTGTAAGCACGAGCTGGTCCTTAAAACGATCTTGTTCTAAGAACACACTGGTTTCATAAATGAGCTGGTTGTAAAAACGAGCCGGTCCTACGAACGAGCCGGCTCTAAGAATGAGCTGGTTGTAAGATCGAGCCGGTTCTAAGAATAATCTGCATTTCAGAACAAGTGGGTTCTAAAAACGATCTGTTTTAAGTACGATCTGGTTCTAAGAACGAGCTGGTTGTAAAAACGAGCCGGTTTTAACAAAGAGCTGGTTCTAAGAACGAGCTGGTTTTAAGAACGAGCCGGTTTTAAGAACGAGCCGGTTCCAAGAACGAGCCGGTTCCAAGAACGAGCCGGTTCCAAGAACGAGCCGATTCTAAGAAAGAGCTGGTTCTAAGAACGAGCCGGTTCTAAAAACGACCTGGTTCTAAAAACGAGCCAGTTCTAAGAACGAGCTGATTGTAAAAACGAGCCGGTTCTAAGAACGAGTCGGTTCTAAAGACAATACGGTTCTAACAACGAGCTGGTTTTAAGAACGAGCTGGTTCTAAGAACAAACCCGTTCTAAGAACGAGCCGGCTCTAAGAACAACCTGGTTTTAAAAACGAGCCGGTTCTAAGAACGACCTGGTTCTAAGAACGAGCCGGTTTTAAGGACAAGCCGGTTCTAAGAACAAATCGGTTCTAATAACAAGCCGGTTCTGAGAACGAGCTGGTTGTAAGAACGATCTAGTTCTAAGAACGAGCTGGTTGTAAGAACGATCTAGTTCTAAGAACGAGCCGGTTCTAAGAACGAGCCGGTTCTAATAACGAGTTGGTTCTAAGAACAAAACGATTCAAAGAAGGAGTCAGTTTTGAGAACGATCTGGTTCTAAGAACGAGCTAGTTGTAAGAACGAGCCGGTTGTAAGCACGAGCTAGTCCTTAAAACGATCTTGTTCTAAGAACAAATTGGTTTCATAATCGAGCTGGTTCTAAGAACAATATTGCTCTAAGAACGAGCTGGTTCTATGAACGAGCTGATTCCAAAAACGAGCTCGTTCTAAGAACGATCTGGTTCCAAGCACGAGCTCGTTGTAAAAAACGAGCCGGTTGTAAGAAAGAGCCGGTTGTAAGAACGTGCTGGTTCTAAGAACAAACCGGTTCTAAGAACGAGCCGGTTCGAAGAACGAGCCGGTTTGAAGAACGACCTGGTTTTGAAAACGAGCCGGCTCTAAGAACGACCTGGTTCTAAGAACGAGCCGGTTTTAAGGACAAACCGGTTATAAGAATAAGCCGGTTCTAAGAACGACCTGGTTCTAAGAACGAGCCGGTTTTAAGGACAAGCCGGTTCTAAGAACAAATCGGTTCTAATAACAAGCCGGTTCTGAGAACGAGCTGGTTGTAAGAACGAGCCGGTTCTAAGAACGAGCCGGTTCTAAGAACGAGCCGGTTCTAAGAACGAGCCGGTTTTAATAACGAGTTGGTTCTAAGAACAAAACGATTCAAAGAAGGAGCCAGTTTTAAGAACGATCTAGTTCTATGAACGAGCTAGTTGTAAGAACGAGCCGGTTGTAAGCACGAGCTGGTCCTTAAAACGATATTTTTCTAAGAACAAACTGGTATCATAAACGAGCTGGTTGTAAAAACGAGCCGGTCCTACGAACGAGCCGGCTCTAAGAATGAGCTGGTTGTAATAACGAGTTGGTTCTAAGAACAAAACGATTCAAAGAAGGAGCCAGTTTTAAGAACGATCTAGTTCTATGAACGAGCTAGTTGTAAGAACGAGCCGGTTGTAAGCACGAGCTGGTCCTTAAAACGATATTTTTCTAAGAACAAACTGGTTTCATAAACGAGCTGGTTGTAAAAACGAGCCGGTCCTACGAACGAGCCGGCTCTAAGGATGAGCTGGTTGTAAGAACGAGCCGGTTGTAAGAGCAGGCTGGTTGTAGGAACAAGCCGGTTCTTAAAATGAGCTAGCTGTAGGAACGAGCCGGTTCTTAGAACGAGCTGGTTGTAGGAACGAGCCGGTTCTTAGAACGAGCTGGTTCTAAGGACGAGCCGGTTCTAAGAACAACCGGTTCTAAGAACGAGTCGGTTCTAAGAACGAGCTGGCTCTGAAAACGAGCTGGTTCTAAGAACGAGCTGGTTCTAAGAACGAGCTGGTTCTAAGAACGAGCTGGTTCTAAAAACGAGCTGGTTCTAAGAACGAGCTGGTTCTAAGAACGAGCCGGTTCTAAAAACGAGCCGGTTCTAAGAACGAGCCGGTTCTAAGAACGAGCCGGTTCTAAGAACGAGTTGGTTCTAAGAACAATACGATTCAAAGAACGAGCCAGTTTTAAGAACGATCTGGTTCTTAGAACGATCTGGTTCTAAGAACGATCTGTCTCTAAGAACAATCTGGTTCTAAGAACGATCTGGTTGTAAGAACGATCTGGTTCTAAGAACGAGCCGGTTGTGAGCACGAGTTGGTTCTAAGAACGAGCCAGTTCTAAGTACGAGCTGGTTGTAAGAACAGGCTGGTTCTAAGAATGAGCTGGTTCTTAGAATGATCTTGTTCTAAGAACGAGCTGGTTCTATGAACGAGCTGGTTCTATGAACGAGCTGGTTTTATGAACGAGCTGATTCTAAAAACGAGCTAGTTGTAAGAACGAGCTGGTTCTAAGAACGAACCGATTCTAAGAACGAGCTGGTTGCAAGAACGATCTGGTTATAAGAACGATCTGGTTCTAAGAGCAAGCCAGTTGTAAAAACGAGCCGGTTGTAAGAACGAGCCGGTTGTAAGAACGAGCCGGTTGTAAGAACGAGCCGGTTGTAAGAACGAGCCGGTTGTAAGAACGAGCCGATTCTAAGAACGAGCTGGTTCTAAGAGCGAGCCGGTTCTAAGAAAGAGCCGGTTCTAAGAACGAGCCGGTTCTAAGAACGAGCCGGTTCTAAGAACGAGCCGGTTCTAAAAACGAGCCGGTGTAAGAACGAGCCGGTTGTAAGCGCGAGCTGGTTCTGAGAACGAGCCAGTTCTAAGAACGAGCTGGTTGTGAGAACGGGCTGGTTCTAAGAATAAGCTGGTTCTTAGAACGATCTTGTTCTAACAACGAGCTGGTTTTATGAACGAGCTTATTCTAAAAACGAGCTGATTCTAAAGACGAGCTAGTTCTAAGAACGAACCGATTCTAAGAACGAGCTGGTTGCAGGAACGATCTGGTTATAAGAACGATCTGGTTCTAAGAACGAGCCAGTTGTAAAAACGAGCCGGTTGTAAGAACGAGCCGGTTGTAAGAACGAGCCGGTTGTAAGAACGAGCCGGTTGTAAGAACAAGCCGGTTGTAAGAACGAGCCGGTTTCAAGAACAAGCCGGTTTTATGAACAATCTGCTTCTAAGAAAGAGCTGGCTGTAAGAACGACCGGGTTTAAAAACGAGCTGGTTCTAAGAACGAGCCGCTTGTAAGCACGAGCTGGTTCTAAGAACGAGCCAGTTCTAAGAACGAGCTGGTTCTTAGAAAGATCTTGTTCTAAGAAAGAGCTGGCGTATGAACGAGCTAATTCTAAGAACGAGTCGATTATAAGAACAAGCTGGTTCTAAGAACGAGCTGGTTGTAAAAACGAGCCGGTTTTAAAAAGAGCTGGTTTTAAGAACGAGCTGGTTCTGAGAACGAGCCGGTTCTAAGAACGAGCCGGTTCCAAGAACGAGCCGGTTCCAAGAACGAGTCGGTTCCAAGAACGAGCCGGTTCTAAGAACGAGCTGGTTGTAAGAACGAACCGGTTCTAAAAACGAGCTGGTTCTAAGAACGAGCCGGTTCTAAGAATAAACTGATTCTAAAAACAAGCCGGTTCTTAAAACGACCTGGTTTTAAGAACGAGCCGGTTCTAAGAACGAGCTGGTTTTAAGGACACTTCGATTAAAGGAGCGAGCCAGTTTTAAAAACGATCTGGTTCTAAGAACGATCTGGTTCTAAGAACGAGCCGCTTCTAAGAACGAGCCAGTTCTAAGAACGAGCCGGTTCTAAGAACGAGCCGGTTTTAAGAACGAGCCGGTTCTAAGAACGAGCCGGTTCTAAGAACGAGCCGGTTCTAAAAACGAGCTGGTTCTAAGAACGAGCTGGTTGGAAGGACAATACGATTCAAAGAACTAGCCGGTTTGAAGAACGATCTGCTTTTAAGAAAGAGCCGGCTGTAAGAACGAACCGGGTTTAAGAACGAGTTGGTTCTAAGAACGAGCCGGTTGTAAGCACGAGCTGGTTCTAAGAACGAGCCAGTTCTAAGAACGAGCTGGTTCTTAGAAAGATCTTGTTCTAAGAACGACCTGGTTTAATGAACGAGCTAATTCTAAGAGCGGGCTAGTTCTAAGTACGAGCCGATTATAAGAACAAGCTGGTTGTAAGAACGAGCCGGTTCTAAAAACGAGCTGGTTCTAAGAACGAGCCGGTTCTAAGAATGAGCTGGTTTTAAAAATGAGCTGGTTCTAAGAACGAGCCGGTTCTAAGAACGAGCCGGTTTTAAGGACAAACCGGTTCTGAGAACGAGCTTGTTGTAAGAACGCGCCGGTTCTAAGAACGATCTGGTTGTAAAAACGAGCCGGTCCTAAGAACGAGCTGGTTGTAAAAACGAGCCGGTCCTACGAACGAGCCGGCTCTAAGAATGAGCTGGTTGTAAAAATGAGCCGGTTGTAAGATCGAGCCGGTTCTAAGAATAATCTGCTTTTAAGAACAAGCGGGTTCTAAACACGATTTGTTTTTAAGTACGATCTGGTTCCAAGAACGAGCTGGTTGTAAAAACGAGCCGGTTCTAAGAACGAGCTGGTTCTAAGAACGAGCTGGTTCTAAGAACGAGCTGGTTCTAAGAACGAGCTGGTTCTAAGAACGAGCCGGTTCTAAGAACGAGCCGGTTTTAAGGACTAGCCGGTTCCAAGAACGAGCCGGTTCTAAGAAAGAGCTGGTTCTAAGAACGAGCCGGTTCTAAGAACGACCTGGTTCTGAGAACGAGCCGGTTTTAAGGACAAAGCGGTTCTAAGAACAGCCGGCTCTGAGAGCGAGCTTGTTGTAGGAACGAGCGGGTGTAAGAACGAGCCGGTTCTAAGAATGATTTGCTTTTAAAAACAAGCCGGTTCTAAGAACGAGCTGATTGTAAGAACGAGTCGGTTCTAAAGACAATACGGTTCTAAGAACGAGCTGGTTTTAAGAACGAGCTGGTTCTAAGAACAAACCCGTTTTAAGAACGAGCCGGCTCTACGAACAACCTGGTTTTAAAAACGAGCCGGTTCTAAGAACGACCTGGTTCTAAGAAAGAGCCGGTTTTAAGGACAAGCCGGTTCTAAGAACAAATCGGTTCTAATAACAAGCCGGTTCTGAGAACGAGCTGGTTGTAAGAACGATCTAGTTCTAAGAACGAGCCGGTTCTAAGAACGAGCCGGTTCTAATAACGAGTTGGTTCTAAGAACAAAACGATTCAAAAAAGGAGCCAGTTTTAAGAACGAGCTAGTTGTAAGACCGAGCCGGTTGTAAGCACGAGCTGGTCCTTAAAACGATCTTGTTCTAAGAACAAACTGGTTTCATAAACGAGCTGGTTGTAAAAACGAGCCGGTCCTACGAACGAGCCGGCTCTAAGAATGAGGTGGTTGTAAAAATGAGCCGGTTGTAAGATCGAGCCGGTTCTAAGAATAATCTGCATTTAAGAACAAGTGGGTTCTAAAAACGATCTGTTTTAAGTACGATCTGGTTCTAAGTACGATCTGGTTCTAAGATTGAGCTGATTGTAAGAATGAGCTGATTGTAAAAACGAGCCGGTTGTAAGAACGAGCCGGTTCTAAGAATGATCTGCTTTTAAGAACAAGCCGGTTCTAAGAATGATTTGCTTTTAAAAACAAGCCGGTTCTAAGAACGAGCTGATTGTATGAACGAGTCGGTTCTAAAAACAATACGGTTCTAAGAACGAGCTGGTTTTAAGAACGAGCTGGTTCTAAGAACAAACCCGTTTTAAGAACGAGCCGGCTCTACGAACAACCTGGTTTTAAAAACGAGCCGGTCCTAAGAACGACCTGATTCTAAGAACGAGCCGGTTTTAAGGACAAGCCGGTTCTAAGAACAAATCGGTTCTAATAACAATCCGGTTCTGAGAACGAGCTGGTTGTAAGAACGATCTAGTTCTAAGAACAAGCCGGTTCTAAGAACGAGCCGGTTCTAAGAACGAGTTGGTTCTAAGAACAAAACGATTCAAAGAAGGAGTCAGTTTTGAGAACGATCTGGTTCTAAGAACGAGCTAGTTGTAAGAACGAGCCGGTTGTAAGCACGAGCTAGTCCTTAAAACGATCTTGTTCTAAGAACAAACTGGTTTCATAATCGAGCTGGTTCTAAGAACAATATTGCTCTAAGAACGAGCTGGTTCTATGAACGAGCTGATTCCAAAAACGAGCTCGTTCTAAGAACGATCTGGTTCCAAGCACGAGCTCGTTGTAAAAAACGAGCCGGTTGTAAGAAAGAGCCGGTTGTAAGAACGTGCTGGTTCTAAGAACAAACCGGTTCTAAGAACGAGCCGGTTCTAAGAACGAGCCGGTTCGAAGAACGAGCCGGTTTGAAGAACGACCTGGTTTTGAAAACGAGCCGGCTCTAAGAACGACCTGGTTCTAAGAACGAGCCGGTTTTAAGGACAAACCGGTTCTAAGAATAAGCCGGTTCTAAGAACGACCTGGTTCTAAGAACGAGCCGGTTTTAAGGACAAGCCGGTTCTAAGAACAAATCGGTTCTAATAACAAGCCGGTTCTGAGAACGAGCTGGTTGTAAGAACGAGCCGGTTCTAAGAACGAGCCGGTTCTAAGAACGAGCCGGTTCTAATAACGAGTTGGTTCTAAGAACAAAACGATTCAAAGAAGGAGCCAGTTTTAAGAACGATCTAGTTCTATGAACGAGCTAGTTGTAAGAACGAGCCGGTTGTAAGCACGAGCTGGTCCTTAAAACGATATTTTTCTAAGAACAAACTGGTTTCATAAACGAGCTGGTTGTAAAAACGAGCCGGTCCTACGAACGAGCCGGCTCTAAGAATGAGCTGGTTGTAAAAATGAGCCGGTTGTAAGATCGAGCCGGTTCTAAGAATAATCTGCATTTAAGAACAAGTGGGTTCTAAAAACGATCTGTTTTAAGTACGATCTGGTTCTAAGAACGAGCTGGTTGTAAAAACGAGCCGGTTTTAACAAAGAGCTGGTTCTAAGAACGAGCCGGTTCTAAGAACGAGCCGGTTCCAAGAACGAGCCGGTTCTAAGAACGAGCCGGTTCCAAGAACGAGCCGGTTCTAAGAAAGAGCTGGTTCTAAGAACGATCCGGTTCTAAGAACGACCTGGTTCTAAGAACGAGCCAGTTCTAAGAACGAGCGGATTGTAAGAACGAGCCGGTTGTAAGAACGAGTCGGTTCTAAAGACAATACGGTTCTAAGAACGAGCTGGTTTTAAGAACGAGCTGGTTCTAAGAACAAACCCGTTCTAAGAACGAGCCGGCTCTAAGAACAACCTGGTTTTAAAAACGAGCCGGTTCTAAGAACGACCTGGTTCTAAGAACGAGCCGGTTTTAAGGACAAGCCGGTTCTAAGAACAAATCGGTTCTAATAACAAGCCGGTTCTGAGAACGAGCTGGTTGTAAGAACGATCTAGTTCTAAGAACGAGCCGGTTCTAAGAACGAGCCGGTTCTAATAACGATTTGGTTCTAAGAACAAAACGATTCAAAGAAGGAGTCAGTTTTAAGAACGAGCTTTGGTTCTAAGAACGAGCTAGTTGTAAGAACGAGCCGGTTGTAAGCACGAGCTAGTCCTTAAAACGATCTTGTTCTAAGAGCAAACTGGTTTCATAAACGAGCTTGTTCTTAGAACAATATTGCTCTAAGAACGAGCTGGTTCTATGAACGAGCTGATCCAAAAACGAGCTCGTTCTAAGAACGATCTGGTTCCAAGCACGAACTCGTTGTAAAAAACGAGCCGGTTGTAAGAACGAGCCGGTTGTAAGAACGTGCTGGTTCTAAGAACAAACCGGTTCAAAGAGCGAGCCGGTTCTAAGAACGAGCCGGTTCGAAGAACGAGCCGGTTTGAAGAACGACCTGGTTTTGAAAACGAGCCGGCTCTAAGAACGACCTGGTTCTAAGAACGAGCCGGTTTTAAGGACAAACCGGTTAATAATCGGTTCTAAGAATAAGCCGGTTCTAAGAACGAGCTGGTTGTAAGAACGAGCCGATCCTAAGAATGAGTTGGTTCTAAAGACAATACGGTTTTTAGAACGATATATATATATATATATATATATATATATATATATATATATATATATATATATATATATTCTGTGGTACAATGGCAAGACAAAACATTTATTACGGTTGCTAAAATGCATGGTGGCACTACCAGATTCTGTTAGTCAGCGATCTGTCTTCCCATCTGGCCTTTTTCATTTATACTGCATCTTTAGTACTTACTATTATTATGGTCACGCGACATAAAGCGTGTGTGAAACGCGTAATAATGCAGCATTCGGCCGAAAGCCAGTTAGCAACTCTAATGAGCACTGCAGTAAGGTCGTGAGGTACGCGACCTCATCATACATTATAAATCAAAACAATACACAATGCCTTGACGTGTCAGACACCACGTGTGTGCCCCGTGTCCTTTTACATTGCCCACTTAAAATAGGTAGGTAGGAAAAGAGAGACCGTGATTTTATTTTGTGTAAAAAGCTTAAAATCGCGGTGATCAAGTATTATCGTCGCAACTGGGACATTTTCGCAGTGTGGCTAATATATATATATATATATATAGTGGTTGCAGGTGTTAAATGTTACAGGGCGAATAACAGCTGTCCGCGTAAATTATAACTCCTCGTCCAGTCCTGACAAACAACAATTAGCAAAGAGCCAAAAATGAGATGCGTATGTGTGGGTCAACACGAACAACTGTCAGTGCTGCCCTATGACGAAACAAGGTACGTCACCGATGTTTAGCGGGGTTTGCTGAGTCCGGACACAGAAATTAATTTAGCCCAACTCAGGCGAGGAAGAATGTATCATATGCTGTTTGTCATTATTATGAGTGAAGGACCATCCGCTACGAAAAAGAGCGACTTGCATAGCAAAACGAAACACGTTCCTTTACACCACGCACGTCAAAGATCCACTGGTCGATTTATCGGTGAACCGCTGTGATTACTAGTCGTGGGCTTCTAAAGGCTTCTAATTAGGTCCGCTAGTTTTAACGTTCTAATTATGGATTGGATTAATATACATATATCACATGCAGCACCTAAACGTATACGATACGTTGACAAAATCTCTAAGCTAGCTAATGGTGTACCTACCTATCGAAAGACGGTGGCATTTCTCATTGGCTAACAGTATCACACAGATGTTAAAGGTGGCGCGGTCGAGAAGAACGCACAGCCAGGCAGACTTATTTCTGTGCGTTTTCCTGCACAGGGCGGCAGAGGTGCAATTTGGAACAATTTAGCCACTTGCGCTCCTAACAACTGCAGACGTTGCCTTTCGCCGTCGTCCAGATGTCGTCACTCAGTTCATCAATCACGGGATCGAGTGAACAGAGGCAGCCGGTCGAACAGGGCCCTATTTAAGCGCATTAGTGGTGCCGCGGTTTATGGTGCGCGCCCTGCCTCCAGTAATTCCAGTGTTTAGGCAAAGGCCACCCACATTCCGTCCTGACCTATGACCTAATATAATCCACGCGATCAAGATTAACAACGGCTTCGTAAACAGAATTATAGCAGAAATTCTAAGTAAGGCATGCATAACATACCCTGGACTGGCGACAGAAATTAGGCGGACGTTTTCAGGCCTACCGACCTCCTCAGTCCTCGTCAACTTCCTTGTACAAACAACTGTGGTGTCGTTTGGACAGCAAGCAAGCAGCAGCGCAGGAGTCGGAAATGAAAATGAGAACCAATACTCGACTAATACACATCGAACAACAACACACGCGTCAGAACGCTCCGCCAAAAATGTCGACGTCTGCGACTTTTTGCTGAAAGCATGCGAAACTTGCTGAGTAACTGTCGTATACGATCCTATGATCCGTGTTCGTTTGCCCCAGAAGGAGATCGTTGCTCTGCTTGGAGTAACCCACACGAAGTGTTCAAAGAATACACATGCATACATGTATATGTACGTATATGTGTATATATACGCGGTACCTAAATATATATATATATATATACAGGGTCATTCATATCGTCATGTACTGATTTTAAGGTTTGGTAGAACTCGGCAAGAAAAGAAGTGCATAGGATGTATGAGAACGTTAGGTACATATTTGGGGGTTTGGTAAAATTTGGCACGAGAATAATTTTTCCAAATGGAAGGAGGGAGCGGAAACGTCTTGGCAAAATTTTATGGTTCTAAACGTGAAAGCTTGCACGTAAAACATAACAACAATGACTGTTGAAATAGCTTAGTTACTTGGCAACTACGTAACGCAGCACCATCACTTTGGTACAAAAATTATGGGCATTAAATTTGCCATTGCGTGAGAGTGGTCTTTTAAATGTACATTTTTAGTCAGAATGATAAAAAATACGATTTTTCACGTAAAAGCGTTAACGTAACATATCGACCTTTTATGACTTTTCTTAATCTGGTTATTCGCTTTCCGCTACGCAAGCTAGTGAAGTGTCGTCCATGTACGTTTAAAAGACCACTCTCAGGCAATAGCAAATTTAATGCCTACCATTTTCGTACCAAAGTGATGGTGCTGCCTCACGTAGTTGCCAAGTAACTAAGCTATTTAGAAACTACGTAAGGCAGCGTCCAGAACCGTAAAATTTTGCCAAGACGTTTCCGCCCCCTCCTTTCATTAGGAAAAATTATTTTATTGCCGAATTTTACCAAACCCCCAAATATGTACCTAACTTTCTCATACACCCTATGCAAGTATGTATGCCTTCGCTTTCGATATGGCTATCGAAAAAGCCTAGTTACTTGACAACTACGTAACGCAGCACCGTCACCTTGATACCAAAATTGTGGGCATTAAATTTGCTATTGTCAGAAGGTAGTCTTTTGGACGTACATTTTTGGTCGCAATAGAAAAATGTTACGATTCTTTTACGAAATAGCGTTAACGTAAGACATAACAACATATCGATTTTGTATGACTTTTCTTAATCTGGCTATTCGCTTTTCGCTACGCTACGCATAGCAATATGAATGGCCCTGTATATATACCCTCTCTCGAACGGAATGCTGAGAACAGCTGACAACTTGTTATATGCATACTCAATATGAGTGAAATGAACGTGATGATATATATATAAATATATACATATATCCTTGGATACGATGTCGAGGAACAATTGAATTCGTTGATATTACTACCTGGAGCAGTAATTATCAATGGAACGTAGATGCATGCTCATGAGAATCTGTGGACCGCCTGACCTATGATTAACAACTGTTCACAGGAAACCCACCCCCTCAGTGTACATGCTTTTTAAGGTATTAGTTACCTTGGCATATGTATATGTATAGAATATTTTGGCTTGCATATATATATATATATATATTTAGAAAATATTGTGATGATTTATTAATCATTTACAATACGTTTGCACACTCGGCAGTGCTCGCCTTAATAAAAATGGTGGTAAAAAGGTGTCACGTGAGGTTAAGAATCAGCTGTCCGTGTTCTTGCTTGATGGTAGCCCCCGCTTTTATGAACCCGGTGCGAGCTGTATATCCTCAAGGTTCCTTGCAACGTTAAAACGATAAAATCCATAAGATTCCTCTTCGTGACATCGAGCCCTAAGAGCGTCCTCGCAGATTCGGAGTCCCATACACCACTCATAGAGATAGTGATGGATCTGAATCTGCGAGGTTTTTGCGGGTCGGGGAGCTCCGCCCTTAGGAACTCGACGTCATATTTGGTGATCTTGTCTTGCCGCGCTTTTGCCAGGTCCCGATTTCGGCCGCAAACCTCGGCATCTAAAACCCAGACCTCGGTAGGTGTTGTTATTACGAGGTCGGGCTTTAGACCCGGTGCGCCCGGTCGACGGAATACTCGCTCACAAACCACCTCATGACCCCTCTCGCAGAGAAGACGCGCCACGCGATCACAGACGTCGTCATGTCTCTTTATAGTTTGTTTGTGTAATGTATCGCACATCTGAGCGACATGAGCCAACGTCTCAGGCGCGTGACACCCGTGCCTACAACGTTTGTATAAATATATATATATATATATATATATATATATTTATTTATATATATATATATATACAGGGTCTATCATATCAGCATGTAGTTATTTTAAGGATTGATAGAACCCCGCAACAATATATTTTTCCCTATAGAAGGAGGGTGAGCGAAACATCTTGTTTAGGAGTCCGAATGCAATTTATAAAAGTAGTTATTTTTAGTAGCAACATTTTTCTTTGCGGGAGAACCAGTCAACGCATGAAGGAATCGGAAAATTTCGCATAATCTGAATGATACCCAGCACAATCTAGCGAGAGGTGAATAGCTGGATTAACCCAAGTCATACAAAGTCGATATGTTGTTATGTTTTACGTTAAAGCCTTTACGTTCAGTGTCATCCATGCTTGTTTTAATATTATGCAGGATTTTCCGCCGAACACGCCGAAATTATCGGATCCTTCATGCGTTTTATAGCTCTTCCGAAAACGCAGATTTTGAACAACTATGTAGGATTATAAAGACAGATAAAGTGTTTTTCTAAATTTCATCTTCACCACGCCCCCTCCCTATCATATATATATATATATATATATATATATATATATATATATATATGTGTATTAATTTTAGATCATAAAAACGTTATCTCCGAATCGATAACGTGCTGATGATTTGAGACTATAGGACCTTTCAAACCAGCTAACGAAAGACACGTACTACAGAGTACGACTGATGTGGTTTCTAAATGGTATGTGGATAACGAAATGCTTATATCAGTGCTGAAATGTGCAGTGTTGTGTTTAAAGGAATCCCATAACTGCATACTACATGGGGAGGCCATCCCTAAATAGCATTAGGGACCTTAGGGTTGCGGTGACACCGAAACTGTATTTTAGTACTCATATCACAAAGTCATTCGATCAACTAATCTTGATCTGAATACCTTGTTTTGTTGTTTTATAAATAATGATTACAACTCTTTACATGAAGCTTTATAATAGGTTAGCTGTACCCAAGTTTACCTATTGTTGTGTGGTTTAGCGGCCTTAATTAGACTAACACATTGACGCAACGAAACGTGTATAGAAAAAAAAAGCTTCGTCGTATCCCATTATGGTGTAACATTGCCCGAAATTCTATTGTAATAAGCCCTATTCGAAAACTGCAGTCCAGAGAGGATTATCGCATGTGCAATCGCCTTATGAATTTCATCAAATACATCAAACTATTAAGAAGCGATAACACCATCTCGTCAAAACCAATTGCCAAGGCAGATCGAGTAAAAAACAAGTTTTCGGGGCAGATGGCCAGAGGACTGAGAACTTGAAACGCTAACAGCGCAAATATCGGCACACAAGTGAACTGACTGTTGTACCTAGGTAACGGCTTGTACAATGTTAATAATGTCTCTTTGGCAAAATAAAGCGTGTTTGAATTGAGTATATTTATATGTATGTATATATATATATATATATATATATATATATATATATTGTATTTACTGTAACGGTTAGCCACGCTTACACGGTCTGCAAGCCCTTCGTACTTTAATTAAAGTTAGACGACAGCTGTTACCTTACTCCGCTCGCTACCAAGTTGAGGTTCGTTGTCACGGTCCAACCATCTAGCTACTCGATTGTCCTGAGATCCGCGGCAGCAGCAGCAGCAGCGGCGGCGTTGCTGCCGGTGCAGCTGGTGGGAGTGGCTGTCGTGGCGGCGATGGCTGCGATGATGGTGGTGGTGGTGGTGGTGATGATGAAGGTCGTAACGCCTGCCGTTCTCGGAATGTGAGCCCGTCGAAGCCGCCGTCGAAGCGAAGCAAAATCTATTTGAGCATGAGTGAGCCGGGCGTAGCAGTTGTGCGCGTTTGTCGGAACGTCGACGTACGTCAGGCGGACGGCCCGTAGATGACCCCAGCCAGCCTTGGCAAGAAGAGTAGTCGGGGGTGGGGGGGGGGATGCCGTTGAGGTCGCTGCCGCTACTCCAGCACGTGCTTCGCCACTCTGCTATTATCGAGGAAACCAACCATGGTCCGGGAGAAAGGGTTTATTTCAGTAGAAGGCAATTTTACTTTATATACATGTACATATATATATATATATATATATATATATATATATATATATATATATATATATATATACATGTACATATATATATATATATATATATATATATGTACATGTATATATATATATATATATATACATGTACATATATATATATATATATATATATATATATATAATATATATATATACATATATATATATAATGAGAGAGAGGGGAGCAGGAGGAGAGGAAAGGAGTAGGTCGTTCTCGTCTTGCGGGTTGGTCGCCGCATGAACCGGCGATGGTGATGACTCAGCTAAGGTATGATTAAGTGTTCGTGTCAATAATCTTTGTCTTGCTTAAATCTACACGTGATACGATGGCGTAGCTTTAGCACGGAGGTCGTGGCGAAGCAACCAAGGTTCTACGTTTTGCTTGTTCATCATCACCCATGTCTGTGATCTCCCTTCTTCTTCTTCTTCTTCTTCTTCTTTTGCTTATTTTATTTTTTCCCCTTTTATGTCTATATGTGGCAGGAGTTTGTGAGGTTTGTGATTTTCGACAGACTCTTGCGTAAGGTTTAGATTTAACTAAGTATCTTCTAGCAATTCTGATTGGCTCTGCTACGCAGTGACAACTGCCTACACATTTGATACTTTAAAAACGAAGTAACTCAATGATCGAATAAATAGGCAAAAAATCTTTGGATACGCATCAAATTACGTCAAGTTGTCATATTATTAACTTGCTATTTTATTGGATTTTTTATCTCTTCTAGAACGACTTATCTACTGACACTCTCGTCGAATTTCCTAAATACAGAATGTTTAAAGTGCCATCCTATCAGAAACGTTGTCACTCAGCTATACGCCGGAAAAGATTCCCCTCGTTTTCTTTTACGCAATGTTGTTTTTTTATAGAACACTTAAATCTGAATTTAGGAAGCGACAAAAAAATATGATATACCCGATTATAACTCATTCTCACAACAAATATCCTAAAGGTAATCTGTATATTACCGTTTGTTGTCCTAATGATTCATACTATACTATTGTATATTTAAGAAGAAACAATGGCACACTTGACAAAATATATCATCCTAAGTCATCTCTTAGACTCGGCTTGAGACTTAAAAATAAAAACTATACGCCTATCTGGGCCATATATCTGTCTCTTATATCACACCCTCTTCGGCATGCTGTAGGGTCGCCCAGAGTGTTATTCATAGTGGTGACTCGTTGGAGACTAAAATACGCCATTACTTTGATACTACTTTATCTTAAGACAAGCCTCTATAGCGATTATACAATCTAAGAGGAAGTATCAAGTCGGATCCAGCTCAGCATGGTTTACACAAGATTCTGGGCAACGCTAAGAAATATCTAGAGAAACATTTAGTGCGCCTATTTTGATCAGAAGGATGCCTTTTTGTCTACCCATTTATTCGTAATAACATACGGCGTACTAACGAAGTCGGCAGTTTCACGTTGAATTAAACAACTTTTCGGGTAAATCGATTTATGTTACGTCCGGTATATCGCAGAGAGGACGCGGTTGCCCCCTTTATTGATGCCCCCGTTTTATGTAATCTTTGTCTTGACAAATACTTACCATTTGGCGGGCCAGGTCAGGCATTGTCTAGCGCAGGTTCTCTTCACGAGAGACTTATGTTACAGTGTCAGAACGAGAGTTTATATTTATAATACTGCATGTGTGGATACACCAATTAAGTGATAATTCGATAACAATAACAAGTATGTTTTCATTGACATTTAACGCGTCACAGACTGGACCGAAAAGGAGCCCTATGGCTTTTCGCAAAAAAAATCTTTATTCTTAACGCAGTGTACAATACAAAGGCAGACTGCAATAAGATTAAGTAGACGTTTTTATTGAGGAACACACATAAATATAACTTTAAGATGCGCATTTCCTATGTTAGCAGCAGTAGTATAGGTCTGTAAGTTTGACTAGCTAAGCCCGAAACTTTATAAAACGTACATATTTGCATGAACTCAATGTTGTGTTTTCATGAAGTTTGTATTACTAAATGACTAATGACTTCTGGCATCATAGCGTAGTAGAGCTAGTGCGCTAGTCATTGTTGTCATGTACCGAGATGTTGCCGGCCTAATCTCTGTTGTTGATTGCATTTTTTTGCGTAATTGATTGAAAATATATCATAAACCATACAGCCAAGAGTTAGCAACCATGCTGCCACAGGAACGCTTTGGAAAAGGATACATATCATAACATGGGTGCCTGTGCTGCTACTTGAAGCACCTCTGATATACAAGGAGAAATCATTAGTTCCGGACATTGATCATATCACAATATTGCAGCAACCGTCGACGATTTTGCCAAAATGCAAACGCAACGATAAAGCTTCTACTTGCTTTTTCGTGCACGTGAATAGATAGGCTCCAAACATATAAGCTCAGGTAATTGCTGGCATAATACTGTGTATCATGTTTTGGGTGAGTGCAAACGTGTTTTAATTCTGTCGCCTCTCGAATAACGTTTTAACAAAAACCAAACAAGTTACGAAGTAACCTTCGGGACACAACATTCTGACCCTTTTTGTCGCTCTCAGGCGTGTTTGTTTCTCAGGCGGTCCCATTACTGGCGCGTGTACGAGATTTTCCTAAAACGAACCAAATTTGCTAATTCTGCAAACGGAGCCTGTTCTCCACTATCCTCTATCTTTAACACTTTAAGCAGTTCGAGCATAGGCAAACTTTAGAGATGCACTAAATACACAACAAGCCGCCCTTTTACTTTTTTTGCCTAAGGTAGAGTTATTTTGCCTTCCGTAGCGCACGCCTGAGATCGTACCACCATCCAGCGCATAAGCTTGTCTAGCGCTACGTCGGCTACCTCCTCAAGGGCTCCCTCGTGCAGCGCAGTTACCGGGAGAGCTAGATCGTTGGCGTAGGCCAAGGTCTCTACGCCCTCGGGCAAGTCTTTGATACCTTGGACGCTGTCATACGCTACGTTTCAGGGAACCGGGCCCAAAATAGAGCACTGCGGTACTACAGCAGAGAACCTGTACATCTTGTCTCTCGTTTCAAGGCCTCTCTTATAGGGAATACGACGAGATTATTTTCCGCAGATATGGCGATACGCGTTTTCTCTCGAAGACCGCAGGTTATAGACGAATCTCCAAGCGGGCCTAGTTATAAGGTTTTTATAACAATTTTCTCGTAGGGAGTACCACCAGCCCGTGATTACATTACCTTTAGTGTGCTGTGTTAAACGCATTTCGCATATCTAGTTGGATGAGCAGAACGAAGCTTCTAGTTCTCCGCGACCGAGTGGTTTCTTTCACTGTCTGTTGCAGCACTCGCTTCAATGCGCCCAGAATGGACCGACCTCATGTGAAACCCTTTTGAGCTTCCTATGTTTAGGGATAAGAAGTAGGGCCGCCCTTTCCACACCTCAGGGAAGATTCCTCTTTTAGTAGCCTGTTTACGAGTTGCTTGAATACCTCCAGCCACCCCTTTGCGAAGAGCTTAATCACGTCGTGAAAACCTTAATCTTGGGCCTGCTTCACCTTATCGAGCGCCGGGAGAATGCAAATTCGAAAGAACCTGTCTTTGCGCTCCCTCGGTGGCTAGTGTGGGAAAACACTGGCTAACAAGATTTGCTGAACGAGCAGAAAACGATGCTAATAACAATTTCAGCTATGATGCCGATGAAATCATCATCACATTTATTTCGCTCATATTGAGTATGCATATAATGCTGACACTTAGACTGTTGTAAGGTGCATACGGTGTAATTCGAAAAGGGCAGTGCAGCGATCTTTGCCTCTCCCCTATGAGCTTGCAAGACCAGCTTATAAGCGAGAGGCAATAAAAATCCAGACCTGCAACCTCCGTCGAACTTGTAAACTGAGCATTGTATTCACCTAGGTAACGGTTTGTAAAATGCAAATCTTATAAATAATGTTCCTCTTCGTCGTTAAATCGAATTGAATAATGTCCAAGAATTGGCCGCTTTATTTCTTTATTGTTTGAAAAAATGTATTGTTATTATTTCCAGCCCTTTTAAGACACCTCTGCCAGAGACGTGACGTCCTTGACGGTACCCGGGGTGTGATAAACGACCACTCTGTCATGTGCATACACCAGAACTATGGCTTTTCTGTACTTTGGTCGTATATAGCCGATTAAATCGGCATATTGGAGATTGAAAGAGATACAGCTCAGGGATCCCCTTGCGGGGCACCATCATTCGCAAAAGCTGCAGCATATCATACTCACGCTGCACCAGTAAGGCGTTCTCATAAAAGAAACTCAAAATGATGCTCCGAAAGAGAGCCGCTAACCCCAGCGTACTGAGGGGGGTTTACCAGGATATATCGAAGCCTTCTTAGCCGAAGGCCTTGCCGAAATCTCCGGGTTTTGCCACAGCTCATGATGTCTCTCACTGAAGCACACGAATTGCATCACGCGTGCCCCGGAAGCCCAGTTACTGTGGCAAACAAGTCTGGTCAGCTACGTACTCGACTCTTATATATATATAACTAACTTGCGGAATATCTTCAGGTAAGCCGGCCTGTTGGATGCAACTTTCGCGTGTATCATTACGTCGTTATAAGTCTCCGTAAAAAGTGCAATGCGTCAACTGACGTGAGCATGCCAATTGGCGCTAGGGTTATTGCTACTCGATGTCCCTGCTAGTTTCAAAAAAGCTGCCGCAGAGACCTGCTAGTTTTCGCGTCAGCATCTCGTTCGGTCATCTGCGTGGAGCCAGACCTAGTTATAAAGCTTTTGAAACTACTTTCTCGTAGAAAATAACACCAGTCCAACGACAAAACAGAACCATTACCCTGCGTACGCATTTTGAATACCGCCTTCCAGCGAACCAGGTGCGTAGGTTGATAGCTGACGTTTTGGCCGCCGCCGCCGCCGGCCGTGCTACACCGTGCTGCCTGGCTCAGAATACATTTCGAGATTGCCCACTCCATCAGTGTGCCGTTCTGCATGCGAAGCTTTGTTTTGCCGCTTCTCCTCCGTTACGCGGTGACAAAGTCAGCGTTGCTTTCCTCATCTTTCCTCGCTTCTGCGGTGGCCTCCGTTAGCGATATTGTTCCCCCTTGCGGTTGACGCGTTGACATCCATCGACTCATTTGTTTTGAAGATAGAGACGGTGTTGTTGTTGCTGCCACCGCTTCTGATGTCGCTGCTATTAAACCCAGCTGTTATAGCGCTGCGCTTGGCACCGAATGGGTTGCCGTTGCCGTGATCTCCAGTGGCGCTGTCACGGGCCCGGCTAGTTAATACACGCCGAAATCCGCCCTTCGTCATCCGAGCCTTCTTGTTCTTCCGCGCTTTCCGTGTTTCGTCTGTTTTCTTTAGACTTTCGTTATTGTTTAGCGTGTGGGGGTTTAAATACCCCATCGACCCTAAGGCACGTTGTTGCAGAGGAGCCATTTCATCACTGGTGATCCTTTGTTGGAAGTCTGCGTGTGATGCCCACAGTTTTACGAAACTCTACTGTTGTACACATAAACATACACCCCAACGTTTTTTTTCATCCGTTGCAAATTGGGTTCGTGTGATTCACAGGATCCGGTACGACACAAACTGTATGTCCTCGAGGCACCTCCGTGAAACACAGTTGAACGTTGCTGGTTATAGTTTTAAATAAAATCTGGGCTGACTCTTAGCTATGATTTAACGTCCATAAATCTGCTTTTCGCATTGCTTCATAGAATTCTGCACGGACCCCCAGAAATACAAATGTGCAACGGTGGGGCTCGAATCCGCGCACCTATGTGTCTTTTCCGGTCGCGAGGCGCAGACGAATGCCCCACGCCACCGGGCTCGACACCGCTGGTTATAGTTATGTCACTGTAATATACATTTTTTTTATCATCACATGTACGACCTATTAACCGTTTGCAGGAACTTAAACATTTAAAGAATTACATGGTTGTTTGTTAGTTATTAGACTTTTAGAAAGTATGTGTCTGCATTTAGCAGATTGTTTTTATTACAAGGTTATGGTCACATTCCGCAAATAATCTGGTTAAGTAGTCAATTATAACTTTATTTGCTTATGTTGTAAAGTTCTTAAATTTGATTAAGTTGAAACTTTATGAATCTCCATTTTATACAAATTACAGGTACAATTTGGGTAAGAGCTGCTGTTTTGCCTGTCCATCGAGGCAAAAGGTTGCTGTGGCGATGCATATTTAGCGCAGATACAGCCTACTAGGTTAGCCAACGCTAAGATTAAAACATTTCATGTAGAATGTAGAGGCTACGCCAGCAGTGTTACACGATAAATTTATTTTAACAATAACGTGTTAGCAACGTTGCCTTTATTCCACGCAAAGAGAAGCTAATCTAGCTAGAAATATGAACAAGTAATCGGCATAACTTTATTTGACGTCGCGCATAGATGCAGAACAAGTCTATACTATGTAGATGTTTTCTATCCGACCCTTCCTGGAAAATCTCAGCGCAGAATCCCCTAAGGTAGCCGAATGGCTCCAATAATTATAAAACTCAATCTTTTATTATCCACATTTTAAATTTATATCTAGGTTCGCCGTAGGCTATTTAATGTTTTTTCAATAAGATTTTTGTTTTTAAAATGGTATTCCTCGTTTGTTTAATTTATTTAATTTAAATGCACTCTCTTTGGGTATGTAAATGCAAACATACAGGTAGTTCAATAAGTTCTTAGAATGAGCTTTTTAGAATTCGAATTTTGGCACGCTTTCACCGCTAATAGGAACTGCAACTTTTCGACTGCTAGCACTCAATATATTATGGTGATTGGCCGTTGCGATTTAGTTTGATAGCTTTTCCCGTGCAACGTATCGGCGTGATTTTTAAAAATGGAGAAAAAATAGTTTCGAGTGGTTATTAAGCATTTTTATTTCAAAGGTTGGAATGCGACCCAAGTAAAAATTGAGTTAGACGAGACGTACAGTGACTCTGCGCCATGTTTTGCCACTGTTTCCAACTGGATTAATGTGTTAAAAAGAGGTCGCAGGAGCACCGAGGATGAACTACGTACAGGAGGCCAAAAAACGGCAACTGATGAGGAAAACGTAGAGAAAGTGCGAAAAATTCTTGGCACAGATAAGCGAATGAACATTAAGGTAATAGCGGAGGCATTAGGGATTAGTTTAGGCAGTGTGCATTTTATCCTACACGAAAACTTGAAGATGAAAGAGCTTAGAGCAAAATGGCTGCCGCATTTGCTCAACCAAGGCCAAAAAGACGCGCCTGTTTTGGCTTTACAGCGAAATTTGGCCAAGATGTCGAACAATCTGTCGGTGCAGATTCATGACCGTCGATGAAAGCCGGGTTCATCACTACACTCCCGGGACCCAAGAAGCATCTTGCCACTGGCGTGCACCTGACGAAGGACCTCCGAAGAGGGTGCGGACAACGGCATTGACCGGAAAGGTGATGGCTACAGTTTTTTAAGACCAACGTAGAATAATGCTGGTCGACTACCTTGAGAGCTGTAAAACGATCACAGGAGAATATTATGCAAGACTGTTGGACTGCCGTTAGCAAGAACTCATCGTGAAACGGCCCGCTTTGCAGAAGAAGGTTGTCCCGTTTCACCAGGGCAATGCTCCTGCACACAAGTCCCGGCAAGCATCGGCAAAACTGGCCCAACTGAGGTTCGAACTTATTGAACAACCCTCCTATTCTCCAGACCTGGCCGCCTCTGATTATTTCCTCTTCGGACATTTGAAGAATAGTCTCGGTGGAAAGCGTTTTTCCAGCAATGAAGAGGTTAAGGCTGCTGTCAATGCCTATCAGTCTAACGACGCGGAATTCTACTCAAGAGGTATGAAAGCTCTGAAATCTCGGTGGGAAAAGTGTATTGAGCTTCTCGGGGAGTATATCGAATAAGAAAAATTTAAAAACATGATTTGGAAAATTCTCGGTTTTCATTCTAAGAACTTATTGAACTACCTGTACTACGTATGACTCAGCTCCAGCGAGAATTTTCATAATCATTTTATTATGTTTGTCATTCGCCGCCATCCATATGAACACTGGTACAAAAGTATTTAGAAAATTCGGTCAACGGAGACAATTTGTAACTTCCTATCCAAGAAGGGCGCTGATCTCAATGCAGTCACGTTAAGAAAACATCAAACTGAACTACATAGATTAATTTAATCGCGTTTTATCGCGCCGTTCATCGGTGGCTTTTGACTCGCTACAGCGCGTCATAACTTGTCGAGGCTCAGTAGTGGAGTCGGTATTTACATGCGCTTCTTTTGTTAAATCCGTTTATCACGCTCTATGTATATGGTAGTTTAGACGGAAATGCCTTGAACTTCCTGTATTTTATAAGGCGATGCTAATCTCAATCTCATGACATTCCTTACACCAGTTGGCTACTATTGTTTCTTACTGCAAGTCATTTCTTGTCGGTAATTTCTGACCCCTGTAGGACGCACAATACGGCTCGCAATGGGTCTTTCTTGACAGTAATCAGGATGCTTCCATATATATATATATATATATATATATATATATATATATATATATATATATATATATATATATATACATACATACACTCATAACGTAACGCAACACGTCATATAAACATATTATTAACGATTTCGATTTTTGCCATCCATTTAGCTACAAGCATTATTTGGCTCCTATTTGGCGGATTGGAAGTCTATGCTAGACCAGCGCCAATCGTGCCACTCTCAAGGCGCAGACGACATCGGCGGTCGGGCTGCAGGCCTGGCTTACTAGCAAGGGCATAACTGTGAAAGCAGTTTGGAAGCTACATACACATGGTAGTGATGCTGTGTTCTGTGTAGTGGTGCGTGACGAAGATTACGCAAACTGTTGCAGAAATGAATTCTGGCCAAAGGGAAGCCTGTTCCGTCGCTGGGTTGGGGACGTCCCCTACGAGAGGATGGTTAAGGAGAGTTTTAGTGCGCCTGGCGGTCCAAGCCCCCGTAAGTGACTGACCAGTTCTAGAACTGCAAGCGTAGTGGCGAACATACCTCTACGAGTGCTTCTCTGGAATTGTGAGGGACTTAAGGGGGCAATGGATCTTGCACGTGATGACATGTTTAAGTTGGTTGACATTGCACTCCTCACGGAGACATTTCAGCGGGACGAACTGCATATCAATGATATGCGGGGCTTTCACCAGCTGGCTGTCTTACCTGCGGGAGGTCGGGGAAGACCTGTGGGTGGGTTATCTATCTACCCACATAAACGCTTACCACCGATGCAATGCGTCAGGAAAGGTGAATACTGCGTAGTGCTCTCCTCTGGGAGGGTAAACGTCGCTGTATTCAATTTCCCACCCACATTCGATTCTGCGGAGGTTGCTGAAACGGTGAGCTTTGGACTTTCAGAGTTAAATCTGACCATGCCAACTATCGTCGGCGGTGATTTCAATGCCAGAATCGATTGTGGGGCCAACGATGATAAAGGCGAGGTGCTGCTTCAGGTGATGGAAAATATTGGTCTGAAATGTGCTAACGCGCGTGAAGACTATACATATTTAAGTCACAATGAAAGCAGCACCATCGACCTGTTGTTTCACAACCTTGTCAGCCGTGAAATTGAAAGCTTCGATGTTCTTTATGAAGCGGTTCGAAAGCACCAACCAGTGTTGGCCGTTGTCGATGTTCCCGGTATTTGGCGAGACCGACATAACCCGCCGCGCTGGTCTGCAATGAGACGGATTAATCTATCTCTTTTGGACAGAGCGGTGGGCGGTCTTGAGGTAAGCCCTGACACGATGAGAAGTGCAGTGAAGTGGAAAAGGTTATGGCAAAAGAGATCACGCCCGTGGTACTCTCTAGCCTGCTACCTCGCCCACGGTGAAGTGCTCGGACTCCTGCGCCAAGCAAGAGCCAGAGCAACATCATCACTGCAAGCCAGGCGGGACTACTTTGAGCGTAGAAAGGCGTATATAAGACTCTGCTATGATCATAAAAGGGAACACGCAAGGCGGGAGGAACGACGGCTGCTCGAAAGGGCAGAACGAGAGCCTTCAGCTTACATCGTGCGACCTCGTAGGGCGGTGAACCCGCTTAGCAACGGGCAGGTAAAGAGCCACCTAACTAATCTTTTATTCAATCGTGACGTTCCGGCCGTATCTGCAATCGTACAGCATCCGCTTACACTGGAGCAGCACAACATGAATCTGCCTTTCGAGGTGGAGGAGGTGTGTCAGGTCCTACGGTCACTCCCGAAGAGAAAGAGCTCAGGGCCCGATCAGGTCTGCTATGAGCATTGGATCCAGTCACTTCCTCTCTTGGCAGAAACTCTTTGTGATTTCTTTAACGAAATTATAAAGAGAGGGCGGATGCCTAAAGTCTGGCATGTCGCCAGGCTTTCTCTTCTGTTTAAGGGTAGGCATGGTGATGACAAGCAGGATCCAAATCTCTATCGTGGAGTGGCGTCAGAACGCACATTGAAGAAGATTTTCTGTAAATTGGTTATTCGACGGATTGAACGGGTGGCTGAAGAGGCACTTCCACCGGAGCAATTCGGTTTTAGAAGAGGCCGAGGCACCCGTGATGCAATCCATGTTCTCCAGTCAGAAATCGAGCGAGCTGTGGCACAACCCAAAGGTCATCTGTATGCAGTCTTTATTGACTGCGTCAAGGCCTTTGACAAAGCCCCTCGCCATCTGCTGGTTGAAGCATTCCAACGAGCAGGAGTGG
Organism: Dermanyssus gallinae; assembly: GCA_003439945.1. Lineage (NCBI taxonomy): Eukaryota > Metazoa > Arthropoda > Arachnida > Mesostigmata > Dermanyssidae > Dermanyssus > Dermanyssus gallinae. The sequence goes on from QVRM01002760.1 coordinate 236,881, forward strand.
GTGGCTCTCTCCTGAGTGTAATAGCAAGTTTCTTTGAGGAGGACACCTTGTTGGTAGACGGTGAGCAGGGTGTATTAAAGATTAAGCAAAATGTGGGAACTCCGCAAGGAGACCCGCTAAGCTGCGTCTCGTTTACACTTCTCCTTGCTGACTTCGTCGGTTACGTCCGACAGAAGTACCAAAAAGCCGTAGTGGTAATGTATGCAGATGATATCGTGGTCGCTCATCGCGATTTAGGTGCCATCAAGCGCATTACCTCTATGATAGAGGCGTTCCTTGTCTCGAAGGGACTTGAGATAAACACCAGGAAGACCAAAGCCATGAAATTCAGGCGTGGAGGTCGATTGGCTGCCAGAGACGTTATACGTTGCTGCGGCCAACCATTGGAGTTTGTTAACTCCTTCCAGTATCTTGGCCTTCGGGTTCATTATACGGGAACGACGTTCACAGCGAATGTAAACGAAACAGTACGGAAGGCACTTGTCTCTCTTTACGGGGAAGTAGGCAATGTCCGAAGACTGTCCGTTCTCTCAGCAGTAAGGCTTTTCATGCTTAAGATTGTTCCGGGGCTGATGTACGGTCTTGACAGGGTGTGGAACCACCTCACGCTGGCGAATTTTAACCAGCTTGAAAGGTGTTTTTCATTATATATGAAGCGATTGCTCTGCTTGCCTATCCGAGCCAGGAGCCGCTTTGTGTATCTCATGTCAGGCTGCCCACCGGCTGCTGAAACAATCCGACTAAGGCTGAAGATGCCGCGTACAGTACCTTACGAATGTTTTATTTCGGAGTGGGAAGCTAAAGTCGAACAGGCCAGACGGGAGGTCGGTGGTTTGGACGGTTTCAATGCCTTGCACCTTTGGTCTGGTCCTGCATGTGACAATCGCCACGTATACACCAGGTACATAGTGCATGGTTATCACTACCTGGTATGCTCAAACGCAACCTTTCACGAGGAGTACGAGTTGTGCACCTGCCGGTTCTGCCTGCAGAGGTGTGCCAAGTACCATGCAGTGGAATGCACAGCGCTGGACCGAAAATCGCTGCACTACTTCTCTCGTCGGAAGCGTGAAGAAGATAGAGCAACATGAAGAAACATTTTTGAAATGTATATTATACTCAATTTGAGTGAAATAAACAAAATTGTAATTATTTGGCTCCTTCGATTGTTCATTTGCACATCAAAGTAGTTATCAATAAGATTTGCGCTCACAAGAAGTGAGAGTACCCGTATGTCTGTGTATTGTTCTAAAACAAAGTTGATTTAGATAACAAAAATGAATTATACAGATGATTATACACCTTTGTATATTTAATGTTAATCATTTTCAAAGACGGAAGTAGATTTGAGTAGACCTCTAACATGAGCGGTAAGCGTAAGCTCCGTCGACATGTTAGAGGTCTACTCAAATCTACTTCTGTCTTTGAAAATGATTAACATTTTTGCCACGGAACATTTGCGGCGGGCAATGCTAATCCGTTAAGCTAATAGTCAAGATCGTTAGAGCCATGTCTTAGAACTAGACGTTTCTTTGGAACAAAGAGCTCTATTTCATTTTTACTGTGCCAGCGTCTGATGCCGTCGACTGCAGTCGGCGCGGTCGGCGTTGAGGACGAGTACGAGGCAGAACCTATTACTAGGTCGTCGGCGTACAAACGGTACTCAACACTCGCCAAAGTAGAGGATTTAATGTCTAAAACGAATGTTTTGTATAAAAGTGGAGAGACGCAGCTCCTCTGAGGCACAAATCCGCGCTGGAACATGTTGTATATACATATCATGTTAATGAAACTTGACAGGAGAGTCGCGGTAGATTGCAGGAATCGCAAGACGTCGTCTAGCATAAGGCGGAAGTTACCGGAACAGGGTTAAACAACAGCAAGAGTATATAATAAATAAAATAATAAACAGGACGCTATTAATTCAACCTCCTCGTCGTCTGTCGGCGGTGCCGAGTGCCAGACTGATTCCAGGGTAGGTGCAGACTCATTGCTGGTGAGGCGCGGGATGGCGTAGTGGTAAAGGAACCGGCAGCTTTGTTACTTTCATGAGATTATTTGCATGCAGTGGACGAGGCAAGGCGCGCAAGTCACAAAGAAATGAGTCATTTGAAGCCCGGCCACACACGGGCGCAAAAAAAACGAACTTATTGTCGATTATTTTATGTGTGAAAGTCTCGCTCAGAAAGCAACAGCACCGCGTGCACTTAGTGTACATCTTGCTAACATCATAGCAGGTCTAAAAATAACACGTTCCAGTCGATCATGTTGGCGAAATGGTTGGCGATTACCTCGACGTTCATTTGTTGAAAGTTGAAACCACATAGCAATTAGACTGCTGCGGTGACGTTAACCGTTCGGACCGAAATAGATGAGCTCGTGATCAGAAGTGACTATGAGGTGGCAGAAGTCAATGTTGTCCACACATGTCAGGGTGAGTCGTCAGAAGAGTATTGAGGGTTGTAGAGCCGGGTTATGCGTAGAACCATCAATAAAACGAGCTAAATTGTTATCAAAGTCGCTGTCGCCGAAAGGGGCGCTTATTGACTCGACGTTGGAGAGTCCCGCGGAACCCCATTCAAGGTGGACTGAAGTAGCCAGTAATAATCACAGTTCCGCCAAACTGAAAGTAGAAAATGTTAGAGTCGCAGCATTTGTTGACTCATTATATGCAACAGAGACTATCCGGAAACAATCGAGGTGAAATATCGCATGTGTTAACCAGGTACAACATGCACATTTCATTTATTTCAGAATATATCATGATATTGAAACGATCTATTATCATGGTAGGAACAAAACGAATGATGCCTTATGCAACGCGAATGTCCGTCCCACGCTAAGAGATAGCGCAGGATCGCTGAAGCGTCTCACAGTTAATTTCATGACATTTAGCGCAAGCCTGCGGGCAGAACTGGTATCGGAACTGGGTACAATGCTAGTGAAAACCCGGAGTGGAACACCCAAGGTGGTGGTAGCCGTCTACGATAGATCTGATACGTCACGGCTAGAGCATGCGGTTCCTTCCTGAAAGTGCCGAGAGGTATAGGTGTTCGATCGTCAGCAACATTTCTCTATCAGTTCTGCAAAAAATGCTGCAGTAGTTCGGTAATTAATGACTCAATTGGTATGTGTTGAGAGAGAGAACCCAATTCATATGTGTTGTGAAGTTTCTGTCCAACTGAGCTAAGTTTGCCGCCAAAATATATGCCCATATTCTACAGAGGCTCTAACTCAGCTTTGGCACAATCTTTAGTTCAAAAAGTTGCAAAATAACAGGTACAATCTTCAGTATAAAAAGTCGCATACCAATGCCGTAACAGTCTTCAAACGACCCTCATCTCCAAATACATGCAGGAGATTGCCGCTCAACACCTGCCACCAATATGTTGCGTGAAGGTCGTTCTGTATAATAAACCATTGGCCCAAGTTTGGGAAAAAGTGTACGAACTCCAGCTTTTGACCTCCGCAGAAATTCTGTCTATGGCTGACCGACCCCACGGCAAAACTCTACTGCTTTTGGTTTCCGTGAAACAAAACGTGCCGTTGTTTTTCAAGATAAGCCTCCACCATACCAGCAATTTTGCGGATGGCTCCGATGTCGCAGTGGTGTGCAACCGTGTGCGTTCAACACGACACAGCATTTCTGAAATATATATACCCTTCGTCCAGACGCTTGTTTAACTATTGCTTCAGAATCAACTCATAAGAGGCGTATTCGTATATTGCAAAAGCTCAATCAGTCCCTCTTTATTTCCGTCACTATCGCCAGAGGCTCCAATCACCGGACTTTTTTTGGTAATGAATAAAGTTCGTTATTACCTCAGAGATCGGCAATATCAATATCGTCGTAGTGAGGTAAAAGGAAAAGCAACGTGAGATTGAAGCTGCCTGAAGTGAGTGTTAGCTAACACTCCGCTCGACATACACAGTGCATGCCGGGCAAACCTTGTGCAATTCCTTCCACAGAAATGATTCTATGAGCATAGCAATGCGAACGTCGTCGAATCAGTGGCCTGGCGCTAGCCGCATAGTTTCAGACAACCCCTCACTATTCCAGAGCAGGAGCTTGTAGAATTGCGGATCCTGAGATGGCGGCGGGGGAGGGGGGGGCGTCATTGTACAACCGCTACATCCTGCCTTTTAGCGAACCCCTCACTGAATGTTGCCTTTCTAGTTGGCGCTTCAACGCCGGAAACTCACTCTTTTTGGTTGAAGTAGAGGCTCAAAAAGCTTGCGGGGGTCGTTGTCTTGCACGGCTAGGCCAAATACCAAGTCCGGCCTTGTACACTTTATTTTTCACGCAGTCACGACACCAACGCTTCTGGCGATTACTCAACCACGCAACTGAACTGCTGACGCCGGTGGTGCTCTGCTTGAGTCCCCCCTATTCGAAGGCACTTTACGGGTTTGATACGGCTGTCACGGCACAGCGTAAGCTCACCCGAGTCTAGATCTGCACTACCATCTTGGATATCACGACGACGTCGATCCGCCGTTATATTCGCGCGTCTGAAGTCAGTGATTAGCTGCTGTCCCGCTTCTCCCGTCCACCAAAGTTAGGCCTGATCATGACAGGTATAACAGTTAGACGAGCTAAGGCTTGAGTACATAGTTCTCCGCCCCTTAAACCACGATCCGGCCGGAAGCATCAACGAGTATTGCTGAGAAAACGCTCAGCATCTGTTATGGACTGGTTGAACTAGTTATCGCACTGTAAAATTGTATAAACGTTCTTAAATTCACTTACATACGAGTTACTACAATCAATTATTCAGCTTGTTGTGTTGCTGAAAGAACCGCACCGATATGCAGTACTCCTTATTGCATTATCATGATTTTGTCACACCGTTTACTGTCTGTCCACAAAATGATTGCATAACCGTTATTATCATTACGACATTTACACAGTTATGAAATATCAAACCAAACAAAGTATTGCCCTGCACTGCAGAATGCGTCGGGCTTAGATTATCCCGACTGGAATAGGCCATTGTAAACAGAGGCTGATAGCAGATGTTTCGCGAGCACTTCTTGCGATGGTGAAATAATGGCTATAGTGAATATATGTATAGCAGACACGATACTTGTAATCAGCTTAAATACGCATGCCTTGACATACGCACACATGAAGAAAAACCTTCGCGCATGGAGTGCTTTTCTTCCAGCCGTTTATATATGCGAACTTAGACAAAATTGTAAGATGAAGTGATAAACAAAAACAGATGTATACGTTTGGAAGATGTGCGAACGATGCACGCAATTGGTATTATGCCCTTTATATATATATATATATATATATATATATATTTAAACATTTATGAACTTCTTGCTGTCAAATGTTCGTGTATACTAACATACTTCTAACGAACTTAGTAATGTTCTAGGAAGGAGGCTGTGTTGCAGAGAAGCCTACAGTGCCGCATTGTTTTGCGCTACACACCGGACAAAATGTTATTGATTATTTAAATTCTTGCAAACGCATTATGGCGCAAGCATTATTTGGCTTCTACGATTGTTCGTTCGCATGTCAAAGAAATGGACACTAGGATGTGAGCTTAACAGCTATGATAGTAGTGAGGAAATAATATTTAGAGCCTTGATGAGATCAAACAACGGAAAAGCACGCTTACCGGTATGCATGTAGATTTGACTGGACCTCTAATATGAGCAGCAAACGTGGGATTTGTCGACATTAGTGCACCTAGAGCCTGCGCAACATTTGCGGCAGACAGTGTGTCGATCCGTTGAGCTGTTAGTTCAAATTGAGTGAGTCATGTTTTAGATGAGGCGATTTCGTAACAGAAATGATGGCTCCGTCCCATATATACCCATGGTTAAACGAGATACATTGTTATTCACACTGCTAGTGACATCTAGCGATGTGACTTGTATCCTACCAAGCGAAAATTATATTTACCCCGTTCTTGTCAGGTTGACAGGCCTGCGAAGCTTCGCCGATAATGGTCGGTATAGAATAAGCGTGTGTCATACTGCCATGCTGTGCATTTGCTGGCCGTTGCTCTAGGTCGCTTCATCGCCAAGTCGATTTATGGCGTACTTTTGACCGCTACAAAAAATTCTATAAGGACAAAGTTTCTTTCGAGATTGGCATTCCTTCTCTGTGTCTCACTGGCACAATCTAAGCCAGCGGGCCATAGTTGCTAACATATAACGCCCTGCCAAGCTTGCAGATCGTTAAAGCATACTGGGTTTACTGGATGCTTTTTTGTCTTTGGTTTTTTGTTTGTTTTACTCTTTTATGTGCGGAACCGAGAAAGATGGCTTAGTGGCAAAAGCCTTTACCTTGCATTCGGGAGGCCTGGGTTCGAAACCCAGACCGGCCACTCCTTGATTTCTATGGTTTCCAATTTAAGCAAGGTGAATGCCGGAGTGGACTAAAAATCGACCATAATCGCCAAAAAAAGGGGGAGCACATATGTCTCAATAAAAAGAGATGGTGCATTACCATCCACCCCCGTTAAGTTTAAAGTTAAACGTTTTTTAAAAGCAGCCTAGAGAAAAACAAACGATAACAAGTTTCACCACTAATCTAACCCTACTTCATACCCCAGTGTCGCCTTCCGTTGGCTTTTTTTTTGGGGCCGGTTAAGGGTTTAAAATACATTTACGTATGACTGAGAGAAAGCATAACAGGAGTTGATAAGCCCCCTAACATGCGCATTGTCTCAACCTTCCCTATCCGATTTAAGTACACCTGGAACTCGCCGTGGCCCGTGAGGACCTGGGTCAGGTGATATGTGAGTCGGCCCCCGGGACGATTCATCCATCGGCGGATGTTCGGAGTGAGGTTCCTCACGAGCGCCCCTGGTTGCCCGTTTGGGATGCTATCCCACTCCTTCTGCCACCGATCGAGTGTCACCTCGCGTACTTCTACGAACTCCCTATCCGGGTGTTGGCATCCGTCTAGTCGAACCCAGCTGCGTCTTAGCAGCGTTCTCTCTATTACAGTTGTCTTGTGAGCGACGCCGTTCATTTTCTCTTCAGGTTCCGATACAGACGCTGCGGCTCGCCTTACTTCCGAGAGGTAATCTGATACTAATTCGTAGAAGTTCTCAGCTCCGCTTGACACCGCTTTGCTTTAGTTAACGATCTGGCCTCCTTCTCCTCTTCCAGGGCGAGACTCAGAAGTTGACGATCACCCCAGCGCACCATTGTCTGCAAGGTGTTTGCTGGTTCTGCTAAGCTTTCATATTGAAAAGCACTATATATATTGGGCACTAGATTAAGTAGAGAGTATTTTATTACCAATATTATTTGGGCAATATTTTTGATTTTGTGGTCATTGTCGCACACCTAGCCTGGCCAACGCTGCTCTGTATATATATATATATATATATATATATATAATGTATGTACAATGCAGGATTGGTCTTGCCAGGCTAGTGTCCCTTAAAACAATGACCACAAAATCAAAAATATTGCACAAATATGTATATATATATATCTGACCCTGACACCCTTTGAGCCGCATGCTTGTTTGGGACGCAACTGTAGCCGACTCATTGGCCCCTTCGATGGTCAGTGCAAGTGCGAACCAGGCAGGTCATGCTTCCAGGTTAGCTCAGGCTAGCAAACGCTGAAAATACTCTCGCGTTGATTGTACGCACGAATTTTGTCCGTTAGCGTTTGAAACTATGGTAGCTGCGGCCCCCTTACATTCAAGCGCCTAGGTCGAAGCGTTAACCAACAACTCATTTAGTCCAACGACTCTCTGTAGCTTTTATACCACAAGAAGAATTCAGAATCTTTAGACTTAAAGTACTTGTCTGCGATGCATATCACATCATTGTTGCTCTGAAATCTCTATCCAGCGGCATACTTCTTGAGGTTTTCAAACAAATAATAGTTGCACAAGGCCAGATTTGAAAATTTTGAGCTTTAGTTTGCGTAAATAGGCTTTGGCAAAAAAGAGACGTGTAGGTCGGCGCAATATCGGTTGTGGTGAAACCGCACAGTCCTCTTCTGCACCGCAGGCCGTAATGCTCTGACGCACTTTTTCAGCTAGTCCACGGATTTTGCGTGGTACTTCCTAGGTATAGTTCAAATATAATAATCGTTTAATTACCACAAATTCGCAAAAGTTCTCACTTGAAAACTCTCTGAAAATGACACGCGTGTCAGTTTTGCTCATTAGTTAGCTTGTATGGTACCTGTTTTGCTTGACTTTTTTTTACAGAAATACTGACGCAATACTGGACGTGCTGCGCCAGAGCTATGTTAATAAATAATATTTTATAATCACCTGTCTACAATTTCAGAAAAATTGCGATAATGATCTTTCTGAAATTATAGACAGGCTATGCTACGAACTTAGCTTGTATGGTACCTGTTTTGCTTGACTTTTTTTACAGAAATACTGACGCAATACTGAACGTGCTGCGCCAGAGCTATGTTAATAAATAATATTTTATAATCACCTGTCTACAATTTCAGAAAAATTGCGATAATGATCTTTCTGAAATTATAGACAGGCTATGCTACGAACTTTTTGATCCACTTAGTATATGTACGAATTTGGCTTTGCAAGCTTTAACCTCTAAGCCTCTTCCAGCGAATTCTAAATTTAGACTAGATGAGCTAAAAATATCCAGTTGTGAGCTGAGTGATTTGAATAAATTATAAGTCGATATCGGGTGCATTTATCAGTGACGCCAACTAGAAAATAGACTATTAGTTGGCATAAAGGCAGTAAGTAAGTCGGTTCGTCTGAAGAGAGGGAGGGTGCATTCTAAATGATATGTGTTAGGCCTTTGCAATGCCCTGCGGTAGGCTGGTCGTCCACTGGCCATCTCAGCTATGCCCCAGCTACCGTTGTATCTCATGCTGATTCAACCAGACCAACTGGTGTCTGGTCTCTCACAGCTAAGCAGCTTACGTTCTGTTAGACACTTTGCGTCACGGCGTCGGCCAATTATGGCTCTTATTCCTTAAAGTCTAACCGATCTGGATCGAACAGCAACGGAACGAAACGAAACATAACGGGCAGTAAACGTACGCGTTAGAAGTAACAGCGCTAACTACCCTGTCGTATATATCAATAAAAGCTAATAGTCGAATAAATAAATAAATAGGTTTACAATAAAATGCATGTGACAGGCTGGCTTGCGATCCAGATGCTTGCGCTTGCGCTATGAGGCCATAGTAAACACACATAACAGCTAGGACATGCTGTTAACGGCAGCCGATATGCTAGTAGACAAATGAGCACCAGACGAACACCTAGCTTCCCAAAGCCAACGCAGAGCCAACGCGCAGACGCATTGATAAGAGCATTGACGCGCAGACGCATTGGCAAGAGCAATGATACGACAAAACCCAAATATAAATTATGTAGTAGATGACGCCAAATATGTAATATATACATATACTTAAATAAGAATTTGATCAATATATATATATATATATATATATATATATATATATGAAAGGGTTGTTCCTGGATTTGATAGAATTGTTTAGTTTGCACAGACGCCTGCTAAACTAAAGGTCATGCCGGCGAGCTTTTTCGCAGTGATACTTAAGTAAAGAGGAAATCGGAGAACATACGCAATAAAGAGAAGAGATTGTGCAGGTCTCAGAAGGCGTCTATTAAAGAAGTGGTCATGATATCCAGTCGCCGCTAGCGCTGAACGCCCACACTGCATTATCCTATACTCTGCAGAACTGAGCGTTGGGGGCCCGCTGTGACATGGAAAGTGCTTAGCAAGCAAGCGACAAGCGGCGCAATGCGATCGACATGAGTGCAAACTGTACAAAATGTAGTGTTGTTTTCTTCTAAAATTCTATTTCTCTTAGGCAGAATTGGCTGAAAGTCCAGAATAAGCTTGATGTTTTGTGTCTTCTTAGGCTAAACGATACAAAAAAAATTCAATTGCAGTGCTAGCGGAACACATGAATACAAGGTACTGCTCTATAAATCGCTGAGGCTTGGTATCCTTTGCTCATATTAATAGTGGCTGCGACCACTAACATGGAAGACAGCCTGTTGTTCTTGCAAATTGCTCATCAAGCTCGTCTCTCTACTCTGTAATGATATGACATTGTATTGTCCTGATTGGGAATTCCTTTTGTAGTCAGAGCCCGATAGCTTATACATTGTCTACGCGATATATATATATATATATATATATATATCAGGCATAGATAATATATAATTTTGGGCTATGCACACAAATGGAATTCTCAAGCCAATTAACGAAAACTAAATCAGATATTCTAAGGTGATGGAAGCCCCGTCTATGAAGCCATGTGAAAAACAGTTCCGTGGGCATTAAATCTTAGTGATGGAAATATTACGAATCGATTTCGCGACGGACATGAAGGGACCGATAATAACCGCCGCACGGAAAGGCCTTCGACGTCAATAACAGAAGACCATATAACATAAATATAGCAGAACAAAACATTAAATAACTTCGTGATACCCTTTGTGAACTCATAGACAATCGCCGGATTACTATCAGGGAGATGACTGAGGAATTGTAGATATCTAATGAATCAGTTATAACAGTCTTGATCGAAATGTTTATGTTCAGAAGACTGGAAGCGAAATTCATTTAAAAAAGTTGATTTCCCAGCAAATGAACGTCCATCGGAAACTGTCCGAATTGAACCTTTAACCAGTAGCAGAATTGCTAGATTCTTCATCACGACAATGCACCGGCGCATACATGGTTACGCATTTCGGAATATTTGATGAAAAATTCGATTGGCATATTTCCGCAATTTCCCTAGTCACCGGGCGTGGCTCGGTGTGACTTTTTCGTGTTCCCACGAATGAAAAACATTAAAGGGACAACGTTTCAACACTATTGAGGAGATAACGAAAAAATCGCAAAAGCAACTCAACTCGATTCTGCAAAACGCGTTCAAATTTTGTTAGACGAGTGAATAAAAAGTGGCACAAGTGCAGCAGGTAGCAGATGCGAACAAAACCGATTTAGAAAATTAAACAGATATTTAAATATGTATCAGAACTTTTCTATAATAATCAGAGGTCTGAACGTATCATTGCAAATCCATACATTATTATTATTATTATTATTATCATTATTATTATTATTATTATTATTATTATTATTATTATTATTATTATTATTATTATTATTATTATTATTATTATTATTACTACTATTATATTTATTAATGATCGTCGTCATCTCGAGGTTGCAAACAAGGGACCTGCTTCGCTTAGTTGCATCGCTGGCACAACATTACTGGATCTCAGAAAACCCGAGTGAAAGACGCTATGATTATTCTTGTGAGGCGTCGGCAGCAAGGAGGGTAGCGGGCGGCAACGTGGCAGAACACGAAACACTCCTCAGCTCGTCGTCACGGACGACGTTTCCTTCTCCTGTGTGCAAGCATATACGCAGCTTGATGTCTTCCAAGTAGAAGTGAGTAGTCTTTCACTCAACTCAAACCAAGAGGAATCTGGCATCATTCAAGTGATGCTCTGCCACAGATCAGACATGTGTTGTATTACAACCTGTACGTCGTCTGACCGTTTTACTCAACAGACGGCGACGAGACCGACGACGAAAAAGACAGTGCCAAAAATAAGCACCCGTCGCAGTAGCAGGTCCAGCAGTAGTAGCAGGTTGAGGCATATTTGTTTGCACGGCCGCAGCGAGCAGCAAATGCACCGTGCGACCTGCACCACGCATCCTATGGTTTTCGTGTCCAAATTCGCGTTGTCGCTAGGCGACGTAATCTATCAATGATTACTTGTTGTTGCAAATTTAAACTTTGAACTGTTGGGTACTCACGTCCCCTTCGTCGTCGTATAGCACGTGGCGCGTGTCAACGGTTGGCATGCTTACATGCAAACCTACTTACGCATATATATATATATATATATATATATATATATATATATATATATATATATATATATATATACATACATATATGTATATATATATATATATATATATATATTATCATAATTTTATTTAACTTGTAACGGGGTTAACAATTGGCCCCTAGCAAACGTGACGACAAACTACATCAGCCCTAGGTCCAGGCCTGGTGTAGACCACCTGGACAAGGTGCCAAGCACCGCCTTGGCGTTTCCACGTTGTATATCCAATGATAGCCTTTGCCGAAAAAAAATCACCAGCGCGTGGGTCCCCCGTAGCCAATCTGAGACATTAGCATACCTTAGTAATAACTCCCTCAGTAATTTTACCTGGGCCCCCTAAGGTCTCAAAGGCAAAAGGTCGAAAGTCCATAGAAAGTCCAATATGTGCATACTTCCGACACTTAGTTCTTTCCGCATGCGAAACAGCATAACAGCATATATATATATATATATATATATATATATATATATACAGGACGATTCTGTTGTGGCTCGGTAGAGCGGGTCGCTATGCTAATCCATGGTCAGCCCAATTAGGGCCGTGCGTGAACTGTTGATTCGGGGCCTCATGTGGGTACAATGAGACAGACTGGCAACGTATAGATGTAGGCAGATTAGAATAGAAATGTAGCAAGACAAGGCAAAAAGGAAAGAAGAAGGGAACAGCGGGGAAATAGAGCGGTGAGCTTTGTGTATGCAGAAGCGGCAACGCTGGTAGCAGCAGTTTACCCATCAAGAGAAACTCAGACTTGCCCCGGGCATACTTGCGGACTCTTTGCTCTGCTGCAGACCGTGCGCCTAGCCACTGTACGCATTCACGTTGCGTTCGACTGGGTGGCTCGTTCGCAGTGCTTAGTGCAGTTTAAATACTCCACATAAAAACTCAGCAGGTATTAGAGACGACAGCAGAGGGCTGCGTGGCTACCACTGACTGCTATTTTGTGTTGGCAGATTTTGTAGCGGTAGACACGGGCTTCTTGGTTTCCCACACTTTAAGTCGGTGGCGGCCAAGCTGTTGCGGGCCTCCTTACAGCTAAACCAACTGGCCGAATTACTTGCCAGGGGGAGAGCCGGGCGTCCAAGGCGAGAGAGAGCAGGATGCCTTTTGCCGGCGGCTGAGTCAACAGATCTTTAGGTCGCGCCAATTTGGGCGAATATGGCCTTGCGGACGGCTCGAAATAAATCTACACTACGAGAATGATCCCCTGAGACTCCGCCGGCACGAGAATGAGGCAAAAGAATGCTCAACGGAGTACTTGACCTGACCACAACCCGAAAGGCCACACTTACCTCTCGGCAGGTCGAAGGGAAAGGGGCGACTTACTGAAAAAAAACGCTTAACATCAGATCTAATTACCTGGTAAAATTGCCTCCATGGCGGACTGTGCTACTATACCACGGTGGCACGACTGCAGACACGCAGACTAATTACGGTCAGTTCCAGGTCTACATGACTAGGATTCATAAGACGGATTTCGACACGTGCGTCTTTTGCACCTCCGGGGCGCCTGACGACGTGCAACGTACGGTGATGCGCTGCGGAGAGCTCACGCAAGCGCGTTCCGCGGCATTGGCAACGGTCAAGGGTCTTGCAATCCAGAAGTGGCCGATCATATAATATCATCGGTGAAGGAAACGGCGCTATAGTCGAGATTCCAAACAAATCTTGTGGAACTTTTTCTACTAAGGTTCCAAATATCAGCTTGGAATTGTACGGACGCTCTTAGTATTCCCAACGAAACTTGATGCAACACTGGTTAACTTCTCAAATTTTCAAGCCCAACACAAAAATGTCAGGCAGGAATAAATTAAGTACACCGAGAAATAAGCAGCGACCACACTGTCACAAATAAGTCTGACTGCATGTTCTTCGGCTGTGTTTGTCGTGCTACAGACAAAACGCTAAAAGGAAAATAGGTAGTATGATCTACTACACCCTCTATAGCACATACAACGCACACTCATAATAACATTGATTAAGTGTACAGAATTTCTACTTGTTGACAGGCCGGCGTAGAATAGCAAAAGTATGACACTATAAAAACTCTACACTCTTTATTTATGCAAAGTATTTGATATTTTCTTATCCATAAACAAATCGCATACTGTTTCATTTGTCTAATTGCCCAAATATACACAGCACAGTACGCATAGGCCACATTTTAAATGAAACGTTCCACTTTGGAGTTAATGGCAGGCTGTGCTATTAGACATTATTCGTTGGTTTCATTGTCTAAAGAGAAAGCACGTAACTGAGTGTCATGCGTTTGATACAAATATTCTGTATAAGAAAAGGTGTTTGTACAATTAAAACTATACTTGCTATTTTTACAAAGGGGTATGATATTATATGGTATACTAAAACTTTTTACGTTTACTTCCTCACAGTGTGTTGATGAGCTCGTCGATTTCTTTGCAAAAGCTGCCATGGCCACAATAGTAAATAAAATAACCCTTATATGCCATTTATGAATATGGTCTTTATTGAAATAAAGGTATGCTTGTTTTTGAAATACTTTTCCGGCCATTTTGGGGCACATTTTGATCTAATTACCATAAGCACTACTACACCAAAAAAATTGCGCACATGAATGAGCAACTTAATTGCATGAAATACGTCAGCACAATGGAAACGATTATATGTAGTACGGGACGCACACCCATGTAACGTTCAGACGTTGTCGCTAAGTTATGTGACCATTACATAGAGCATACTTTGATAATGAGAAAAGGTACGCAGGATGATTTAAGTGTTGATAGCGCTAATTACCTCGAGGTAGCACATAGCACTATCAGAGGCCATAAGAAACCAGATGACTAGAAAGGAAGCAGAATATGCATGCATCCTTTTTCTGTTCTGCATATACATATATATATATATATATATATATATATGCATATATATATATATATATGCATATATATATATATATATATATATATATATATATATATATATATATATATATATGCATATATATGGACTTATAAGGTAACAATAGTAGCATAATTTCGTCTACAAAGCTTTTATTATTAACTAGGTAAACAAGCTTAGGAATGGCTAATTTATAGAATTATGAACTTACTTTAGTGCAGAAATAAAAAAGAGCAAGGAACGCCTTGTGGGTGTGTACTGGGCAACGTTAAATTGAGCCATAACCTTATGCGCTTTGTAAATGAGGATTGCACTGCTGATCAAGGCGTTTTGACAAGAATCATATAGGGCCGTACTTAAGAAAATTTCGAATTGTAAAGTAAATAACTTTCAAGTATTGTAAAGTGCGCAGGTGTTGAACGAACCAATCTCAACTGTGCATTGTGACTGAACGTAATTGTAAAACAAAATTGTAGCGTACGTTGTGTGCCTTCGTCTCACAGGTGCAGCCCTATCATAGAGCATCGTACCATTGCGTTTTGGTTTACGTTGTAATAGACTGATAGTTCTGGCTTTGCAAAAGAGCCACCTACTACGTACTTAGTCTACCTAACACACCGCATTAACCATATTCGAAAGTATAGCAGCTTTCAACGCTACGCTTTATTTTGAACATTGTAGCTTGCAAGATGTGACACTTTTTCTCTCGGCTATTCACCGGCATTGGCGAGTCAACAACAATAACATGGCGATGCAGGACAACACGATGCGTTAGAGTTTCAGCCATATTCTCTCTCTCTCTCTCTCTCTCTCTATATATATATATATATATATATATATATATATATATATATATATATATATATATATATATATATATAATATATATATATATACGCACGACAAGTTGGGTTATCGCAGGGTTTGCGCGCAGCAGGAAACTCCGCGAATCGTTCATGTGGGAGTGATTCTGCTCCACGGTAACGCGCGTCCACGCGTCTCCAGGGTCACACAAAGTGTACTGGCCAAGTTCGAGTGGGACTAGCTTGAGCATCTGCCCTACAGCCCGAATATGTCGCCCGTCCCGACTTTCATCAGTTTGGTGCGCCAAGAAAACATTTTCAAGGGCGGCGTTTCAACTCGGACGGCGAACTCAAGAACACTGTGAGAAGGTGTTGACTCTTGTTAGAAGTACAGCGATTCTGGGAACAAGAAATCCTTCGGCTCGTGAAACAGTGGGTCAGTTGTACTCAGGCATCTGGTGGTTACGTTTGAATAGAGACTTTAATTATACGCACGGTTTCGTTTGGTGCCTTTTCATTAGTATATATGATACGTTCGAAGCGGGGCGTGCCATGGCAGCCATGGTTAACAGAGCGACAATCGCAAGTCCGAGCCTCGGCCTTGCTGGTTGTTCATGTTGGACATGGTCGTCATTGGCCTGCTGTTGCATACAGCTAGGGCAAGCCTAAATAAATCCAGTAAAGAAAACGCAGGATATATATATATATATATATATTTTTTTTTTTAAATATATATATATTAGATAAATACCTCAATTTTTCACTTACTAGTTACTTATCCCCTAAAAATATTATACCCAATTCGCAAACTGCTCACCAAGTAAACAGTCAGCTGTTATGATCGTGCGGTGTCGTTTCTTCAGCAGCTCCTGCGAGCCCCCTCTTTGAGTGTGCAATGTAAAATGCTATCATCAGAGCAAGTGCATCTGGGAGTAGGAGACTAGCGTCGGGACTAACAGGACTTAGCTGACACGCCAATTCCGAGCCCGCACTGCACGCCCGGGATGTTAGGCTGGGTGGGTGAATTCGCACTAGCACCAATCCACAGTGAATGCAATTTGCAATATCAGAAAACTCCTAGAATTTAGATGCTGCTGCTGCGGTAGCCGCTATTTTCGGATTGCCTGACCACTCTGAATCCGTTGGCGACGCCGCAAGAGCATGTCACATAATCATTGCCCAGTTCCGCACTGGTCTTGCAAACGTCGCTAGAGATTGTCGTGTTGCAGCCTTCTTGTACGCAGTCTGCCAGGGCAGTGGTGTTTTCTACGATAGCTACTGCTGCTGGTACCGCCGAAATCTGCCATCAGTCGAAAAAACGCGCTGGGGAGTGAAGCTGTCACGGGAATCCCCTTGGGGCTCAGAGGATGCTTGTACGGCTTTGAAGAGAGCCTACGAAGATACGAACTGAGCCCTAGGCGCGTCGAGGGTTAGCATGACATCGATACAGCGCGATAGTAAGGACAAGCGTTTATCATCGAGGCTCACAGCTATCATCACTGGCCCCGTCATCTGTAGTATAGCAAAACGAAGCATGTGATTCATGTATGTATGCGCTGACAGTCGATTAGATCCAGCTGTAGAAAGTGTCCTTAGAGGATTTAATCGTCCCGCGTTTAATGCTAAAGCCATGTGGACTGACATAAATATCTCTCTAGGTCCTTACGTAATATTGATGGCAATAGTAACACTAATTGATACACAACTCGATAAGAACACCCAAGTCCCAGATCACGATTTGTCTAAGTGACGCAATCTGTTATGAAGCATATATATATATATATATATATATATATATATATATATATATATATATATATATATATACATATATATAGTTGTCCGTTCCTTCAATAAGGTATATTCTATATATACAAGTAGTTTCCGACCAAACAATATTTTTTTGACAGCTATTTAAATAGAAATTATATTTACAACAAGCTGGCTGTCGTAGGATCTCACAGCGCCATTGTGCATTGGAAGCAGTTAGGCCGCTAGTTGATACTTTACTAATATATTTTGCTCGTTCTATGGGTGTAGGACAAAAGATCGAACTAAAGTAATAAAAGTTTGTGCTCCCGCTTTTACTTGCGATGTGCGTTTCCCAATTGTGAAGAAAAGGCAAACGCCTCGACAAGGTCGTAGGCTGCGCGGCACCTGTTTAAGTTAACCTGGAGGTTCTACATAGTGAAGAGGTGGTGCAGGAACTTCTCCAAGCATAGCCCAGTCACCGCCCCGTCATTTGCGGAGAACCGTGGTGGTACCATGGCGCTCGTTGCGACCTCTATGGCGGGCAGGCTGAGCGCGCCCAATCCCAGAAGATATGACAGTTCCGGACAGAATTTTACCCTGGAGCGGAAGTTTTCACGACACGGGGCGTGAGTTTGACGGTAAAAGTCGCGATACGTTGTTTCTAGCCCCTGCAACTTAAGAAAGACCCAGAAGCGCCGATCCTAGAGGCTCCTAGAGTCACCACTTATATGGGTAGTGGATTCAGGAAAGGCCCTCGACTGCAGTCGACGTGCAGCGCACGTGAAATCAACGCGGAACACACGTGCAGCCAGCGCGCACCTGCACGTCCAGTCAACGTCGCCTGCCCAGCGACCTCTTGCTACCCACGTAGCAATGCCGGATTTGGGCCAGATTAGGGAACCACGACAGGTCACTCTAACGGTGGACAGCGGGAAAAACGGACGTTAAGCGCAGTACGACAGGACACAGCAAGCAACGCAGACACCAGTAGAGTGCACTAAGCAGTTTTATAAAACCACTAACGTGCAGAGAATTAACGCCGTCGGGGTCGACATCCTCTCTCGTCAACAATCATCCCGAAACAGGACATGTTGTATGATACCATACGTAATTCCCATGCCTAATTTCAAGCGACGCCGACTCAATTGCTACTTAACTTATGACTATATCTCATTCCCATCTAGCAGAGCATTTTAATATTTAAATAATCCATGTTCACCCAACCATTATCAACTACATGTATAAACTACATTACCGTAAGGACATTGTTTGAAGTTCTGCTCTATCAAAACTGCTTTTTGAAACAATGTTAATATCAGACCATTGGTCGTGTATCATCTAATTTCAGATAAAAACAGAATCGGTCACCCCGCGGAGGAAGGAATCATGGCAACTATTTCGACTGCAAGATAACAAAGCATCGAAGTTTTTCTAGATAGACATTGTAACGTTTCCTGGTTAAAGGCTTTTGATGCAGCCGATATTAACTCTGCATTCGAGGCTTGCCGAGATATTTTTAGCAACTCTTTGAATCTTCGTTCTTCTTCTCCAGGATGACTCGTTTAGATAGCCTGCCGAAAAGTTTTTCGCCTTTGTGCCAGGGCTTTGTCGGCTCCGATGTCATGCGAATAAAATGTATCGTTGGCACAAACTCTCTGGGGAGTAAAGGTGATTACTTAAAAAGCCCGAAGCGTTACTAACGTGCCCTGCAAGCGGCAAGAACTGCATTCTACAAAGCACGATCCCTCACGTTGGAAAGTGACATGCGTCACCTCTGGAATTTCATTAATAAAACTTGTGGTAGGCAAAAACATTCAATGAATCTGCTACATACACTGACTCACGAATGTCGACGACGAACTAGATCAGCATGTTGCTACCATCGCTTCGTACATGATTGCGCTTCTATGCCTCGACGCCAGTATAAGACTTCTGATATTTACATTAAGGGCCAAATTATGAAATGGAATGTAGGCCAATGGTCAATATTTTTTCATTGATTTTCAAACAAAGAGCCAAACATAGAGCTGTGTCGCTATGAGCGTATCCAGGGAGAGTACTTCAGTTTCAGCGGTTCCTTCTATTGCATGTCCTTTAGCCAAGGTTATTAAACTTCAATATCTAATTACGTTATCAATTTCTATCTTACACAGACATTTAAATGGCTAGGGTGCTCAGCAGACACAGTAGAGTGGTTTAGTTTAGTTTGCTCATTCGAACTTTTTCTCTAAAAACCCAGAGTTAACCTAACATAAATCAACTATGATAATAAAATACTGTGAGATCGCGTGAAGTGTAATTTGTCATTTGTTGCAGACCTGTTAAAGAAAACCTGCGTATATTTTTGGTGGGTTAAAACGAACAATCAAATTGTGTTCGGTGTGAGTGTATGTTCTAAACCGTTCATCCGTGCACATGCATCTAACTACGCTACTAGACAAGCTAGCTTTAAATACTTTCTAGGCTGACTCTCAGGCCAAGATTTAACCTCCATGAGACTGCTTATCGCTTTGCTTGACAGACGGACCCCCATAAATACAACTGTACAACGGTGGGGCTCGAACCCGCACACCTATGTGTCTCCTCCGGGCGCGAGGTGCAGACGAATGCACCACGTCACCGGGCTCGACAGGCAAGCTAGCTATACTATGTTAAACTACTGGTGAAAAAACTCGTTACCATCCGTATATAAGCCAGGCGGCGCCTTACGTACGCGCCCGTCGCAAAACAGCGAAGCTCTACCCTAGCTCAGCTGGCTTATAGCTTTAAAAGACTATAAGCACGAACGAAAACAGCAAGGAAAGACGACCTAGGAATCCGCTTATAGCGGACCTGGATGATGTTCATTGGGGCAAGAGAGAGCGATCGGCGCTTTCTTCTCTCATACAACGCGCCGTTTGACAGAAACCGGCACGAGTTGTTTTTGAAATAATTGACACTGGTGCCCGTTTTAACAGAGTGGGGAGGGGGGGAGGGTTCTGATAGTATCACCCACTGTCACAAAAATTATTCCCGGAGAACATCGAGGACAATAGCAAAAGCTATAAGCACCCTGCATAAGGCTGGAAGATTTCCTATATTGTGGAAGACAGCCGACTTTATCCTGATACCTGAAAGCCACTGGATCTTTTCGCCCTATCTAACTGGTTAGTTTTCTAGTGAAGAGCTATGAATCAGTGGCGGAGGCCTGTGTTTAGCTTGTCGAGCGTGACCTCATGCTGGTGGTCATGCTCGACGTCAAAACTGCACTTTACAGCTTTTCACGGCCGGTCATTGTTGACTACTGGCATTCACCCTGGGCTTTCTGTCGTGCCCGATCGCCTTTGTCGACAAGCTAGGACGTTAAAAGTATTCTATTTGTAAAATTGGTCGCCTACGCTGGCCATCTTAAAGTTGCGGTTGAAACAAGAAGCCTCGATTAGCTACAAAAAAAAGCTCCAACAAGACTTTGGCTGACATTTCTGATTGAATGAAGGACGTGGGACTGACCCTCGCAATAGCCATGAGCGAGGCCATCCTCTGGATCGGCTGCAAGCAATGCCCTCACATCCGTCTCCAATCTGGTGGACAACAGGTACACCTAGTGCATGTTTCCCGAAATCTAGGCTTATGGCTTCATCGAACGCTTCTATATGCTCCACATATTTGCACTGTAACCAAGAAGATATTATATCAAACAATCATTTATTACTCAAGCTGAGTGCATGTTACACATTAATTTGCCGGAACATTTTTAAGGTGGTTAATCCAACTTACCTAAATCACTACGGCTCATGATAATTGAGACATGATCTTGGAATATCTACCGCAGAGTCCCGCAGGACCCCTACGGCACATATTCTTGCGAAAACCATCCCGTGGTACCTATAAGCGAAAAAAAACGGCTATGAAGTATTACAACGGTTAACGTAACTACTACACATTACACTGCACTGGCTATTCAATTAAGACCCTTCCAAGAATGACATCGGAAAGCCAATGTAGCCTAATACGAACTAGTTCAAGCTCATTTAGTCCCCAGATCTTGTAGCTACCGTTTGCTGCATGATTTTTCAGCAGATAACTTCTTTAGATACATAAGTCTTTAGATAGATATGAGCGATTAGACGCCGATGAACCGAGTTCCTCTAGGCTTAAATAATCACTTCACACCTCCTTTGTTAGACAAATTTATCTAGATTGTTTGAAATAGTGTGAAAGTGGTTCCCAGTCGAGTAGAAGATGAAAAGTGGGCTGGTTCTTAGTCAGTGGAGGCCCACACTACGATTATGGATAAAAATACAGGTAAGTGATGTATGTGTGTACATACTGCATGTGTAGTAGGGACTCCTCCAGTAAAAAGGATTCCTCCATATTTAAATAGACATAGATAATTCGTATGTAGCGCGGCTTTTCTGAGGCTGCAAATTATGTGACAGAAACGTCCTCTTTTTTAACCCACAACTAAATCCGGGTGCGTCTACCCACTTGGCAATTCAGAGAGTTTGGAGAAGCAAACGAGCGCCTTTTTACGAGCTTACTGACTAAATTTATCTGAATGTCAAATTAATGTCAACGCGTTTATTAGTCTGTGAAGATTCAGTAAATGGCTTACTGCTTTAGTAAACCAATCAACCCCTCGTACATGCAGCCTTGCAGACCGGAAACTTTGTTTCAGGCAAGGGAACGTGCTATTTAGGCAAAGCGAATAGCATTTACGCAATGATACTCCAAAGCTCAATCATTTATTATATATTATTGTCCATGACTCCTTGTCTCTCCCTCCTACTACGGCTTCGCAATCATTGTTTTCAACTTGTGAACAGGAAATATCGTCAATGTGTGATTCGTACCGTCTGCTTTGGGGTTCCGTAAACGACAATCATTAAATAGGCGCTGACCTGCCTATTAGTAGGAGAAGCACTGGGGACGATTGGCCTATTTGTTTGCTCTTGTGGTGATTATAACCTAAAATGATAACAACTAGCCTATTTTCTTAGCCACATCAGTAAACTCTTTAACAAAAACAAAATTGCTTGTTGTAACAACTCAATAGCACGATATGATCCCCGACTAAGGCCTCGCGGACACTTCGTATAATTCAATCATATATTGGCAAAAACAACCTGGGGCTCGACATACCGTTACTTACATTCCCCCACAATTTAGAGGAGGAATTACCGGACAGGAGTTCAACAGGGAGCCTTAGCCAGCGCAGTGAACAGCAGTGTACCGCTCTTGTTTTAGAACCCACAAATGTGCGGGTCGTTCTGACAGCTTTTGGACTCTTGGACACAGCCCAAACGCCCGTAACCCATCCAGATAGGTACACCGCCAAGGTGGTAGTACAGTGGCATAAAAAGAATAAAAGCAGATTGTGGCAAAATGTCGTCCATAAACCAGGAGACCTCGTTTCATAGATGGCATACATTTATTTCCAAGGTCGATCCTGGATAACCGAAAAACTAGACAATGTTCACTGCTTTTGTCGACACTCGGTCTCCGATGCTGACTGTCTATTTTATTGTGTTTCTTTTATTGATGTTTAGTGTTATTAGTAGCAATTCCTTAATATCATGAAATGAATAAGAATAATGGCCACGGCATTTCCCAGAAATACCGCCGCTACATTAGCAGAGTTGAGTTTTTGCGCTGTCTTATGTGCGACACCAGTAAAATTGAGGGCATAAAACATACGTTAGCGCTATGTCGCGTTTTCAGCTGAATCGGCTTTTTTGACACCGATGGTTACGGGGCCAGCTAAACTGTCCTGAGGTCGTCGAGGCACTACTGAAAGATTGAACTTCTTGATAACTTGATAAGCAATTAGCATATCAAATCTCAAGCGTTTCCCAACTCGGGTTTGCATATGTCTGAAGGACACACACGCATGTCTAAAGCATCGCAAAGTAATTTAATTTAGTATTACAAAATATTCCTTGACAAGAAGTTAAAGGGGTGTAGCAAGTACATTTACCTGCGGCATCAACACCGCCCGTGTAGAGCTTCACAATACCCCGCAACATGCGAGACGTGCGCGTCAATGCATTCCTTCCTCATTAACAAAAATAAGTGGAGCTGCGGTAAAAGAATAAACGTAGCGCTAATTATGTGTCGCGCAAAGCTCAAGTGTGTGTCCCCATCATCACGCAAACATAGTGCGTTGGTGGCATCGTCAAGCAAGCCATGTGGCGCTAGGCCTTATGCTTGGCCCACAACGGTTGCGACACCTTTGACATTGCTAGGCAGGTTACACCCTCCTTGCAGTCACACTGTTGTCGCCTCCGGCGGCTACGTAGGCGAGCCTCGTAAGCCAACAAAAATCAATTCAACATATATATATATATATATATATATATATATTTATAGTCGCTCATTGTAGGGATCTACACCGCCAAAAGGGCGCCCTATTTATATTTTTCTAGTTTGCTCTCACCCTACGAAGGATTAAACATATCGTAGTCACAGCCGGGCGAATAGTGTGTGTGGGTGTATAGTTAAATCGTTGGCAGAGATGAGCATTGACGGCTGAGAAAAGCAGAGCCAGACGAATAAAAATGAAGCCGGCGAAAACAAACCGGCAAGCAAGTATCACCGAATAGCGCGGTGAGCAGAGGGCACCGCAGTGAAAGGCCGCCTTACAACTAAATGAGACACATAAAAATCGCGTTTTCAGACCACTCTGAGTCGGACAGGTACAAAAAGAGCAGTAGGAGCAGTGAGGAGTAGAGCGAATATGATGTGAAAGCAAAACTGAATAAAAGAAGCGCTGACATTGAAGAAGTGTCGTATCTTTAGACCATGGGCTGGCACCATGACCATGAGCTGCACACATATATATATATATATATATATGGAAGGTAACCAGGCGAAACGCGAAACTAGTGTACGGTAAACACGCAGAAACTCTCGCTCAAAGGACTGCGAGTCGTGCGGGCAGGCACAACAATGTACTGTAGGGCGAATCGAGACAAGTCTAGTCGGACCGTGTTCTGTCGGCTTGAAAGAGCAGGACAAGATTAGAACAGAAAGAACAAAAGCCTGAAAGAGACGAGTCGGTATAGACAAGAACACCAAAGGAATGATCGAGAAAAGAATGGTCGGAATTCGGCCAAAAACGTCGAGATATTCGCATAGCGTCGAAAATTTGACAACATCCCCACGTCGATCCTTGGATTCGTCGGTTTGGCCGCAACAGCTGCTACGCCCCTCGTCGTACGCTTCGCAAGAAGGAGGCGTCGAACAAGTCGTCCATTTAAACTCAGTCAACCAAAAATCAGTTTTTACTTTGCGCTAGCCTACACGTGCTATCGCCGGCTGACAGCGACTAAATATAAATACGCACATAATCACCCCTCATACACACGGATTTGTATATATATATATATGCCCATAGTGTGACGATATTCAACGCTTTCGGTTTTCGCTGTTAGAAACGACAAAATGTTGCGGCCTAAGTTGTTTGCTGGTCTGCTGTTATTCAGTACGCTCACCAGGCAAGCTGGTAGAACAGCGACAGCACAAGCAGCAACATGACATACTGAGCATATCGTATACAAAGAGACCGTCAAATTTTGCATTCTGGGACCTTTCTATGCTACGTTTACTTCGCATTTAGTTGCCAACGTTAGATGGCGACGTATTTTTTTTTTCAGAACACGCATTTTGGTATTTTATTTGATCGAATTATCTTATTTTAGAATTAGACGGTTTGAAAAGCGATGTCCGGTCAGTCTCTCGAATATATGCATCTTTTCACCTTCACCTAGCCTTGAAAATAATGCCTGTCTTGGCAATTTTTGCAAGCCTTTACTGGCACTGATTAGTTCGGAGACACTCTATGTATGTATATACAACGTGTATGCAAATAGATGCGGTTATGGTTATGTACCCTGATGGTACAGTTACTCTGCAGTACACCTGAAAGGTGTGTACAAACATACACCTACATAAACATATACACGCATTGCGTACGGAATGACAGCTGAAACGTATAGATAAATATACGCCCACATATATTGATCAGCGTTTATCTTCTGCAAAAGGCTGCACTGTAATTGTTCTACGTTCGTTCGCATGACTGCGTCTTGATGTGCGCTACATTCCTGTACTTATTTCCAGGCCATGTGAGAACCGTCACCTTTAACTTTCTCTCTCTCTCTCTCTCTCTCACTCCCTCTCTTTCTGATCGCATGCACTAGAGTGTATCGCACGTTTCGTACTACTACGAAGGATCTAGGATTCGAAACGCAAACCTTCGACAAAGCCTTTGGGCGTTTCTCGTGCGTGGAAACTTCGACCTCGTTGAATCCTCGCTGTGTGGGGTCTGCAGCAGTGTGGATTGCGATGCGCTTCCGCCCGTGGCGAATTCATTCCAACTGCGCAGTAGCTGCTCAGTGTGCGCGCATTAGGTCGTACACAGACGGCACACAGCGGCACAGTGGTTTGGGTTGGTTCTGTGCATTGACAACACGGCGTCAACCCAACGTGTCAGCACTTCTGTACACGGATGTATGCGCGAGTCAGCGTTTCAACGGCGTATCACCACCACCGCGCTTCGGATGAGGGGAAGGTGCCAAATTCAGGCATTTTCTTGCTGGAACTGCTGTCAGGTACTACGACGCTGCTGATGGTGATGGCTGACGCAGTGGTTGGTGGCTGGACCCAGCTAATAGGGAATAGTGGACGTGCACCGAAGCGGTCCTTTCGGCGGCCGTTTTCACGTTGCACGGGAAGAGTAAATTGAAGGCTCGAAACTAAAAGGCCTCAACAACGACAACAGCGGCAGCAGCAACAGCAGCAGCAGAAATAATGAAGAACCGCAGCACCAACAATAAGAACAACAACAATAACGACAAAGCAGCAATAACAACGACAACTACCCTAACAACAACAATAGCAACAACAACAACAACACCTGTCGAAAAGGCATGGCCGTCCTTGCTAACACTACGGGCGAAACAAGCTGACCAGGCAAGATGCGACGCGATCCTAATTAAGCAGTCTCTTCCTAAAAGTAGAAAGCCGCTTCGGCGGCTCTGAGCTTCATGCTGCCTCTACGGCATCATGAAACACTGAGCAGCGAATGGTACAGACATAAAGGGCCGCCCAGCCGATTGCCGATTCATGGGAGGTTATTGCGAATCCGGCACTACTACTTACAACATTATCACATAACAATATAAATATATATATATATATATATATATATTTATATATATATATATATATATATATATATATATATATGTATATATATATATGTCGGGAGTGTAAATTTGCATGTTTTGATTGAAAACGTCAGGCCTTGGTAGTCTGCGTCGGTGACGTTCGGGGCTTCTCGCAGAGTTGAAGTGGGCCTTCTCTAGTCACCTTGCCACCGTCGTCTTGAAGGTAAGCAAGCACGGCGGAAACAAGACACTTAGAATACGCGGAAGAGCTGGGACTTTGCTCTGCCAGCTATCCCGCCTGA
This sequence comes from Dermanyssus gallinae, assembly GCA_003439945.1. Lineage (NCBI taxonomy): Eukaryota > Metazoa > Arthropoda > Arachnida > Mesostigmata > Dermanyssidae > Dermanyssus > Dermanyssus gallinae. The sequence continues at coordinate 263,649 of QVRM01002760.1, forward strand.
TCTTGTGCAATCTCTTGTATATAGTGTTGCCAGATGGTTTGACGAAAACAGTTCACTACATTTTGGCTCGAGGAAACTGATGCTATAAATATAGAGCACTAGAATAGGGTTATTTGCTACACAAAAATAAAGACGTATATATATATATATATATATATATATATATATATGGGTAAACGGACATACATATATTATGTATATTTTTTTTATCTACCAGCAAATTTATCTTACTAAGCTTTCCGTTACAATTGTAGACACCGTTCATCCTGTCATCATTTGGCCCAGAACTAGCCTATTTTGACAGTGATACTACAACTGGGTTGCCTAGCTAGATCAAAATGGAGATATTCAGCCTACAAAACTCGTCCAATCTCTCCAATATGTTGCGAATCTAGACGTCACCACTTACGATCTCACACTTGTATGCATTTGTACGTCGCATGTGACATTAGTGGTATTTATTGGATAGCTTAATAGCTGCATAGTTACTGATACTTCTTCAGACATGGATTCCAGACCGAGGCTGCATATGTCACTATAGGCAGTACGTACACCTCGAATATTTTTTATGAATATATATATATATATATATATATATTCATATTATACATATCATAATATATAAGTATAAATGAGCATGTACTTCATTTCGTTCCCTGTGTTGTTCGTTATACAATATCTGTTACGTGGTATGTGAACTTCATATTAACAGGACGTCATAACACCAATGTCTTTAATCTGTTTTTTCGAAGCAAAAGGATGGCCACCGATCGAGTAATTGCACTCTGCATTTCCGTGACCAAAATAAAGTACAACGACCTTCGCTACCAAGAGAGCGAGACAGACCACTTTACCAGAACTCGTTTACCATTTTCTGCAGGCCTCAGATGAGTCGTCCGCATCTCCGTATCTGTTAGCATCGGCGGACCCAGATCTTGTATTGCACGTTTTCGCGATTAATCTACTTTAGCAAATTATTGTAAAGGGTAAACATAAGTGGCTTAAGAATGGTTTCTGGAGGGCAACCGGAGATGGCAGCTGTCCCTTTCGCTTATCGCGCCGTCACCTCAAATTTGTGCCGAGTCTCCACGTCACATCACGCCCTCTCGATGATGCCATTCAGTCGCACTACGTTACTACCACCACGACCATTACGACCATCATCCAGATGACTGTTGTACATACAAGATTGCTGCTGTCATTGTTGACAGCATTTGAAAAGCGGCAGGCCGCGCGAGAGGTTGTTGTACTGTGAATATAATATAGTCGCGTATATCTATTTGCGCTCTGGCGTCAGGAATAAATGCGCTTTCCGATTACAGCGAGTAAAGACCGCGTCATCAAGCCCCGCAGCATCTCTGGTGGAATACACGTAAGTGCATCAATGCGGCGCTTGAGGTAAATAGGCTAGTATCACAATTCTGACATTTAATGATAAAAACATTTAATAAAAAATATGTTCTGAATTTAAATATATGTGAAAAAATGAAGTCAATGACATAAGAGAGCGCCTGGATTGTAAGAGCTCGTGTCGCACTAATCATTTGAGCTTTTTTAGCGTATCAAAAGATCTATCGTCTGTTTGAGGTGTAGGTGTTTTTTTTGCAACTTATTAACACTAGCCCTATTGCAAATGTCTAAAACGAGTGCCTCTAAAGGGCACTTTTAGTTTTTCAACAATAGAGGTGATTGAACACGTTAAGATATCTTGAGGTTTTCAACAGTGGTTTGAGCTAGAGGCATAGTTTGTCATTTATTCTTAATAGGCATCGCTCAAAGAGAATTAGACAACAGGAACCGAACTACCGGTACCCCGGTAGAGGACAGGCATGAGTAACGCATTAGCCTCCTAGACCACGCAGTCACCGCCGTTTGTAGAAAAAAATGTAGAAAAGACGGGACCTATTCAGATTACTTCTAAACATGATCACAAACTCTTTGAGAGAGAGATTGAGAGGGAGATACATGGTCACGCGGAGTTCTTAGTTCTCCCAGTAGCTATACACAAAGCAAACGGCCCGACCGGCACAACGCATCGATGATAACTCGTTTGATAACTTTGAAGTAAAAACGTGTCTTTTTAGGTGGTCGATTAGGTGAATGCAGCCTTTGACTTTGAAGTCAGCTATCGTTCACGAGGTTTTTCAACAATAGAAGTGACCTTCAACCTATCTCTATTTTATCTCCACTCTATCTGACCGTTCTCTAGACCTGCCCGTACAGAACACGGTGCGCATTGTCATTAGCTGATGACCCAGACTTGCCATCAGACATCGATCAGGTCACATTCAGGTTCTAGAATCAGCCCTTGAATACAATCATTTGCCGTCTTCACAGTGAATAGAACCTTAGCAAATTAGTTACGTTTTCTGACTATTATCATTTCTACCATCATCTTACTAACGATGGTCAACGTTTCACTCTTGGGTGCAAATTTCAAGGACGATCTAAATTCTTTGACGGACGGATAGGCATTAGCCGGGCGTGTAAATTCACGATATCTTACTTACACTGTACTCGTAGGAGCTCTAAAAATAACAGGGTAACAATCGCCGAGGTAATAAGCGCCGAAGCCGAACACCAAATGCAGGCTGACTGTAACACTGACTTGAACAACGATACGAAACAATAGCTTCCTATTTCAAAGTGATTGCAGCCATGTTTCGTTCAGGAATGGCACTCGTGCAGGTGTGATGCATTCATGATGCAGTCAATGTGCAGGCGTGTCGAGGCTGCGTAGAGTATTGACGAGATGTGATTTATGTGGCATCGAACGTATGTAAAGAAGAACGGCCGGGAAAAAAAATTCGTTTAATCAATGTGTATTGCCTGAATTGCGGTGTGCGCAGTTTCGCTGTTCAAATGTGCACGTGTAGATTGCAGAAAAGCCCAACACTGAGCGCCTCACCAGCCAATACGGAAGAAGCAATCTTCCTCATTTCTTTCTCTCTCACTCTCTCCGGAGCTTATCCTTGTTCTTCTCGCTGTCTATTTTGCAGAGCCCCTGCGTCTTTGTTCGCCTAGCTAGAAAAATGGAGTGGTGGCATACATCACAATAAGCCCTTCCCTATTTCCTAACTCTAATAATCCCTCCAGCTTGTCCCCACCTTCCCCCGCTTGCTGAAGCTTCAAAGCGTGGCAGATAAGTTCCTGACGCTTGAAACGAGCCCAGTTGTTGCAGCGTGGCGTGAATGAGTTCATGCCCGCCTGAGAGCACAATAAACCTCGCCCATTTTTGAAGTCTATCTAGAGTAGGCGGCGGGCGTCGATTGCACAACCGCACCAGCCGCCAACCTAGACAACATCACCAGGTGTTAACCTTGACAACGGCAACTGCTCCGTTGGTAAGTCGGGCCATGTTGGTTCGAAACGTTGTCTCTTTTTCATCACCTCTGTCGTGAACAAGCTCTACTGTTCAAGCTCAAACCTTCAGTCTGGTTGTGGACTCAGTGCTGGTTGTGAACTCCCAACTATGCTCACGTCATAATAATAATATAATAATTATGATTATTAAACGCAGCGTCTGTTCGGGGCCCATTGTTGAACTGGGCTAACCCTGGGTTAGAGAACCCGTGATCACACGTTCGCGCGGAGACAATTGTCCACTCCAAAGTGCTAACATAGTGAAATTATATAAATAAATTATTATTATTATTAGTATTATATAAATCCTGGCATTTTAGGTAACATCAACAAATTAAATCGTTCGGATTTAATAGATTTTATTGTACTCAACATTGAGATTGCAAACCATTTATTTGAACATTGAGTAAAATTGTATTTGCAGATTTAGGCGAAAGTCAAAATCTGCTTTGGATAATAAGATTATAATAAATAAACTACAAAAGCAATCTTTCTGTCCGCAAATCAAATTATTACGGAATAAAATAAGTGTCGGAAGTATGCATCTATCGGACTCTCTATTGATTTTCGACCTTTTGCTTTTGAGACCTTAGAGGGACCAGGTAAAATTACTAAGGGAGTTATTACTAAGGTTAGCAAGTGTCTCAGATTGGCTACAGGGGATCTACGCGCTGGTGATTTTTTTCTGGCAAAGGCTGTCATTGGATATACAACGTAGTAACGCCACGGCGGTGCTTGGCACCTTGTCCAGGTGGTCGACATCAGGCCTGGGCCCAGGACTGATGCATTTTGTCGTCACGTTCACGGGGGGACAATTGTTTACACCTCGTTTTAAATTAGATTAAATCATCACGCTTGACGTTACTATGATGACGATGAGCAGATATATATATATATATATATATATATATAAATGCTAGATAGGACGCTGGGCCTTTTTCGACACTGAGCGAGAGCTACTGTCGGAACTTACGATTGAAGAACCCCCTAACATGCCAAGCAGTTGTAGAGGTGCTCTTCAAAGGTCATTGATTCTGGATTGTTATAAAAAGATTTGCAGAAACTGTCTCCGCGGCAAAAATAACCGCCACACAAAGTCGAGCAATCTAAATGGCAAGAAGAGTGGCCAGGAGAAGTTAACTCGAGAGAAATTTATAAAAGTAGTTAATCTGCCTTTTTCTTCTACAAAGTTGTGCAAAATCTACGTTTGCGGGAAAAGCCAGCAAAAGGCGAATAGCTGGATTAAGAAAAATTAATTAAAAAATGTCGATATGTGATTATGTCTTACGTTAAAACTACCACGTGCAAAACCGTAAAGTGTTGCCATTACGACCAAAAATTTACGCCCAAAAGACTATTCTCAGGCAATAGCAAATTGTAATGCCCATAATTTTCGTACCAAAGTGATAACGCTGCGTTGGATAGTTGCCGAGTAACTAAGCTTTTTTTGTTGTACTTCACGTTGCATTCACGTTCAGAACCGTGATTTTTTTCAAGATGTCTACGCCCCTTTTGAATATAGGGAAGTATATAAACATGTATTATTAAAGCAAATTGCTGAGTAACGTCAAAGCAAACCTCTAAATATGTACCCAACTTTCTCATACAGACTTGCTGAGGCAGGCAAAAATGCCAGGAAGTATGCATGCTTTCGCTTTCGATATTTCTGTTAAAAAAACCTTTGTTACTCGGCAACTACGTAGCACAACACTATCACTTTGGTAGAAAAATTACAGAAGCTAAATTTGCTATTGCTCGAGAGTTCTTTCGTCTATTGGGCGTGATGTTTTTGGTCGTAATGACAATTTTTTTCTGTTCTACATGTAAAAGCTTCAACGCAAGATATAATAGCATATCGACTTCTTATGACTTTTCCTCAATCCGGTTTTTCGTCTTTCGCTAGCTTGCGTCAGATGTCATTCAGATCATGCAGAATATTTTGTCGAACATGCTGGTATGATCGTTTTTTTATGCGGGTTCTCATGCGAAAGTAGATAGTTCTTTTGGAAACGTAGATTTTGCACAACTATGTAAAAAAAGGCAGAAGAACTACGTTTATTTTTGATAAAATTGTGTATATGATCTAGTTATATAACTTTTTTATGTTAGCACTTTGGAGTGAACAAGTGTCTCCGCGCGAACGTGTAGTCCGGTTTCCTGACCCAGGGTTAGCCCAGTTCGACAATGTGCCCCGAACAGATGCTGCGTTTCCTCGTTGAATATCGAGAGACAGTCTCTGACGCAAAAACTCCGATGCTCTCGAGACTTCCGTGGAAAGGTTAAGGCTTCTGCCCACGCGCCGAATCAACATCAGTGTAAGCGGTCCTGGGCCTCCCATTGTTTCAAAAGCCTTTGCTAACCTGGACGCATAACCTGCCTGGTCCACCCCTGCACCGACCATCGAAGGGCCTATCGAAGGACTACGTTTATAAAATGTATCCTCACTCCTAAACAAGACGTTTCTGCCCCCTCCTTTCAATGGGAAAAATTGTGTTAATGTCGAGTTTTACCAAACTTTATTAAGTACATACGGCTATGATAGACCTTATATATCGAACGCGTATATATATATATATATTTATATATATATATATATACGCGTTCTCTCGTTGAATGTCAAGCGACAGTCTTTGATGCAAGGTACTCAGATGCTCTCGAGTCTCCCATCGAAAGGTAAAGACTCCTACCCAGCCGCTGAATCGACTTGACTGTACGGCGGTCTGGCCTAATGAGTCCTTTTGATGATCTGTGCAGGTGCAAATCGAGCAGCTCATGCTTCCAATTTGGCAGAGGCTAACAAAATTGTTATTTTCCGGCACCAACTTTGTCCGTTGGCGTTCGAGACAATGGGATGCACTGGCCCCCTTACACCCAAGCTGATTCAGCGGGTAGGTAACCTTTCAACGGGAAACTCGAGAGCAGCCGAACTTTTGCATCAGAAGCAGTCACTTGACAACGAGGAAACACAGCATCTGTCCGGGACACATTGTTGAACTGGCCTAATTGCAGGTTAGAGAGCCAGAGTCTGCACGTTGGCGCGGACACAATTGTTCACTCCAACACGTTAACATTAATAAAATGTATATATTTTCATTACTAACATGTACATATACACACTTACCTCTCATCAATGTTATTTACTCCATATATGCATTAAAACACATAAGTGTGGAAGCGGCATGGTCTAGGGGGTTAGTGCGCTAGTCATAGCTGTCATCTACCAGGATAGCGTCGATTTAATCCCTGTTACTAAACGAATTTTCTTTGAGCAATACTCACTGGGAATAGATGGGAACAAAATCTAAACTGCTGGAAGTCAGCGGCCATGCTGCCATAAGCACCATTGGGGAAACCCTGTCTGTCTCACTATGTACGTCCTGTTAAAAGCAATATTTCTAAATATTTGCAAATCGGGTTATATAATAGGATAATAGTTACTAAGTATTAAATAATGTGGTCCAAAGTACAAAAACTAAGTTTAATATTTTCTAAAGAATGTATCCGAATAATCATCACCGCGCATGTAAATAATAGTAATCGTAGTAGACGTCAACATGTACTTATAACATACAATAAATAAAATATTGACTTTGTAATGCGAGTAGTACTTCAGCTAACTATTTTAAGTGGAAGCTGTAGCGTTTTAATTAGGTATAGCCTTTATTTTTCATCAGATCAACAGAATTGGAAACCCAACTCCGTTCCTCTTACGTTTTTTTAAAATCTGTACATTAGGCTACTAGTCTTTTTCCTTCATTATGGTGCCTATCATGGAAAATAAACCTATATGATGATACTGAACATGATAATGAATATTAGCACAATTGTGAGTGTGTGTAAACGACTGCTTGAGCTTTATTTTCACTGGTTTACCACATGGCGTCCACAGTGGAAGCCGTCTACCGCAACAGCCGTGTCAAAATAATCTGTTTACGAAACCAATCCCTCGCGGCGATTTCTTAAATGCATTTAGCTTAATATTTGCGGAAAAAGTCAGTTTCATTACTGGTGGGTAGTCCAGGGTCCCCTATTATTATGAAGATTACCATTTACAAATGTAATCCAACTGTTAGAAAACATCACGCAAATATAGGTTTATGCCGTTTCGAGAACGAACAAGCGTAGCCCGTTATCGAAATCGCCGGCCGTCTCATCTTTCGCCGCATAGATCATCCCCACATTTTACTGAAAAAATTGCTTTTTAAATCTTATTTTTAAGTAACTCGTTATATTTGTGCCTGACTAGCACAGCAAATCTCTTTCGTCCTGCCCAAACCGCGGTTAACGATGTAGACAGCTGTTCAAATGGTTTCTTACCTGAACTTACCTATGTTAGTGTGCAACGTTTACTTAAAACCTGAATGTTAACACCCGCCGTATATAAATGTCCTAGCACACCCCCTGTCGTGTGCTACATCTAGGCAATGTATGACATACGCGCAAGCAAGTGAAAAAAAGAACAAACTGTATAACACAAGCGACACAAATGCGCATTGAGCAACACAACTAACATCTGATCAGTGCAGGTTTGTCCGATATACATGACTTCTTAGACGATACAGTACCGGTAGCTATTGTGCAAGCATTATAATAATAAGTGTGGTGGTTTCGGTTTCGAACGAACCGGACCTGTTTGGTATAGTGGCTGTTTAAATTATAAAATTTAAGTGCAGTACTGGTGCCAACTCGACATTTCGACCCTGCGACAGCAACGGGCGGTGTGGTGCATACCTGAGCGTGCTCCGATCAAGGATTGAACGAAACAACAGTTGTTGCTGGCCTCGTTGGGTTCTCTTGCTCCTACGTGGTCTGCCGAGAAAGTGTAACAGCTGATTCGGCATATGTGGCGGCAAACACTGACCCGTGTGTGAGTTGGTGTTGTTGGTGTTGTTGTTGCTGGTGTGGTTGTTGTTGCCGTCGTTGAGCAGCCAGTTAAGACAAACGCCGTCTTTTATTCTAGCGACCCTATCGATTGTGTTGCCAGTGCTGAAGCAGTGGTCATCTTTAATATTGCCACAAGCCAGCTAGTGACTGATATTCGAGCGCGACTGCCAGGCAGCGGACGTAGCCGAGTGGCATAGTCCCTGTCTTGAAAAGGCAGGCCCGTAGCGGAACCGGGTTCAAATCCCGTAGGCAATTTTTTTTTTTTTTTCTTAACGTCTCCAACGTCTCCAAGTAGAGAGATTTAGGACAATATGGCCTCCCGGAAAGAACCGGACAAGGCCTGCACGCAGGACGCTGCAGCTGACCTACAGCATGAAGTTGCCTGCCAACCGAACCAGACGGGAGAGACAAGCACAGCTGCCGAAACCGACGCGGTGAACAAAAATGACTGCCATCTTGACGAAATAAGTCAGATTTCCGAGGACCTGTACGCGTTCATTCAAACTGCGAGGTGCGTGCATCTACCTATCCAGAAGATGGCGGACAAACTTCGAGCCGCGGTGAAGGAGGCCCGTAGAAGATGGCGGACAGCTCGACAAACGCCTAATCAGACCGCGCAATTGAAGGCACAAAAAGACATAGACCGTATTAACGGCCTCATAGACGAGCACCAAGATGAGGCGAACATTTCGTGTCTTATCAACCAGGACTGGCCGGATCCGGTGTACGAGAGGGTATCTGTCCTTAAAGCAAGCATTTTGAAGGACCACCCACTAAGAATCCTAATAGCCGACGAAGACGACTCTTCGGACAGCGTTACCTGGAGGAATATGGCTACACAATTCCGAGGCATCTCCGAGGATGCCGCCCCTCCAGTGGGCAAAGTATTTACTCGCCAGATACAGGAATCCGGTGATGACGGTCAGCTGGAAACGCGTGCGTTGATTGCGCTGCGGTACCCCAAGAAGTCAGACATGGAGCGTTCTTATGACTTCCTTGACCAAGTCGCGTCCAAGGCCTCTCTACTACGCAATCAGCTAAAACTTGCCAAGTCCACCCCTATACCCTGCTACATATCTAAACAGGGTGAAAGCCGGGGACATCGTAAGCTTCTTGAGTGTCTCGCGCGGAAGTATGATATTTACATTGCAGCAGGCCCGATCAAGCCCGCTCGAAGCGAGCATCTAGACAGTGCACCAAAGCGTGCTGGCAGTTCTACAACTTCTATCGTAATCAAGAAGACTGGGTCAGGGTCTTATGCAGACACGCTGAAAGACCTCGGCTCTAAAGTAAACCCAGAGCAATTTAAGGTTAAAATTGCACGGGTTCAGCAACTGCCTAGTGGGGATGTGCGGCTTTTAGTTGCAGAAGGACCGGAAGGGGGGACTACCTCTTTTCTTGAAGCTCTTAAGAACACCGGAGGAGCAGACTTCTCGCTAGACCGTTCTTCCCTAAAACGAGTAATTGTTCGTGACCTCGTCGAAGGCACCACAAGCGCCGATCTGGAAGCGGCCTTTCGACAGTCAGTCCCGCTCACAGGTCCTATCCACGTCAGCTCGCCCCAAATGGGTGCGACTGGACGATGGACCGCAATAGTGCGGCTTACTGCAGCAGACCACACCAGGGCCCTGCAAGCCAAGCGAATCCAGATCGGATGGTCAGCCTGCGTTATTTCAGACTGGATAACAGTCCCCACATGTCAACGTTGCCAAAGAGTGGGCCACACGGCACAACATTGCAACTTTGATCCTGTCACTGGGAAGCGCTGCCATAAGTGTGGCGGTCTTGGTCATACAGCGCAGGGCTGTAGCGCTGCGCTCTCCTGCTACAACTGCGGAACTCCAGGCCATGCAGCAAACTCAGCCGCCTGCCCTGCTTTCCGTCAGAAGATCGAGGAAGTCCGACGACAACGGTCGAGCAAAGCATCACCACAGAACACGGCGAGTTCTGTTGCAGATGGGAGCACACAGCCAATAACACATTCATCTTGTAATGCTAACACCGACGAAGACGGTTTTAGACCTTTGACCGGGAATGCGCGGAAAAGAGCCATCCGGTCCCCCGCAACTAACGAGAGAGCAGCCAAATCTTTTAACTCAAATGACCAGACATCTTAGAGTGGCCCAGCTAAATTGCAACAGAAGCAAACACGTCCATGACATGCTAGACATTTTATCATCCAGGAGACAAACGGATCTCTGCCTTCTTAGTGAACCGAACGTACAGCTTGTAGAACGTCGGGCCCCAGCGTGGGTTTCAGATTTAGACCACTCGACCTGCATAGTTCTTAACGACCATAGCCCTTTCCATGCTCGAGCGTCAGGCTCAGGAGATGGGTTTTCATGGATCGAAATTGAGGAGGTAGGCCGCTTTTATTCCTGTTATTCTAGCCCCAACAGATCCATAGATGATCTTTTTAACCTACTTGACAATCTCTCTGCATCCCTCAGACAATGTGACGCCTCTTTTATAGTAATCACGACCATAGCCCTTTCCATGCTCGAGCGTCAGGCTCAGGAGATGGGTTTTCATGGATCGAAATTGAGGAGGTAGGCCGCTTTTATTCCTGTTATTCTAGCCCCAACAGATCCATAGATGATCTTTTTAACCTACTTGACAATCTCTCTGCATCCCTCAGACAATGTGACGCCTCTTTTATAGTAATCACAGGCGATTTTAACGCAGCCTCAACAACTTGGGGATCCCCGGCAACCACAGCTCGTGGGACTGCCCTTTTAGAATGGCTCGCTACTGAGGACCTCGTCGTATGTAACACAGGAGACACGCCGACATTTCACGGAATCGGTAGGGGGTCCGTGATTGACATGACAATTTGCCGCAGTGGTCAAGCAGGCCGGCTAACAAGATGGACAGTTTTAGGTGATGAGGTAACCCTCAGTGACCACCACTGTCTGGAGTTTGACATCCTTCTTAATCCTGGCTTTTATTCAACGAATACGGCTCCATCTATACGGCCCGTGCCGAGACGACAAAGCCCAGATGAACTTGACCAAAGAATAAATGAGTTTATCTCTCAAAATGGGCCGCCAACTACAGCAGAGGGACTGCAGCGACTACTAGAGGCTGCGAGCGTAGTGCAAAGGCCTCAGTTCCTGGACCCACGCCGCAGACGCCCTGTTCAACCCAAGTACTGGTGGAATGAGACTGTTGCCGGCTGTAGTCGTGCATGCAACGGCGCTTGGCGCCAACTAACCCGGGCCAAACGTAGTCATGCACCGGAAGACAGAACAACCGAGCTCATAAAGAGATACAAGGAGACACGCGCGCTTCTGAAGAAAGAAATTGCTAGAAGCAAGGCCTTGGCTAGGAAGGTCTTGCTAGAAGAGATTGAAGACGACCCGTGGGGGCGCCCCTATCAGCTTATTAAAGGAATTCCAGGCCTTCGCAGAAAAGACACGCTTTCGGACGAGGAACGTGCAAGAACTATTTCAGCGTTATTTCCCAGTCACCCCACTTTCGATCGTTCTCGCTATCTGGGAGACGCCACAGGCCATGTTCCGCCTGTCACCAAGCTGGAAATAATCAATGCTGCAGCACGGATCAAGGTGGGGAAAGCCCCCGGACCCGATGGCGTCCCGGCCGCGGCCACAAAGGCCCTCTTACTGAAGCTCCCAGAGAAGATTGCTGCTATTTTCACACAAATTATGCAGGAGGGGACCATTCCCGCCATGTGGAAGTCGGCCCGTGTCATACTTATTCCGAAAGGGAACGGTTCATATAGACCGATATGCCTACTTGGCACGTTGGCAAAGGCGTTTGAAGCGATCCTAGAACAGCGCCTTCGTGATTTTGCAGAGAAGCACGGGCTTCTCTCGGACTCGCAATACGGATTCCGACGGGGCCGTACAACTCTCGGAGCAATTAACAAGGTGCAATCTAAGGCCGAGATGCTGCAAAAGGTGGCGCCCAGGGCCGCGGGCTTCTGCTCGCAGTTCTCTTAGACGTAAAAAACGCGTTTAATAGTCTGCCTTGGAGTACCATTCTTGAGGTACTCTACAAGCGCAAGGTACCAGCATATCTCCGTCGCCTTATATCTAATTACCTCGACGAGAGGACTATTACGTGTCAAGGCGTTGAATCCAGCATGACGGCTGGAGTTCCGCAAGGCTCTATCCTTGGGCCGTTACTCTGGAACGTAACATACGATGAAGTGCTCCGTCTGCAAGGCCTCCCACCTGGAGTTGAGCTTCTTGCTTTTGCAGACGATCTTCTCGTTCTCATCCATGCAAGATCAGCTGACGAGCTGGAGCGGCATACAAACGAGGTCCTTGCGGACGTTGCAGACTGGATGAAATCAGCAGGACTGACCCTCGCGCCAGCGAAGAGTGAAGCAATACTTCTAGGACTTAAGCGCTGTAGACCCCTAAAAATCGCGCTAGAGGGGCATGCCATCAATGTTTCCAACTCCGTTCGTTACCTCGGGGTCGTCTTGGAGAAAAGCCTCAAGGGGCATGCTCTCCTACAGCATGCATGCGGGAAGGCCCTTAAGGCGGCCAACAACATCGGTCGCCTAATGCCCAATACATACGGCCCGCGCCAGTCAAGGCGCCGTCTCCTAATGTCGGTAGCCGAGTCCATCGTTTTGTACGGCGCTCCAGTCTGGCCAGAAGCCACGCTGGCAACGGCCTCGCGAAGACGTATGCTTAGAAGAGCGCAGCGGGTCCCGGCCCTGCGTATTATCAGCGCGTATCGAACTGTGAGCACGGAGGCGGCCCTGCTGCTAGCTGGCACCGTGCCATGGGATCTTAAAGCTGAGGAACGTCGCCGACTCTGGGAAGACCCGACGCGAAGCAAGGACGCCGAGCGTCAGAATACATTGGACCGCTGGCAGAACGAATGGAACAATATCCAGAGCGGATGTCCAGGCGCGCAAACAAAGGCCCTTCTCCCAGACATAAAGGCATGGCTTGGTCGCCCTGGAGGGGAAGTGGACTATCACATAACGCAAGTGCTCACGGGACACGGGGAGTTTCGGTCCTATCTCTACCGAATAGGCAAGGCAGGGAGTCCAACATGCCTCCACTGCAGCCAACTGGTGGACGACACGGCAGAACACACTGTTCTATTCTGCCCCGCCTGGGAAGCCCAGCGCGGACTCTTGCGGAACGTACCCGGCTGCACCTCGCCGAACTCACTCAGTCTTCCTGTCCTAGTCAAACGGATGACGACCTCATTCGGTGACTGGCGCACAGTCGCAACCGTCATCAAAAGTGTTTTAGCTGAGAAGGAGCGAACTGTTCGCATGTCGACGCCCTCTCCGGAGAGCCTGCGCCACCAGTAAACCGAGACATCATACCCCCCCCCTCAGTAGTTTGTAGTAATGCTAACAGCACTTCCCTGCTGGGGGGGGAAGGAGAACATGACTGGTTTTTAGTGGGTTGGAGCCCCACACTACCGGCCCACACTTGCAGGACAATCCTGCCGTGGTGCCCGCGTGTGCAATCCGCATTTCCCAGTTAGTCCTCTAAAAAAAAAAAAAAAAAAAAAAACATTATGATAATCAATCAGTTGAATCTCTCCCAGCAGCGAAAATCTACTACATGTTCTCGACTATCTTAGCGTGCGTTGTCTTTTAAAATTTAGTTTTTATATGGTATGTTATTACGTATGTGCATCATACATTCTCAAAACCTCCCATATCACCACAAAAAACGTCTTCCTATGCGACGCGGCCGTCAAGAGCAGAGGCTGAAATGATAGCGAGAGTTCCCGCGGCCAGCGGGAACTATTTGCACCTATCTGCGTTCTGTTAGTGGCTTATGACCAAATCAGGATCTTGATAAGGCGGCGGACGACATTCAGCATAAAACGCTAGAAAGTTTGTCGCGATAGCGCCTACACCAAAAGCGCTATGCGAAGATCACTTGTTGGGATAATGCGCTAAGAAACTGCAGCCTTCGCGCCGCAAACGCGAATGTCTGCCACATAGAGGCTGCTATGCAATGTATCCGTTTTCGTTAGCTTGTGCAGCTTATTATCTCTCTCCGACACTCCGCAACTCACACTCGCGTCAAAGGTCTGGCGTTCCTCTGACAGCGTCTCCTGTCCTGCGCATCTCTTAGAGAGACACTCTGGCAATGGTCCGATAGATCGGCTGCTGCGATCTGAGGCTCGGGCTCAAAACGTTGAGCCTCACACCGCTCATAATACAATTATGCACACGGATTTAAGTGGCGGCGTGCCTTATACATGTATCGTTGGCGTTTGAATTGAAGCAGGTCGCCTCAGTGACCAAAAGTCGTTGTGCATTTCTTCAGAGTAATTTGAGATATTACCGCAAACTTCGCAGGCATGAAGCTAACACTTAACGTAAAATACACTGTAGCTCACGGTAGAAGTTAGTTGGCGATTCAATTTACAAGTGGATATGTTACTTAGATTTCGTTTTCTTGCAACAAACTTTAGTAGGTTGGTATCTGCTTTGCTTGTTTTCAATTCGCCCTCGCTTCCCCCCCCCTCTCTCTTTCTTTCTAATACCCGCAGAGAGTTACAGGTTGAACTGCACATCGTTGTCGAACTAGGCTAACCCTGAGTTAGAGAACCCGTGACCACACGTTAGCGCGGAGACTATTGTCCACTCCAAAGTGCTAACCTAGCAAAGTTATATAAAATTTACACCATTTGATACGTCCACAACTCCACAAGTCACGCCGCAAACGTGAATAATGCTTTTTCAGATTTCCTGATTTTTTTTCTGCAAGAAGCTTTTCTTCTGTTGCAAAAGCGCAGCCGCGTAGGTTAAAAGACAGTAATTTGTGGATGAACCAAACAAGAGAGCTTTTTTGTGGTCTCTACCTGAATTTGAGACATTCTATGTCTGCTACAATGCACGTTGCAAGGTAAGTTCACATATTGCATCAAAACGTAGACACTGTGATAGATTAGCATTAGTTAATACGTTGAATAGTGTGTTGGCACACGAGCATATGTTTATTCATGATGCAGCCGCAGTATGTTACTGATAGAACTAGATATTTGATAAACCATATCATAAGTGAAATGATTTATCTATTTATTACTTTAAAAAAATTTTACTTCAAAAGGCTTACAAATTACTGCACAATTGTATACTCCATACGCATAAATACTATTTTAAAACGTTAGCAGCGATGGCTTGAACGACTAACGCACAAAAAACCGGAACCTTTTTTTTTTGAACGCTCTGACAACTACATTTTAGACGCTCGTAATGGGCAAAGTTGCCTGTGGCACGATATCGTCTAGATCAGATCAGGTTTGTTTCATAAACTGTTTGAATAAAAAAAAGTTGCGCTGTTAAACCAAATCAGCAAAGTAAAAAAGAAAAAACAAATGAAGATCGGAATTTTGCCTGATACTGTGACTAGCGCGCTAGCCAGACCTGCAGACCAAGCCAACGCGGTATGAAAATCTATTACAGCGTGAAGAGTTTATTTTCTCCAGTCCCGTGTAGCCGGCTTAGATGAACCTTCAGAACGAGAACGTCAAAATGCTAACTAATAATCATCACGATGAAGTCATCCGAGACGGGAAGCGTGGTGGGAGGAGGCGGCGGCTGGCGGAAAGGCAGGCGAAAGTCGCCTGTTGCTATTATTACTCTTACTGAACGCATTACGAGCGCATCACCGGTAGTAGCCGATCCTGTTACTCGCTTACGACTCGATAAAGGTTCCGTTTCGTGCCAGACGGCTCGGCGACCAGATAGAGCACAGATGGATGCCGAAGACGCCAACGCCGACGTCAACTGATCTCTTGTAACGGGCAGCGAAGGCCGCCAGGAGCAACAACAACAACAACGACAACAACAGCATCAGCATCAGCAACAACAACAACAGCAACAACAACAACACCATCAGCCAACGACCTGTCCAACGATATCGGGACATCTAGTGCAGTCTCGGTTGAGGCTGCCGTTGAGAATTGCGATCGGCCAGGCTTAGCCCGATCCCATACGCGGGCCACCGGTGGGCACCGTTGCCTACATTAGTCATACGAACACATCATGCTACAACAAAGCCGATGCACAAATCCTTCGACGGCGGCGGCCGGCGATCAGACATGGAGTTGTACTCTAATGTAGACGTTGACCGAGACTTGATAAGGCGTAAAGGAAGACTGGATCAGCAGAGAGACACAGAAGCGGAATACAAAAAGCTGAATCCAAGACAAACAAGGAAAGCAGCAGCGCGAAAAAAAGCGCAAATATAGTGTTGGACAATATCAGGCGGACTGCCGGACTGAGCGGCGACTTTTAGCAGTACAACTTGTTGAAGCATTAGACTTGGGTAGTCGGTAGGTAGACTATAAAATAGGTGGCCACCCTGGATTCTTCGTTTGGACTCACATCTTCTACAAACCGGCAACAAAAAAAGAAGGAAGCAATCAAAGGAACTAACATGATGGCAACGTTCTACGGGGGGCGACATAGGGCTCTCTCTCTATTCTGTTACCGGGTTGGGATAAGCCCGGCTGTATGCAGCTGTATGTCCTCGGATTTGCACGTATTGCAACGCTGTGCAGAAACTAGCTATTTCAGTCTGTCAAATGCATATTCTACAGTTATACTGGCGTGCAAAGACGTCGATCGAGCTCGTCAGCTTCACTGGATGAATAATGCATTTAGGGCTCGTTGGTCTGTGCCTGGTAACATAAGGTAACACGAATGGAGTTGGATCGTAGTTTCGCCAGGAGCTCTAGCAAGAGCTCTAGCAGCTGCATTACTGCAAAATAGATTTCGCATTCTCAATTATAAACTATTTTTACGACGACGAACTCCTTAAGCCCACTGGACAATACGATCCGCCAGTTATCTTGTCTTCCTCAAACATCAAAGTTTATAGTGCTTTGTTAAGATAATTAGTTGCCGAAGCACATCTTTGCAAAGCTCTCCTTCTTCATAAGGGATACTGGATGATGGAGAGTTTGTACGTGTGTTTTGAGAAGCAGTTTGGGGTTTAGTGGGCTAGAACCGGATAAAGTATGTCTTTAGCGCATCGAATGTTTTTAAGTGCGTCTAGACTTATAAAACGAAGACATCCCTTTCGGTGAGTTCGTTGAATAGTGCGGCATTAACAGCGTGTGAAATCCGCTACAAAGTAATGTTTCTGTGGAACTAAGTGGCGCTCGCCACCATCTCTGAGGAGGTTCTCGAGTAGACGGAGCCTTTTATGTAAGCCTAAGTTTGTCTGCTAGCAGTCGTGATGTTCGGTTGTTCGAAGTGTTTGCTCCCGCTAAAGACGGGTGAACAACTAGTGGTGTGCAGTCAAGGCTTCTCAAAAGTGTTCCACGGGGGCTGTCTAGACCCCGTGCTCCCCGAGGATGCGCACTCGGCTCCGTGTGGAGCCTGTGACACCCAGGAACCAACTCACGGTACGTTGTGCGGCCGATTGAGCGAGCTACAGTGGAACTTTGTGAAACTGTGGTTAGCACACACGGCACTACAGGAGCGGGTTGCCAAAATCGAGGCAATCCCGCAGGAACAGTTTGCCGCACCCCTTCCGCTTACAGGGGGTTTGAACTCCACGCTAAGTGACAAAATTAGCGTGGAGAAAAGCGGCGGAACGCGGACAACGCGGAAAAACAAGAAAGCCAGGCTAGCAGACAGCACAGAAGGAGGTGACGTCACCGAGCCAAAGACGAGAGAGCTGGCTGGAGAGACCAGCAAAAACAACCGCGCAGGCGCCAAGAGAAGCTTGGCGTCCGCAGAGTTGAGTAACGACAGTGGCAACTTGAACGGCGCTGTTGTGGAGATGGAACCACCGGGTGGTGGTACAGCGGCGTCACCAGCTGCGGCAACAACAACGCCGACAGCAGATCCAGCTGACCCACGTCCGGAGGAGAAGGCAGACGACGATGGTTTTGTTGTGGTTCGTAAGCGACGAGACAACAAAACAAAACATCGAATGCAGCGCGGTAGTGCAACAGATGGCATAGGCGGATTGGAAGTCTATGCTAGACCTGCGAAGATCTGCGCCTTGAGAGTGGCACGATTGGCGCAGAAGACATCGGCGATCGGGCTGCAAGCCTGGCTTACTGGCAAAGGCATAACTGTGAAAGCAGCTTGGAAGCTACATACACATGGTAGTGATGCTGTGTTCTGTGTGGTGCTGCGTGACGAAGATTACGCAAACTGTTGCAGAAATGAATTCTGGCCAAAGGGAAGCCTGTTCCGTCGCTGGGTTGGGGACGTCCCCTACGAGAGGATGGTTAAGGAGAGTTTTAGTGCGCCTGGCGGTCCAAGCCCCCGTAAGTGACTGACCAGTTCTAGAACTGCAAGCGTAGTGGCAAACATACCTCTACGAGTGCTTCTCTGGAATTGTGAGGGACTTAAGGAGGCAATGGATCTTGCACGTGATGACATGTTAAGTTGGGTGACATTGCACTCCTCACGGAGACATTTCAGCGGGACGAACTGCATATCAATGATATGCGGGGCTTTCACCAGCTGGCTGTCTTACCTGCGGGAGGTCGGGGAAGACCTGTGGGTGGGTTATCTATCTACCTACATAAACGCTTACCACCGATGCAATGCGTCAGGAAAGATGAATACTGCGTAGTGCTCTCCTCTGGGAGGGTAAACGTCGCTGTATTCTATTTCCCACCCACATTCGATTCTGCGGAGGTTGCTGAGACGGTAAGCTTTGGACTTTCAGAGTTAAACCTGACCATGCCAACTATCGTCGGCGGTGATTTCAATGCCAGAATCGATTGTGGGGCCAACGATGATAAAGGCGAGGTGCTGCTTCAGGTGATGAAAAATATTGGTCTAAGCTGTGCAAAACGCGCGCGAAGACTATACATATTTAAGTCACAATCAGCTTTGATGTTCTCGATGAAGCGGCCCGAAAACACCAACCAGTGTTGGCCGTTGTCGATGTTCCCGGTATTTGGCGAGACCGACATAATCCGCCGCGCTGGTCTGCAATGAGATGGATTAATCTATCTCTTTTGGACAGAGCGGTGGGCGGTCTTGAGGTTAGCCCTGATATCGATACAACCTGTGACCAGCTGGAGAGGACGATGAGAAGTGCAGTGAAGTGGAAAAGGTTATGGCAGAAGAGGTCACGCCCGTGGTTTTCTCGAGCCTGCTACCTAGCCCACGTTGAAGTGCTCGAACCTCTGCGCCAAGCAAGAGCCAAAGCACCATCATCACTGCAAGCCAGGCGGGACTATTTTGAGCGTAGAAAGGCCTATATAAGACTCTGCTATGACCATAAAAGGGAACACGCGAGGCGGGAGGAACGACGGCTGCTTGAAAGAGCAGAACGAGAGCCCTCAGCTTACATCGTGCGACCTCGTAGGGCGGGGAATCCGCTTAGTGACGGACAGGTAAAGAGCCACCTAACTAATCTTTTATTCAATCGTGACGTTGCGGCCGTATCTCCAATCGTACAGCATCCGCTTACATTGGAGCAGCACAACATGAATCTGCCTTTCGGGGTGGAGGAGGTGTGCCAGGTCCTACGGTCACTCCCGAAGAGAAAGAGCTCAGGGCCCGATCAGGTCTGCTATGAGCATTGGATCCAGTCACTCCCTCTCTTGGCAGAAACTCTTTGTGATTTCTTTAATGAAATTATAAAGAGGGGGCTGATGCCTAAAGTCTGGCATGTCGCCAGGCTTTCTCTTCTGTTCAAGGGTAGGCATGGTGATGACCATCAGGATCCAAATCTCTACCGTGGAGTGGCGTCAGAACGCACATTGAAGAAGATTTTCTGTAAGTTGGTGATTCGGCGGATGAGCACGTGGCTGAAGAGGCACTTCCACCGGAGCAATTCGGTTTTAGGAGAGGCCGAGGCACCCGTGATGCAATCCACGTTTTCCAGTCAGAAATCGAGCGAGCTGTGGCACAACCCAGAGGTCATCTGTATGCAGTGTTTATTGACTGCGTCAAGGCCTTTGACAAAGCCCCTCGCTAACTGCTGGTTGAAGCATTCCAACGAGCAGGAGTGGGTGGCTCTCTCCTGAGTGTAATAGCAAGTTTCTTTGAGGAGGACACCTTGTTGGTAGACGGTGAGCAGGGTGTATTGGAGATTAAGCAAATGTGGGAACTCCGCAAGGAGACCCGCTGAGCTGCGTCTCGTTTACACTTCTCCTTGCTGACCTCGTCGGTTACGTCCGACAGGAGTACCAAAAAGCCGTGGGTGGTGATGTATGCAGATGATATCGTGGTCGCTCATCGCGACCTAGGTGCCATCAAGCGCATTACCTCTATGATAGAGGCGTTCCTCGTCTCGAAGGGACTTGAGATAAACGTGAGGCTCTTCATGCTTAAGATTGTTCCGGGGCTGATGTATGGCCTTGACAGGGTGTGGAACCACCTCACACTGGCGAATTTTAACCAGCTTGAGAGGTGTTTCTCATTATATATGAAGCGAGTGCTTTGCTTGTCTATTCGATCAAGGAGCCGCTTTGTGTATCTCATGTCAGGTTGTCCACCGGCTACTGAAACAATCCGACTAAGGCTGAAGATGCCGCGTACAGTACCATACGAATGTTTCATTTCTGAATGGGAAGCTAAAGTCGAACAGGCCAGACGGGAGGTCGGTGGTTTGGACGTTTTCAATGCCGTGCACCTTTGGTCTGGTCCTGCATGTGACAGTCGCCACATATACACCAGGTACATAGTGCATGGTTATCACTACTTCGTATGTTCAAACGCAGCCTTTCACGAGGAGTACGAGTTGTGCACCTGCCGGTTCTGTTTGCAGAGGTGTTCCAAGTACCATGCAGTGGGATGCACAGCGCTGAACAAAACATCGTTACACTACTTCTCTCGCCGAAAGCGTGAAGAGGATAGAGTATTATGAAGAAACATCGTGAACTGTATATTATACTCAATCTGAGTGAAATAAATCTAATTGAAAATTTATGTAAGCCTATCTTGCCGTAATTGTAATCTTAATTTTATTTGAGTTTTGCTGATCTTAAGGTATCTGAAATGGAGCCAGCACCGCAGTAACTCCATTATAGTATTTAATTAAACGCAACTGCCCTCAAGCTCTGTTGATACAGCCGTACAAGTGCAGACGTCAGAAGCTCGTTGAGGTAGCGCTATGGCGATAGCCTCCTTGCAACGTGACCAGTTGTGATTTACAGATATATGTATTTGTTTGTCACTCGTGTCAGCATAGAAGGCACACACCCATGGGGATGACATTCAAGGTTAGCATTAATAGGGAGAAGTGCAACCGCAGGCCGGAGACCGAGACAAAACTGGATAGTGGGATGTTTTTAAGAAGAAAAGAGAAGACTTGGAAAAGTGTGCCCACTAGGGGAGATTTAAATAGAGTTCTATGAGCGCAAACTTGCGAATATAATAAAAAGTACAATGGTGTCGCGTCAATGATCCTGGTTCAACGACCCGCGTAGAGCAGCAAAGGATGCCAACAGATAAACTAGCTAATGCGTGAAGTTTTTTTAATCTGGTATTGAGGCCATTTGCGATTATGGTGAGGAATATGATGCAAATGAAAAACAAGGAAGAAAAACAAACGTACTGGGAGAGCCGAAAATGGGAGCTGTTGCAAGAAGCAGAGGAACAGCCGCAGATCTGACTAAAACAAAATAAAACGGCAGTGCCCAGTGGAGACTGAGCAACTGATACAATACAATACAATACAAATGTCTCCTTTATTTAAAAAAGGGGTTGAACAATGGAAATGAATTGCTCGCATTCGCGAGCAAGGCGAGCTGTTCGCCAAACAAATGAGTGGTTAACGACTGCCACATTGGCTATCTCGTGCGGTTGAATGGAACCGCGACTCCGTAGGCTGTTTGATCGCACGTGGTAAAACTTATTAATCTGATCATTGCGTATAAGATATTTAAAAACGCGGTAGTCAACACGACGCTGGTACTCCGCGACACTTGGGAGTACGACTCTGTCACGCGTCGAGTTGCACCTTCTTGAAACTCTCTTTAAAAACTTGTCCTGAATACGCTGCAGCCAACATATATCCTTGTCGTAAAAAGGCGTCCACACGTGAGCACAGTATGACCATTTTGGCACTACCAGGGCTTCATAAAGACGCAGGTATTTGGAGGCATCTTGCGATGAGAATACTCTTAGTATAAGATTACTTAGTCGAGAGGCAGCTTTTGCTGAACCGGCAATGTGCGCCCGAAACTTCATATGTCTATCGAACGTAACTCCTAGGTCCTTGTAGGATGTTACCTCAGGTATAGGAAAATCTTTAGCTGGTACTTGAAGTTGTCGGGAGTTGTCTTCAGGACCGCGCACTTTGGAACTGAAATTACCATATCATTTAGCTCACACCAGGTGGCAATACTATTAATGGCTGCTTGAATATTCAGGCGGTCCTCGTTTCCTCTAATCTGGGCATATATTTTTAAATCATCTGCATACATTTTGTATGTTATGTTCAGGTTGCGAAGACATACTCCTAAGTCCTGAGCAAAGATTATATACATAAGAGGGCCTAGGCAGGAGCCTTGAGGAACCCCAGAAGGGCATGGGGAGCGCTTCGAGACCGAGTCACTGACTTTTACGGCGAAGGAACGTTCCGTCAGATAAGAGTGACACCAAGCCAGGATTCGAGGGCCAATTCCTAGCGCCGCCATTTTAGATAAGAGAATCTTATGATTTACCCTGTCGAATGCTCGCGAGAAGTCAAGGTAGACCGTATGTATGGGATGGCCCTGTTACGCGCAATAGCCCAATCGTGGCAGACCTCGAGAAGCTGAGTTCCAGTAGAGCTCCCCTTTCTAAACCCATGCTGATGAGGGTCCAAGAGTTCATAGGCGTCGAGGTAGTTATAAATTTCATCGACGATAATTTTTTCCATGATAACCCACGGTATAGAGCCTTGAGCTACCGGTTGGTAGTTTTCTGAAAGGGATCGCGGTCTCTTTTTGTGCACAGCCGTCACAACAGACTCTTTAAAAATTAGGGGGACCTTTCCATCTTCGAAACTGCGGGGTAAAGATCATTGCCAAAGGTTCCGCGAGGGCTAAGGCCAATTCGTTAAAGAAAATTGGCGGGAGCCCGTCGGGTGTCAGGCTGCACTTCCTCTTTGTTTAACGCAGTTTCGTGTAGATAAGCTCGGGCGTGAATACGACGTCATTGAGACAGGAATCTGTTGGCTTAGTCGCTACAAAGCTTGAGTCGCCAGGCTGTTTGTATACAGTTTCGAAATGACGTCTCAAAACTTCTGATTTATCAGCATCTTCCACAGCTATGTGGCCGTCACAGGTAAGGGGAGCTACCCCTACCTGGAGATTTAGACGCTTCTTGGCATAGCGAAAGAAACGCTTAGCGTCATTAGGATCCAGCTTGTCTTCTTCTATACGGCGTAAGCGAGATGATGCGCGACGTAGTTTGCGGGACAGTCGTATATGCAATTCTTCAGAGAGTCCAGACAAATCACGGCTTAGACGAGCGGAAAGTCGAGCAATATACTCATCGATAGGGGATGCTTGGGCACGATGTAGCGGCGAAAAACGATCAAGAAGGTCCAAAGATATATTCACAAAGGTTTCATATTGTTCGTTGGCTCGTTGGCAGAAGAACATATAGAGAGAATTTGGCGCCAATCAATGGACATCAAATACGCGCCAATTGCGTCGTAGTTGGCCTTCAAGTAGTTAACCCTTGGTTGCAAGGGCATGAACGGCTTGCCTGAGACCAGTTCAAAATAAACAGCCATGTGATCAGACTTTACAGGCGAAGGGCGGACATCAATGTTAGCCACCAGATCCTCGTTATCAGTGAGGATGAGATCTAAAACATTGCTTTTCTTGGACGAGTTGGGCAGGTGACAAGCTGAGTAAGTCCAGATTCAATGCAGAACGCCGTAAACAAATGATTAAGCACTTACAATGCAAGTGTGCTGCAGGGAATCGACACTAAATAAATGATACTATATAATGAGCCTCGGAACAAAGATACAACATTCTCACAAGATTTTGTATCTTTATCAAAGATACAAAATATTCACGAATTCCGGTAGTCCCCATTGAACACGTTGTCAGGGCAAATGAAGGGGCGCTTAGGACGCAACATGGCCAGGAACGATACGATAAGAAACTAATGCTTGAAGCAAATATTGGCATTGGCACCATGCTTTCAAGCTCTATTTGATAACTGCCTAAAATCCAGGGAAGTGGCCAAAACGTAGAAGAAGGATACTCTTATTGTTAAACCTAAAGGGGAAAGACATAGACACAAGCCGAAAAATTGGAGGAAAATAACACTTAAGAACCGCCCCTGTTATGGATCCTTAGGGCGCGTTTGACCTAGCGCCACGAAGCAGACTGATAGAGGAGTTAGCTATGCAAGGAGTTTCGTATCGGTTGCTCAAACTTTTAAAGACCATTCTTAGTGAGAGCACAGTATGCATCGGCAGCGGTATAGAAAATGTTATTTTTTTAATCGTTTAATCCAGACGTGCGTTAAGGGTCGAGGCTTGGTAAGCTGCCGGATGTTAGAGAAGACACCTAACTACGGCGTTTGCTGTCCACGGGTTTTGTGGTGTGCTATGCAGGAAGATTTCCACGATCCTCAGGGAGTGGTGTGGGTGCACGGCGTGCTCTGGCCAGTGCGACAGATACCACGCCGCAGCATGTCCAGCAGTTCAGTCAGTGGCTGAACTAGTAAGATGAAATGTAATGCAAAAGAAGCACGAAATATGTCTGATGTATTTGCTTATAATTTACCCAACCTGGGTGTTATTAAGTCATAATAAATTATATATTGTTTTTTGGTGATTATGGTTCCCTATGTACCATGAGCGGAACTAACTGTCTCGACCTGGTCGGGGTTCATTAGCAGCTGAGCAGAGTCGACTGCAAACTGGGCTACGATAGTTTGCGACAGCGCCGCGTCGACACGTGTGAGATTACTTGGTTACATCTAGGGCGTGCGTCAGATTTGAGTTGCAATTATATCGTAAGCCTAATAAAGGGTTATTGCTTCTGTTGTTCCTTGCAATCGTTTAGCCCGTAGCATGTTGCAAAACCATTATAGCGTTTGGCATAGCACTGGGTAAAGCTTGCATCGACTAGTGTCTATATTATATGGCTGTGCATGTGTACGTATCCGTGCGTACGCGTCAGTGTCCTGTACTCTAATTGTTTGCCGTTTCGTAATCGCTGCATTGCAAAGCCTGTGTTGACTCGGTAAGATCAAGATGATTTTCTCTAGATCTTAGCCCACACTCTTTTATTAGATTACACACTCTCGAATAAGGTCTAGCCGACACATTTTAACGACGCTCAGCACCTTTCCTGTGAGGCCGCAGCGCTGGGCATAAAAAGCCGGCATGGCAAAGAACACACCTTAACCATATAATTCAATAGCGTATGTTTGAGACATCTTCTCTTACTACAAGGATCAACCCACGTTGCAAGGCGTCCCACATTGCCGTCGGAAGACCGCCAGACAGTGACCAGAGCGCGTAACTGCATTTTGTAGCAACAGTGACTCGGGTGGTTAACGTACTGTTTGAAACGGGCCGTTGATATGGCAAGCGTGATTAACAGATTGACAATCGCAAATTCGAGTTCCCGCCCTTGCTGGGTGTTCTTCTCGGACGTGGTTGTCATTGCACTATTGCTACACATCCTTCTGGAGAGAGCCTGCACAAGTATTCCGTAACGAGAACGCGAAAACGATGGGTGCTTTTAGACGCTATCGTACCAGGACACCTAAGCCTACTACGAGTGTCTGCAGATGTGGTTGTCAGAGCGTTGAAAAATCGAAATCTTAAACATAGAATAGCTGTCTTTATGAGGATGTACCTTAAGACACAGAAAATGTACTTCATTTCTTGGGTACAAACACAACCTTAACCACATAGGATAGTTAAACATTGTGACACGCAACGCGCGATACTGTGCAGCGTCCCTACGAGCGAGGACTGGCAATTCTGTCTGTAACAGATTGTAGTGGACAAGCGAGAAACATTGTGAGTAGTATATCAGACCATACTTACAGGTAGTCAATGGCCCAATACAGTAATATTCGGCCTTGTTTCCAGGTGAAAGATACTAGGCGTTGGTAGAATTTTTAGCTACAGACAATGCTCGAAATGCTCACTTCAGAAACTTCAGGACCTCTCTTTCTCAATGAACCAGCGATGGTCGCCGCCGCATCAAGGACGTGCCTAGAAATAGCACTTGTGTTCTTCTTTGAACCCTGGTGCTACTGCTGCGGTCCTCACGTAGCAGAAACTATGCTAGCAACGAATGCCGAAGTCGGCTTCGTATAGAGGGCGAGTCGACGTCAAAATCAAGGATAGAGCATTTGTGTAACGGCAGTCTAGTCATACGTTTCTGTTCTGTCTGTTCGCTGCAAATATTCACTCCAAGTAGCTTTATGCTAAGATATAATTTTATTTACATAACTTTTTTTTATACTAGCGCTTTGAGATGGCCATTTTTTTTTGATTCTTAGATGGACAATTGTCGCCGCGTGAACGTGTGTGTCACGGGTTCTCAAACCCAGGATTAGCCCTGTTCGACTATGTGCCCCGAACAGATGCTGCGTTTCTTCTTCGTTGAATGTCGAGCACAGCCTCTGACGTAAAAAAA
>QVRM01002761.1:0-41625 GCA_003439945.1 Dermanyssus gallinae
ACTCGCGACTAGTAGTATCGGGATTGCCAGCTCTACTCCGCCTCTTCTCGATACAGAAGGGAGAGAGTAACGACGAAGTACGGAGAATACGTTGTGGCAACTGCTTGATAATCTCATTATCGCGAGTTGACCAAATACTCTGTAAGTGTCTCTATTTGTAGCATCTCACTTTATTACTGACATTGAGGAGATTTGTCAAGTTCAGTGCGCCACTGTCATACGTGCTGCCATAAAAAACGTTATGAACAGATCTTATATGGCAGTAAGTGCGTGGCACGTTAAATTATGTTTCTATCTAAGAAGGGCCCAAGAAATCCGTCGATCGTCCCGTGTCGCGACAACTCGACACCGTCTGACGTGCCGCCGGGAGCTGCGTCTCTCAACTTTGTACACATTTTTTTTGTTCTAGATATGACATTTCATTTACTATTGGAGTGTTACCTACCTGTTTTCGCAGATGATTTTAATAGTATTGTGCACCTGACTTCTGGTCACTGCAGTCCGCTGTGGATAGTGTCAGCCGGTGATGCATTGATAACAGCATGAAGTTCTTCGCTCATCAGTGCTCCGAGTTAATCTACCCACTCAATGGATTAGCACTGCCAACTGAAAATGTGACGCGGGATCTTGGAATATTATCCTCAATGGATCTCACTTTTTTGCGCATATATAAAAAACTAGTCAAAGCAGCATCGATACAGAATTCACAAATTCAAAATTTGTGAATTCACAAATTCACAACATTGTGAATATGTTGCTGTTGCATTCTTGAGGAACCTACGGTGTACCTCGTTTGTATAAATCGTTCTGTAATTTAACGTTTGTACTACTCACCAGAATGGCATCCACATTTGTGTAAATAATAGAAATTATTGAAGGTGTGGAAAGGAGGTTGTTAAAGAGACTCCACAAAGATGCGACCTCAGCCCGAATGGCATTGTTTTACTGCTCTTACTCACTCGGGAGTTATAACAAATAGGTTCTAGCTCAACTTGTGTGTGCAAATGTTATTGATCACTTTTTAAGTGTGGCCGAAATATCGCCGAAGCCAAATAATGTACGACGACGGTTTGAGAAGCTTTGGTACATATTTATAAAAAAATCATATTTACTTATTCTTGTTAAGTCTTCTTCCCTCCAAAGTAGCTCTTGGCCGCTGCAATGCACTTGTGTTTTTTTCCCAGTTTTCGAAAAAAAATACTGCGTCGTTTGTTTCTTTATCTATCTCTTCTATAATTTCAAAGTATTGTCTCTTCAATATGTGTATCCGTCGAAACAGGACTCACATCCAGCAAATAGGGATGTTGCGGAAATATAGAAATCAAATTCTTCATTAAATAGCCCGCAATCAGTAATGATGTGTGCGACGGCGCGTTGTCGTGATAGGTGATTCAAGAGTTTGTTTGCCCAGAGTTTAGGCCTCTTGCGTCAGACATGCTTGCGTAATATTCTAAAAACTATCGCGGTAGTTTTCTTAATTGGCTGCAAATTCAACAGTTCTGGAACAAACTTCGCTGCCAGTCTTCTGGCGCGTAAAATATCGGTCAACGGATCCATAAGGTATCTCTAGTTCCTCTATCACCCTAATAATCATTCGTTCATCAAAATCGAAGTACTAGCACTTGCCGATTTGCCCTCGTACTTTTGCATGCGTTGCAAGAACGGAGAACATCAATGATATGTTCGGCTGGCGCGTAGCCAGAAATATTCACAACAGGGCGACTTCGCACGTCCCTCCTGCGGCAGTCCTTACTCACTCACTCATTATTTGTAAGCTTCTATTCTATTATTGTAATATACTTTATTTGTTGTTACGCTACCAGTAGTATCGTTCGTCTGCTTGATTCCCGTGAAATATGTTGCTGCATTTTAATTGTAGGTGAACAGTTGTATTCATACTTACTCACAGCATATCTATCACAAATCGATTCGATAGGATTGCATTTTTAAGTATTATTTTGTTGTATTCTTATTATAATAATTTTCTTTGAAGTTTAGCTATGTTATTATATTTCAATTATATCCATTATTATTTAGTTTTGCTAATCCAGTTATTATAATGTTATTAGGTTGATGTGAAAGCTCTTGCCTTTTCATTGCTAAAGCGAAAACGCAAGTTTGCATGACACGCAGCTTAATTTAATCATCAATATAGCTTCCCCTTTCAATACATCTTTGCAACAAGTTACCAGCTTTTCCAACTTTTCAACCTAAAGTCGGGTTTTCTGTGAAAAAGAAGTGTCGCACTTCATTTAGACGTCTCCAAGGAATTTTAATTTTCTTAGTTACGTAGTTTTGGAGAGAATAAGTGCTAGTGTGAATGTCCAAGACTCGGAAGGTATGGTGGATGGTCAATAAGTTGTCAGCCCAGTCGAAAAATATTTCAGGGCTGGTGTTACTCACATGGGGTCGCGCTGTCTTGGCGACAAGTTATGCTTTGGATCACTTTTGTTAACTCATTGGAGTTGGTTAGAAATAAATCCCTGTGTTGATCGGTCAGAATAATTGCTTGCTTGCGTTCTCGTGGAAGGCCCATTTTTAATTGCAGGTTACCTAACGATTTAAAATGATGTTTGGCGGTGGCGATTGCGCAGAGCAGTGCAGATGCGCATGCGCCCAATTTGTTGGCGATGACCGTATTTTGGTTCATCGTCCAAGGTAAACTCTCCACAACAGAAATTGGCAAACCAAGCTTTTGGCGGTAAGACGGAGACTAGCGGCTGCTGCAGTACTAGCCGCTCTATCATAAACATATGATCTTTTCCCACAAGCCCTTTGAGGACGTTGCTGACGTTAAATTGAGTGTCATCGTATGTCCGTTTCGTTTTAGAGGCACAGGTAGTGGAGGTGAAGGAGTGGACTATGCAAACCCTATGCCGTTCAACGACCCCTGGTTAGGGAACGCGCCGCCGATCCAGGCGGTGTACAGGCAGGCGGTTCCTATCGCTCCTCCACGTATCACCGCAACTCTTCCCGTACTTAAGGCAGATGGGAGCATCATTGCTTGGGCTAGCCACAAAGCAGCGATAACGATGACAAAATAAATGAAGTTGCTACGCCATTTGTTAACTAGTTCGTCGATTCAGCCCAGTGATTAATGAAACCACCAACCTCCGCGGTCATTTAGAGTTAGAAAATCATCATAATCAAACATGACCAAAATTGTAGTTGTTATAGATCTATTTTTCAAACCCATAGACAACGTCTGTGGTAGGGTTTACCGGCTAAAGTAATGTTCGGATATGTCCCCTATACAGAGCAGATAAAGTGTGTATTAGTTAATGCGTACTTCTTTTAACCAAAAAGTGATGTCAAGAGTTGAAAGCTGTACTAGGCACTCATTATGCTTAGCTTCTTCTTGCCATTCTATTACCTTTAAGCTTAGCCAGTCTGCTTGAGTAAATAATAGTTAAGAATGCAACAAATTCTGGCCAATTTCAGGGTAAGGGCTCAATAGAGTAATCCATGAGGTTCACGCACTCTTCCTCTCCGGTCGGCTAGAGACTAAATACGTAGAGCCTCAATCTTGTAACGTCAACAAGTGTGATTTAAGAAAGCAAGAACAAAACGTTGAAAAGAAAGGAAGCTGCTTACAAGGATATACAATTTGTGCTGTAGCTGGGCATCGTTACACGTTGATTGCAATCCTTTTGGGAGCAGGGCCCTTGTGTTCCGTTGACGCAGCTAATGGAGAGGCAATTTGGAGCACCGACGTTCGTGGGTGACCATCAAACACGCAAACACTTTTTGGCTGCGCGAAGCAAGAAATATCTATCTGTCAGTTTTTACTAAACACGTCATCATCTCCAATCGTTGTTACTGTATTGCTGCTGCGGCTGCTGCTGGTGCTCTCTGTTGTCGTCACCGCCATCGAAGTACTAGTGTTTATGGCGGGGCTGAGTAAGCTGTGAGATTACGCATCGCTTGCACATCTTTTTAGGGTCGGACGCCACCGGGCACATCGACGCCGGCCGATTGCTATGTGTCCGCCCTCGGGTGTAAATATATGCACCCCATCAGAGGCGGGGTAACAGGCGCGACCGCAATGTTTTGCGCTCATTCTGTAGCCACCTTCAACTGGGCTGCAGCCAGCAGCGGAGCCACCTTCATGACGGCATCCAACGCTATGGGCCGCAGCACTAAGAAATCGACTGCCATAGATAACTCAACGCGGCGGGAAGGCGAACGTCAGGGAACAGAAAGGGCAGAGAGCGAGATACATCGAGATATATTGGGAGAGATAGAGATGTATAGGGCGATCACGGCGGCGGAGACAAAAAGCGACAAAGGCAAACAGACAAACTGGGAAAGGGCAAAAGCTTGCTGAGGCTGAGCAGTGAACAAGCAGTTTAGCAGCACTATTTCTTCTTCTGTAATTTTATCTTCCTTTCCTGCGTTTATTCTTCTCTTTCTGCTTCTCTTTCTGTTTCTACCCGTCTCGTTCGTGGCGATCTCGATCGATAATGCTTCCCTGACGGCTGCAGTGGGTTGCGTCGCCGACGTACATTGTTAACCTATGTCTCCTTCACACTCCTCTGTGGCGTTTGTCTGGTCTGCGCCGGGCGTTGCCGCCTGTATTTCTATCGTGTTGGCCCTACTTAGATCTGTAGACTCTTTCTCTCTGTATGCACTTTGCCTTGCCATGTTTTGCCCCTCGTCAAAACTACCTCCTTTCGGTGCTTCTTGGTATCCGTCTATCGTGCATTCGTTGTCTGTCTGTCGATGACCCGCCTCTGTTGCTCGATATATGGCACAGGCGTCTCGCTGTCCTTCGCTGTTTCTGTTGTTGTTACTCAGTACCCCATTATATGGAAGGTCGGAGGCAGCGGCGACGATTGCAGCAGCGATCCCGTCTGTGTCTGTCTTCGGCTGGACGCCAACCGAGCGTTGCTATGGCCCGACGCACACCCCACTAGCAGCTCCCGTGTCAGACACGACACCATAACACAAGGCCCAACCGCCTGACCAAGCCTGACAAAAGGACACGGACGGTCGGGCTGCAAGCGGGTGTGGGTAGAGGTGGAGACGGGGAGGTCTGTTTGGCAGCTGGGCGGCCCCGCGGGGCCTGACGTGCCGCGGTCGTTCGGCCGGTCCTGTCGTTCGATCAGCAGGCAGGACAGCTAGCCAGTCAGTGTAATCAAATCAGTCGGCATTGCTGTTTGGTACGGCCACCACAAATTGATATCACTGTGGGTTAGGACCCTGTATAGATTGATATAGACATGTATATATGTATATTATATATATATATATATATATATATATATATATATATAGATATATATATATATATATATATATATATAAATATATATACATATATATATATATATATATATATATATATATACATATATATATATATTTACATGTGTTTAAAAATAATACACAAGGCACATTATGTTACGTATTGTATTCTACATATATCACGTCTAACCTACTCCGATAAAATAAAATAAACCTCTTGTAATAAAGGTAGCTTAGAAATGCATTATATATGTAAAATGCAATACGTATCATGATGTTCGCTTGTATGCATGTATATATGTGTTATATATATTCATACATATATACAGAGTCAGCCGTCTAAACTGGTGCGCTATGCGATTTGAATCCTTGTCATATCAGGAATGCGCTCATTCGGTGACAGGATAGCAGACGAAAGCTCATGTTCAGTGTTAATCATTGCAGGGGATAATGCGTTATCTTTGAATTATGAGCGAATAGCATTTATGTCTGTGCCCTCTGCGCAAAAAGTGTAAATTTGCTTGCTGTCAACCAATCGTGGTTCAGCGGATTGCAGCCGATCCATGTATGTTGCAGAAGAGCAGAACCAGATTCCTACAAAATGAAGAAAAATACTCACGACAAAATGTGCACAGCAAGGACTCATGATCTGATTGACACAATCTAACTACGAATTTCTGAAAATCTTTTCACATTCAAGTGATCGTCATTGCAAAATCTGCCGTCTTGGGTAACACAGTTTTGCATCGCGAATTATGTGCCGTTAAACTTTACGGAAACTAGCAATTGACCTATATCTAAAGAAAAAATACCAAACACAGTGCGTTGATAATAGATAGCACACATGTACTGCTTTAATTCTAACATATGGCTCTACAACATTAAATAAGTATAATTTTTATAAGGATGTTTTATCAGCCAACAAAATTAAATCTCAGTATAACTTTAGTGGCGAGCGGACGGGAAAGCATTCAACAACTATCGAAAGACGAAAGGAATGATATATATTTATATATATTATATAAAAATATAAACGATAAAACGATGAGGCAAGTACAATTACGCAGTCATATGCATGACACAGGAGAAATTGACTAAAACATCCAAAGCACATACGCTCTCATAACAGAACACTTTCAAATGAGACTCCCTATAGCACAGTTCCAATCCACATCTGATATAATCATTCTAAAACCTAAACACTCGCCATGCTTCAGGAGCATTAGTGACAAGGTATATATATATATATTTATATAATATTTTAGGTTTTTTTCTGATGACGGGTGACATGTGTTGTTGTCGTTATCACTATATGGTAAATGATAACGAGATAGGTGGCTCTTAATTACCCAATGCAAATTGACATGTCATTGTAGAAGGTCGCAATCCGCGACTTACCCATGCAACTCTGCTCGTGTTTTTCATTGTTGAGTCCGAATGTGGCCCAAACGAATTTTCAACCCTTTCGTGAGGGCCGGGAATGTTTGAGTAATGACCAACGACCAGGCCAGGCAAACACGTAGTTTCGGCCGAATTTGTCGACAAGGTGAACGATCTGGTGAGAAGTGATCGGCGTGTCACAATGCGAATGTTGGCAGTTCTGGTAGGGGTCAGCTTTGGAACAGTGTAGACAATTGTGCACGCCAGGTTGGACTCTGAAAAAGCTCAGCCAACCCTAAAACAAACTTCGTTTGAGCCTAGCACTTTAACACCTGTTAGTGTTTTGAAGGTGTTGCTTTTTTGAACGGATCTTCTCCGATGACGGAAGTTACTGCCAACACTTCAAGCCAAAGACAAAGCGGGACAGCATGCAATGAAAGCATGCGTCGTCACCTCCTCCTGAAAAATGCAAAGCTGTGCCCTCAGCAGGCAAGGTAATGCTCACTGTCTTTTCGACGTCCGAGGTCCGATACTCATTCAATTCCTCGAGCACGGAAAAACCATTAACCGTGACGTATTCTCTGACGAAATTCCTCAGCCTACGTAACTTTATTAAGAGAAAACGGCCTGGGTCGTTTTCTCTTAATCAAAATAATGATAATAATAAGTCTGTTCGTCGCCTATTTCGATCGTACGTCAAAGGCGCTTGGAGGCAGAAGTGTGGGGAGGGAAGACGTCAGCACTGGAGGTGCTAGTTGACGCTCCCGGCTTCCCATGTGTTTCGGCCATGCAGTGTGTTCGTGACGTGCAACATAAATCACTACTGAAGTCAGGCCGACAGCCAGGCGTCGCGCCATACGAGTGGCGCGTTGATCGCCGGCTTCGGATAGGCAGATACAACTGCCACTGGGAGAACCATAACAACACTAACAACAACAACAACAGCTTCTTCTTCTACTAGGACCGCTGCTACTTCTTCACACCGGGGAGTTTGGGTAGTGACGACGGCTTACGATGACGGCCCACTCTAGGCCGGCCCGGCTAGAGGTTGTCCCAGACTCACTCTACCGCTATCATTGTAGCTACTACCGTCACAAACCACCTAAAGTGCACTAGTAACAGTTTTAGTAGTAGTAGTAGTAGTAGTAGTCGTAGTAGCGGTACTTATAGTAAGGGGCAAACGTAGGCAGCATTGGGCTACCCTGCTTTTCGGTGTTGAAGACGGCGGAGGGGAGGAGTTTGTCGAATCGGCGGGAGACACAAATCTAATCAGTGGGCAAAGAAGCTCGCCTGCATCGGCCGGCAGTCAGCCAGGCGAGGAGGCAACAAGGCAAGACGACTATCGTCGCTCTTCTCAGCGCGTCCCTCCGCTCTTCGCCGCCCCACGACGCAGACACAGACCAGGAGCCATACGAGCTGTTGGAGTAAGTAAGATCTTGTCGATCGTCTGCTCCTTTTCTTGACGGGTTAGCATATCAGCAGTGTAATGGCGCCTGCCAGATTTGTAGTCATTGTTGCCGTAGCTGTCCTCGGCATTGTGGCTCGGCCGTTTCACTCTGACGATCAAGTAAGATGTAGCTGCTTGCCTTTGCTGACGGCTGATAGGACAATAAGTATTTATTTGTAGAGATTTAGGGAGCGGATCTCGTTTCTGATTGATTGGCGCTTTTTACCGCGGCGAAAATGTCACTGGGGTTCAAATGAACTGTTGTTGTGGTACTCGCCCGGATGTTTGCTTCCGGGGTCTTGCTGTGTGTGTGGGAGAAATGCGATAGGCAGAAAAACTGCATCTTAAGCGTTAGATATTGTGCATCTTCAGTTTCTGCCACCATAATTAGTATGTGATTATTTCATAGAAACACAAAAATAGTGTGGGTATTGCCGTGGCTGAATAAAACGATCTAGATACGATTGTTTTGACGAACGTACAGTACGTGCAAGCTACTGCCTAAGAAAAATGCGACGAAACAAGTGCAAATCAACAGAGGTAACGAGGAACTGTGATATCCGTTCAGAGTTCTCAATTAAAATCAAGAGAAATATGAATTCATATTATAATGGCTATCGGTGATCCCTTGGTAGCATCGACGGCTTTAAAAAGCTGGGAAGCCGCCGCTATAATAGACTAAGGACTTGAGGGTATCGTGGAATCTATTAGCACTAGCATATAAAGGCAGGATACTTTTAGAATATAAAACTTGTTAGAATACTTTCGATTTCGTAAAGATATGCATTCTAAAGGCATGCATATATAAAGCATAAACGAAAGTATTCCCAATGTATTGGTAATCCTATCAACTTTTCTATCTGTAGATAATGTCAGGCAAACGTTTTTACCTGAAAAAAATACTTGCACATTGCATGAGCTAAAGTTGTAGTTTTCAAGTCGGCTAACTTTCTATGTAATGCCAGAATAATACCGAGTCGGAGTGGGAGAAATAAGGGTTTGGTGGGTTTTGTAAATCCCACAATAGGCACCCTAGCTGTTCGGGAAGCATGTGCATCAAGCATTGCCAAAACCTCCCAAAAAAGAAAGTCGTCAAACTGCCGTATCGAAGCAAAATGGCAGATATAAGACTGCCCAGATATATGACTCAATTATGAGACCCTCAAACCAGTTCCCACTGCGACGGTGTGAGGAATCCGTTGGAGAAGACACGAATTTGACACTGTTTGCAGATAAAATAACAACTGGTCGTAACTATGTATTGTTTCGTGTCGTTCTTGACTGCGTAAGACTGACGTTTAGCATTCAGTTAAGCTGTATTTAGTGTTCATGAAACTAATTGTAGTATACTCTTTAATAACTAAATCATTGCATAGCGGTCTGGGTAGTCAGTATAAAAGCGTTTTCCAGAAGCTACAAACGGTCCTTGAATCCGAAACGGACTAGACATTTCCAAACTTACTTAAAGCGCAACGAAACTATTTTTCCTCAACGTGGCTTTAGGACTGCTGCAGTATCTGTATGGAATAACCTGCATTTAAAAATCAGAAGTGCTAAGAATCTTCCTGAGTTCAAGATCATGTTGAAGAATTATCAGATATATTTATTGTGCTTGAACATGTCTCCATATTGAACGAGGCATTGTAGGACAATGCCTTCCTTTGACGCAAGCATTTATTACAAAGTGCTTTCCAGTACGATGCTAGCGTTATGTCCTAGTATAAATGTTCATGGCTTAGGGAGTTCATGTTACGTAGCCGCCGACTCCACAGAACTAGGTCGCGAACCGGATACTTAAAAAGGTCCTGATTGAGTAGCGTAGTCGCATAGACCCTACATAGAAATACATAGGTGTCTCCTGCGACACCGTATGTTTTGCCGCAGATTTTTTTGGTAACAGTGAACGCGGCCAAGTGTGGAATTACGGCGCTAGCGAGCTGCTTCTCCTATCGTCTTTTCTGAGAACCCTGCGTGTCCTGTCATGTTATTGGGAGCTTTACATTATTCAACCCCATTTTAACAATAATTTAATTTGTACGTACAGTGGCCGCATTTTTGAAAAAACGTTGCTCAATTTTGACTTAGGAGCCTCATAGTCTTTGCCTCAGGGAATCCTAACCTCCACCAGAATCGTCTCCGTCTTAATACGCGTTGCAAGAGTGAAGTGGGTAGTCGGTTTTAGCACTGGCTCTGAGAAGCACTGCTCTGGCGTCTGTGATTGATTGATTGAATGACACGGCAATTCATAGTGAAGGCCATTTTTGTTTGTAAGGCACGTTAGGTGTTATCGGTGGTCCCTATTAGAGTTGGTGATCTTTGCCTAGGCAACGGGTTTTGCTTCTGGAGCCGCTGGATATACGGTACGGCAAGTTATTTGAACCTCAGCTCATTCTTTTGATGTAATGTATCGTACTCTCTTTTTAATAAGCTTTGGCTCACGGCATCAAGAATTTCCGAATTTTCATATGCAGGTCAACGCCGGCATGTTTGTAAATTACTTGATTACCAACAGCCAAAGCAGATTCCTTCTGCAGTAAGCATTGGCAACTGTAAATAAAGTTTCGACGAGGCGGCGAGCTTACCGCTAACGCTAAATAATCAATAACTAAAACATGTTGGCAGGCTTAGAGACTTGGGCATACTATGTGTGCGAAGAAGTTTTTATGTTTACCATTTTAGGGACAAGTTTAAAAAACACTGAAAAGAAAACAGTAGGATTTAAAGAGAGCCACCAGGAACACTTAGCAGCATTGGCTTTGCCTA
This sequence comes from Dermanyssus gallinae, assembly GCA_003439945.1. Taxonomy (NCBI): domain Eukaryota; kingdom Metazoa; phylum Arthropoda; class Arachnida; order Mesostigmata; family Dermanyssidae; genus Dermanyssus; species Dermanyssus gallinae. The sequence goes on from QVRM01002761.1 coordinate 10,838, forward strand.
AGGTACAAGTCGCAGCGAGTGCTAAGGATGGTATTGCAAGCATCTGCAAAAAAACTGCAGTTCCATAGAGTCAAACGGGTTTTGTTGAATAAGAATAGTGAACCTGCATATCTCTGTGCGGAACTGTTTTGTGTACTTGCCTATAGGAACACTTCTATCTTCAAGCAATTTAAAGCACAATTCATGTTGCCAAAGATACATATAAATTGTTAAAGCCTACGATAATAAAATGACTGAATTAGAACTAGATTTTACATTTCGAAAGCTATAAAGACCTTCAGATGGAGAGATGCACGCTATATGGCAGTTTCTCCTTCTTTCACCACGTTCTACGTAAATCCGAACTCGTTTTTTCATGACGAGCTCACGGGAGCTCTTTACCGCTAGTACAACGTTCCACGACGCACTTATACTTCCATATTAATTTTCCGGCTTCCTTCGTGATTATAAGAATAATACAATATCAAACAGGCTAAACTTACACAAACTGTGGCAGCGCACTCCGAACTGTGCAGAAAGCCGTGTGAGCCTACATAACGCGGCTGTATTCCCCCGCCATTCAACGCATAAGATCTGGTATAATCACCCAAACAACTGAAATGAATTAGCATAATAATTTGTATGATTCTATTGAACTAATCAAGACTCTATTAAGTGCTCGCAGAAAACTGGCTAGAACTGTACCTAGAGGAGCAAGGGAAAGCTGCGCTAAATTAGATACCAAAGCCTTAGCTAAATTTAACTTAGAATTAAACGAGGCGTCATGGTGGACGCTGTGATATCTAATGATCTATGTAACAAGGCAAAAAGTAGAACTCGTGTGGGACCTACGCGCTAGTGATTTTTTCCGGCAAAGGCTCTCATCGAATACACAACGTGGTAACGCCACGGCGGTGCTTGGCACCTTGTCTAGGTGGTCGACGCCTGGCCTGGATCTAGGGCTGTCACGGTCATTCGGAGACAATTGTTTATACTCCGTTATGAGTTAAATAAACGTTACTTTTGTATAGAAGTAGTCAGCTGTTAACGACTGCTGTGTTGACGTGTTTTGTTGCGCTCCGCAAGGCTGTGGTTTTATTGATGGTTCTGTAGCGTTCACAAAGCGAAATTGTACCGTGACGGACAGAGTGCAGTTCCTAGAACTTCCTGGATATATTCCACAGTTTCTTACTGCCTAAGAAAACACAATTTTATAATTTCATAAGCGGACGTTCCACGCTCCAGAGCGACTGATCGATTACAGTTAAACAGAGTAGCAGCATCTAAGCACAACAGTGAAACCCGTGATGTGGCTGGTGATTATGGTGAACGTTCAAGAGTGTGAATAACTTTACTCCGTAAATAATTTTGACTACCACATAGGATCATTTTTAAATATAGATCAGGTAAGGGCCGGCCAGTCGCTAAAGTGCCCGCCTAAACGCTGCGGCTACAGTGGGTCAGCGGTTGAGTGGCGAACTACTGTGTGCAAGTCTCGGGTTCGAATCCCCGAGTTACGTTTTTTTTCTTAATATTTTTTTAGTATTATTATTGATTTATTTATTTTTTGCGGCCGCTAACACCGTAGCGGGCGCAAGATGCCGGTCGAACACTCTCCGCCGCTAAAACCGCGCGAGACTGGACTATCGGTTCAGTCGGGAACAACACCAGCCGACACGCGTGGGCCGGGCGACCGTACAGTTCGTGCGGGAGGAGAAAAACGCGCAGCGTCGAGCCCAATTCAACACGCGCGGGTGAAAGACGTGCGAGTATCGCAAGATGATCCGCCTGGTACAAGCGTGGATGCGAAAACTGAGGTTAGAGATGAACCTCAGATCCACGAGGATCAGCTTGACGACGCAGGATTCATCACAGTGGTTCGCGCTAGGAGGCTGCAGGCGCCGAAGATTGTAGTAGCAAGGCGGGAAGCAATAATATTCTCTGCTGACGAAGACAAGCTGCGGAATAATTTCAATGAAGTCTGCGAATGTATTGCCAGCCATGTCAAGGGGGGTATTGAAGAGACCCGTTTTACAAGGACTGGAGAGCTTGTCATTGTAATGGAGGCCGAAGAAGATAGAGGCACCCTGCTTTCGTTACAAGAGCTGGCTGGTGTTAAGGTATCTGCCAGGATAAGTGGAGCGCTCGTCTGTGAAGGGTAAAATATCTGGTGTATACCCTTCTATCTCAGAAGCAACCATACTAGCTGCACTCAAGTCGTCGGGAGTGACCGAGGTGGCTCGAGTTGAAACAAAAAACCCGAAGAATAACGTGATGTCCACGACAGAACATGTGATCTTAACTTTTACGGGCAACCATTTCCCGTCGGAAGTCCGCTTGGGTCTAAAGCAGCATGGAGTTGTGCTGTACCGAGCTCCAATGCAGTGGTTCAAGTGCTACAGTATGGATGACTTTGCCGCCGATTGTAAGGTTCTGAAGCCAAAGTGTAGGAGGTGTAGCTCCCTGGAACATCTTAGAAAGCTCGGGCCAGGTGTTGCCTATGTAATGGCGAACACGAGGTTACATGGGGTTCTTGCCCCGCTAGATTGAGTCGTATAGATATGTTAAAGCGAGTCTCGCGTAACTATATCGAGAAACAGCCGAACGCTGCAGCCGTGCCGCTTTGCGCCCCCGTCAAATACGTTCAAGCCTCTGAAAACTTCACGAAACGCAGTTGGTCGTCTGTTGTAAAGAACGGCATTAAAGTGGGTGACACCACCGCCACAAACCGAGAAGTCGACCCCGGAGCAAAGTCTACGAAGAAGGTGGCACCCTCAGCCGACATGGCTGCTGATCTAGTACAGGGGCTACTGGACAGAATCGTTCCTTGCATAATAGAAGCGATTCAGACAGCAGTCACCAGCGTTATTGAAAAGCTGCTTTCCTCCGTGTTCGCCAGAGTCTCTGTAGAAGAGAAAAGTGACAAGCCGACCAAAATTATCGACAGCACTCCCCTTGAAATCTCAATACGAGAATCCATAGATACATCTCTGCAACAAGCACTTCTCGCGTCGTCCTATAGGCTTGGTGCAGAGTTAACCAAGAGCGATAAACCTCGAGACGGATCGTGGCTGCCTTACACAACAATTACTGACGTCCTAGCATCAATGAAACCTCAATCTAGTCAAAACAAAAAGTCGACAATCAGATTCTTTCAGTGGAACTGTGAGTGTATCAAATCGGGTTTACGATTACTTTCCTTAACGGATTAATTCGACGTGTTAGTTATTAGCGAGACCTGGGCCGCCAAGCCCACAGTCATCCCCGATTGGCGTGTAGCGGAATGTCTAGGTACCCAGTCAGAAGGACCAGGTCGAACGAGTGGAGGAGTTGCTGTCATATATAATAGTAAACTTCCTGGAATTCATCCCTGCTACAGTGAAGACAACAGCGTAATCTTTACGGGAGACACAATAAACGTGATTGAAGCCTACTCTAGTCCATCGGAGGATACGGAAATTCTGCTGGAGAAACTAATAGCGTGTCTAGATATGGTAGACTTGCAGAAAATAACTGTACTCTGCGGTGATCTCAACTGTCCACTTAATAAGGCAAAGCACTCAAGAACAGCGTCACTGTTGAACGTACTGGCGTCTCGGAGCATGTGGGTTGTATCCTACAGCTGATGACTCGACATTTATCGCGCCGCAAAGACAATCGACAATAGATAAATTTGCTACAAATGCTGATCCGCGTAACGTGGAATATAGAGGAATACAACGGGATACCCTGGCGTATGGAGTGAAGTGGCATTTACCAGTTGCAATGAATATCTCACTTGGCCTGCAAACTTTCTACAGCAAGCGGCCTTCTCTGAGTCGTACCCTCGACATCACACGACTGAAAACCGTTGCTCGAAGTGTTCTTCCTGTTTCAGTCCTGATCGACGTAGAGTCATATGCTTGCAGGCTCCGTACCGTCATTACCGGTAGCACCCGGCCAAAACGAGCTCGTAGTAAGTGTGTACCATGGTACAATCAGCAGTGCCGCTCCTTCAAGCACTACATGGTGCAAGCATACATCCTAGCTCGTACACGCCCTGAGATGATGCCCCTTTACACTCAGCTAAGCTGCGCGTACAAGAAAGTGGTAAAGGAAGCTATAAAGGAGCATGAAGAGCGAAGTGAGTACAAGTTACTGGTCGAGGCAAACCAATCACCACACAAATGGTTGCGTGCCGATAGACGCGCCACTGCATGTCCAATCCAGCCTGAGAAGTTGCCGGTGCGGTAACCATTCCGAGCGATGCTTCTGTAGTATTTTCTGCATGAAGCAAGCGAATCCAGGAAGCTCGCCAGGCCCTGTCTCGCCCTTTTATCGACTCGGAGGTAACTGAAGCAATGGTAAAGGCGCCGCTGGGTAAGGCCCCCGGACCTGACCTAGTGGTAAACGAACATCTTCGACAGGCCACGTTGTTAGTGCCGTGTTTCACTGCTCTTTTCAATGAAGTGCTTAGAACATCCCAATTACCCGTGGAATGGAGGATTAGTCTTCTTAGTATCATTGCTAAGGAAGAGGGAGACCCGCTGGCTCCATCATCCTACCGAGGAATAACGAAAAAAAGCGTAATATATATGCTTCTGTCGGCCATCTTAACCCGTCGCCTGAAAGTATTTTTAGAAACTACCGGGGCACTTCCTGAGCAGCAACACGGATTCAGAAAAGGCAGATCAACAATGACTGCGTGCGCTGTGCTTCTAAACTCGGTGAATCGTACACTTCGTGTCAGGGGGAATTATCTATTCGTCGTGTTCGTGGACTTCAAGGCGGCCTTTGATACGGCCTCGCGAACGATCATCCTTGACAAGCTGGCACATAGTGGAGTCCCACTGAACATGCTAGAGCTTCTAAGAAGCATCTTGCAAGAAAAACTGGTAATAATAGACGATGGCGTTGCTGAGCACGCGCCGATCACTCAGACCACCGGTGTTGCTCAGGGTGATAACCTGAGCCCTCTGTTGTTCTCAATGTTGGTAAGCGTTCTCCCGGCGGAAATACATAGTCGGCATTCACAAGTGAAAACGCTTATGTATGCCGATGATTTAGTATTGCTCTCCTGAAGTCGCTTTCACTTGCAGCAGTCGCTCGTAACTCTACAGGGCTATGTAAACCGGAACAAATTGGAGATCAATGCGAGCAAGACAAAAGCGATGAAATTCCGACGAGGAGGAAGACTGGCCAAAAGCAATGAGCTCCGACTGAATTCAGAAATAGTCGAAATCGTTCCACACTTTCCCTACCTGGGGGTCGTGTTTTCTTCACGTGGCACAAGCTTCTCCAGGCATGTTGAACAAAGAGTCCGAAAAGGCCTACAATCCTTTTACAGTGTCAAGGACCCATGCAGACTGTCGATGGAAGTTGCTGTTAACCTGTTTAACCTGAAGATTGCACTCACAGCATCTTACGGTGTTTAGGTGATCTGGCCGTATCTCACGAGATCGAACCTAAGGGCGTTTGATCAACTCAAAGCCAGTTTTCTAAAGAAAGCATTGAACGTCCACCGCACTAGCCTGCATAGGTTAGTGTACTTACTGGCATTGTCGCCGTTATTCGTTGAGGACTTGCAGACGATGTCCAATCTGCCGAAGACGACGGTTTTTAGAGAACACGTCTTAGACTGGGAAAATAAAATGGCCGACATCGACCCGCTGTTTTATGAAACGAGAGCAATGACGTCGGATCCATCTGAAGATCTGTGCGCGCGAGAAGTTTCATAAAATCACGGCGGAGTGTATGTGTAAACTTTGTGGCTGCCCGTGTGATCTATATCACCTTCAGCGTTGTGAAAGAGTAATTCCGCTGTCTCAACTCTGGAAATGCGATGTCTATGATGTATATTCGTAAACCAATCATTAGCTAATAATACCTACTACTACTTTCGTAATACCACCTACTACTTAATAATACCACCTACTACTACTTTCGTATATTCGTTGTTTTCTCCAACACGAATTAAAGACATTTCTTTCAGAGCTACAGCGATGGTTCCTTCCATTCTTGGGGGAGCATAACAATAAGCTCGGACACAGAGGTTTAACAAGGTGACTTGCTTGGCCCGGCTCTTTTTATTATACGAACAAGTCACAAAATCGGAGTGCCACCAGCATATGGTATAGCGAGTATGCAATACATGTGATAAAGGAAGACCTTCCAGGAATAATAAAAGTCGACCCAGGCTCCCTAGGAATCATAGGCGCTTCTGTGGGCTCTGTGAAAATCCCACAAACACTTTCAGCTAAAAGGGACGCTCTATGTAGAGTCCCCTAATGAACTTAAGCTCGATCAGGCCAGTCAATACATAGTTGGAGAAGCCACACAAAGAACATTGATGTTGGATGTTCTTTCTCGTAATAAGAAGCCCTGTCGATTTGGCTTCAGTTTATTACGCGACAGCACTGAACGAGTTTGGTCCCCACGTCAACACTTTTGCTCAAAGACACTAGATGACCTAAAATCTTAAATAAAAGGGCAAACGGTGCAGTAACAGTAGCCATCTGCCCTCTTCCGTTAGATTAACACTTCAGACAACAAATATTGAAAGTCTTCCCTCTTCGAGATGGCATGCGCTGTTCTTAGCCGCGCAGGATAATTTTAGTGGGGGCTGGCTTAAGGCTCTGCTATTCCCACAGGTATCATGGTGGATCATTTTCCGCATGGTTGTCGCTCCATCTGCAAACATTTTTCTAGTGGGATGCGTAGAGCTAAAGTTGTGGCGGATGGCCTTCACTCGTTAGCTGCCCTAAAAGCTCTGATCGATATTTAAGGCATGCAGACATCATTCAACGAACGTTTAGCAAGGCGAAGCCGCCTGTTACCTTAGAGTCAAGAGGATTTGAGCTCGAAAACAATAAGAGACCTGAACTTACAATACTACTAGGTCTCGAGCGCTACAGTGTCTTGCGTCGCACCGCTCTCATATCTCTGCAGCAGATCCACTGCCGTTGGACGAGTTGAAGAACATGCTGAACGGAAAACGAAACGTAAATATTCTAGTCTAAAATTAAAAACATGTTTAAGGAGGTTGTTTTTAATTCTTAACCATCCTCCGTCACCTGCGGGTTTGGAACTCACCGTGAGGTATATCTTCAATGCACCGAGGGCCGGACATCTTGAGAGGGTTTCCCCAACAGTCCTTGTGGCAGGATGGCCGCTGATTCTCAGCGGTATGGTTTATCATCTATTCTCAATAAGCATCGCTCAAAGAAAATTCGATCAACAACAGGGATCGAACGAGCGACACCCCGGTAGATGACAACCATGACTAGCGCACGCCGCCACAAAATAGTCTAGTCTAGATAACAGGCACTATTTCATAGCAATGTCTTTAGTGATTCTCCGGCCAATTAGCTGAAGCACAGACATTTTTTTTCTCGTGATCCAGCAAGAAGAGAGGAAGGTGTAACGTTAGAAGGTAACCGGTAGAAAGAAGAATATACAGGGTGTGACTGAACAAATTTTATAGCGATACATAAAATTGTAGAGCTCGTTAAAGCAAATATTTTTTCCAATGGAACATGTGCTCTGAGAAGTCTTGTTTCGGAGTTACAGTGAAATTACTACAATTTGTGACACTGGTGTTTTTGCCCGACATAGGAGCACAAAATGTGCTGTTGCGAGACAACCAGTCTTCCTAGACAGAAACTAAGCACACCGTCGTGTTCATGATAAAATTCTGCTCAATCTGAAGAATATGCAAAGCCGGTCAGATGACGCGACATGGTCGCTTAGAAGAGAATTCGCCAAAAATAAAGTTCTTTATTAGCGTTCACGCCAAATACTTTAGAATCATAACCCTACGACCACCCACGTGTTCAAAGCTAACATATACAGCAAATGCGCATTTCATGACGATCATTTTGGTACCAAACGTATGGCAATGCGAGCTGTGGTTGCGGAGTAATTACGATTTTTCGGCGGGTTGTCCAGATTAAGTGCATGAAAAATGACGCGCTGCGGCTGTCGCGCGACACGTCGGCGGTAGTGAACGTCGCCACACAGTCATTTTTTACATGCACTTAATCTGGACATCCCGCCGAAAAATCGTAATTACTCCGCAACCACAGCTCGCATTGCCATACGTTTGGTACCAAAATGATCGTCATGAAATGCGCATTTGCTGTATATGTTAGCTTTGAACACGTGGGTGGTCGTATGGTTATGATTCTAAAGTATTTGGCGTGAACGCTAATAAACAACTTTATTTTTGGCGAATTCTCTTCTAAGCGACCATGTCGCGTCTTCTGACCGGCTTTGCATATTCTTCAGATTGAGCAGAATTTTATCACGAACACGACGGTGTGCTTAGTTTCTGTCTAGGAAGACTGGTTGTCTCGCAACAGCACATTTTGTGCTCCTATGTCGGGCAAAAACACCAGTGTCACAAATTGTAGTAATTTCACTGTAACTCCGAAACAAGACTTCTCAGAGCACATGTTCCATTGGAAAAAATATTTGCTTTAACGAGCTCTACAATTTTATGTATCGCTATAAAATTCGTTCAGTCACACCCTGTATAAAACGATTTCTGTCACTTGTCGTCTGTGGAGGCAACTCTACCTCTATCAATCGCTCTATGAGTTGATGAACACTACAGGCAGCACTTAATGAAAAACACGTTCAAACCTCACGTTTGTAACAATAGGTATAATAATAATTAATAACCACCTGCGTCTTCTTTCAACCTGTGTTGGAAATTATGTTGGTATGGTTTTCTGCAGGAATTTCGCTGAGAATTACGGCAACAATCTGCAAGCATCTGCAGAGTTCTTAGTTCCTTTTGTTTCTTGATATGATGTTCCACCTTCTCGCGCAACTGACTTCTATGCACTATGTTCCATGCAAATGTAATTTTATTTATAGTGGGCACTACCTATTTTTAGTATAACTGCCTATTCGTGCTCGTGTGGCGGAGTGGTCTCAGTTAGAATGGTTGATAAACCATGCTTTGGCCATGCTACCACAAGGACTGCTGAAGAAACCTTAGATATCTCAACATGTCCGGCCCTCGATGTATTGAAGACATGCCTTAGAATGAGTTCCAAGCCTGTGAGGGACGAACAATGGTCTAGAATTTAAAACAACCTCCTTAAAATGTTTTTATTTCTAGCTGAAAAATGTTTTTAATTCTAGTTCATTCGTATACGACTGATCTGGGTTTTGTAGGCACCGAAACGTTTGTAGAAAACAAGTAAATTTTTCAAGACTCTAGTTCACAAGAAGTATAGGAAGATTTATTGATCGTTTTATCAACTTTCAAACTTACTCGTAACGAAGTATTTATTTTCTTTACATTTGCATGGAGCATAGCACTTCCAAGACATAGCTTAAAGAAAATTCGACCAACATGGGGGAATGATCCCCGCCGATTACATTCAAGATGATAACCATGACTAACGCACTCGCCTCTACCAATACATCACCCGTACCACGCCATACGGCCACATACGCCTGTAAGGTTCTAACAACTTGCTAGGAAACAGCAGTTGCCTTAGTGGGCTCAATATTAACAACATCATTTCCTTACAATTTGCTACAACATATATCCACTTCACTTCCTAAACGTTTTTTACTGCAATCTGCAAGGTCAGTATGAGCATTACAAAATACAGAGAACAGTCAAATACAGAAAATTGGTGGAGAGCGTGCAAGACATTTTTGAAACGCCTGCAACTGAAGTAAACGCAGCATATTTAATTGCATATCGTACGCATAGTACAAACGCCTTGTATGATAATAAAGGCGCCTTTTATGTTTAAATTGGGCAATTTTATTTGATGACGCACACTAAAAAATCTTATGAATTACGACCGCTCAACGTTTTTGACAGACATCTGGCGCGGTAGTGGTTGGAGTAGTTGTGAGGTGTAAAAGTGGTGGCGGTGGCGTTGGCAGGATAAGACGTGTTCCGTGGCGCCCTCGGGATAGTATCGTACAAAATACCTAGTTGAATGCCGTGGAATAATAAGGTGAAGTGGCATCATGAGGTTGAAGTTCTGAAATGGCAATGGGTACCTTACTATATAGGCAACGGCCCGTTGTAGTCCTAAACAGATTCAAATAACAGGTTACGTCAAATAAAACTGTTCCGGGACACATCGCCTACGCAACAGTTTTATGTCAACTTTGGATCAAATCGCGCAAAAAGGATCAAATGGTGTAATTTGTTTGTCGCTCCTTTATCAAATGTTCTGCTTCAAATCTATTTTGCTAGCTTTGATATTATTTGTGGCTAGGGGAAGTTACCTGATTGCTTGTCTAGTGTAGACCTTATTGCTATGACGCCATTCTCTTAGCAAAACTCTCTTGGTTTCTCAGATCTCCTTCTTTTGATCGAACACACTTCGGTAACGCGCTTAGGTTCTATGCTAGGTCATCCCATAATGTTAATTTAGACCCCAGTGCTATTTGTAATTAACCATATTTCAATGAGAGTCCTGAATCTCTCCGTTAGAAAACACCGGAGAAGTCCTATTTAAAAACCGTTCAGAGTACTGTGAACCTCTAGTTTAGAAAAAGCTGAGACAGGTGGAGCAATGTGTGAAGGTATGATTACAAAAAATGTCTTGAATCGAGTTGCAAAAATTGTAGAAACAGATCGTCAGGCGTCCAGTGCTCACTGTACACGATTATATATTTCACTCGGACATTCCATCCACTGTTACTACATAAACAAGAGCCTGCAAAAGTGCAACAAATGCTTCCTAATCTCAGAGTTTATTTAAGCCCGTCCCTTCTGCCTCGCCGTATGAGCAATTTTGAGACACTGTGTTCAGTTTAGTTTGCACACATAGTCGTATCCAAAATATTCGTTTTCTCAACATATTGACACTCCAACTCTTCGCGGCATTCGCTTCTTTTTACAAGTTTATATTAGTTAACAGTTAGCACTGCAATATATATATATATATATATATATATATATAGCAATATATATATATATATATATATATATATATATATATATATATATATATATATATATATATATATAAAGTGCGTTGCAAAAAATTAGCAACTCATGTTTTTTTGTGATAATTTCGGCTTGATTTGTTTGAATGGCTTGAAATTTCAAGGGCATGATGTACATGACGAAACACGAGTATGGTGTTAATTTCGCTTCATACAAAAAAAATAAAAAAGTGTGAAAAAACAGTGTTGCAAAATATTAGCAACAATAACGCTTTACGGCGTATTCGATTCTTAGCAGGGCTGTATGACTTATTTGATACTACATATTCTATTTTAGAGACGGGTTTTTCATCCCTTCTTCTGAATCAAATCGTAAACTCGGTCTTTCATGGAGTTAATGAGCTGTTGTAAGTGCGAAAGTGGAATATTAGTCCATGCTTGCTGGACAGCTTCTTTGAGGTCCGACAAATTATCATATTCTCGACCATTGGCGTAAATCTGCTTCACCAAATGTCCCCAGAGATTTTCGATGGGATTCAGGTCTGGATTCAATGCCGGCCAGTCAAAAAGTGGCACTCCTTGTTCTTGAAAAAGGGCTATAGTGCTAGCCGAGGTATGAAACGTGGCGTTGTCTTGTTGAAAAACTGCCTCAGGTCCCCCAATTCTTCTGAAATGGGCTTCTAACTGGGAACCGACGATACGCTGGTACTTGTCGGAATTGTTTAGGCCTACAATCGCGACTAGACCAGACTTCCCATTATATCCAAACGCGCCCCAATATTTCACAGAGCCACCACCGGCCACATGTTTCGAGAACCATTTAGGTTCCTTCCGTAAATCGTGCCAATAGTATTGACAGCCGTCAGGGCCATCGAGATTAAATTCTTTTCATCCGAGAAGACGATGTTTTTCCACTCGTTATCCTAAGTTTGGTATCTATGCGAAAATTCACGCCGTGCGACAATGTGCTTCGGTTGCAGTCGCGGCATAAGCTTCCTTTTTGCGTATCGCACGTTTTTGTCAGAACTTAACACTCGGTACACTGTGGATCGGTGCACTGGCACTCCCAAAGTAGTCCTGATCCTGGAAGAAGACATTTGGTCATGAGTAGCCAACTGTATGATCCTACGCCGATCTCGAATAGTCAAAACTGGCTTACGCCCACTGTCAGATCTGCACCTTTGGTTCACTCCATGGTGTAAGAACCTGCTGATGGTGCTCTTGTGCCGTTCTAATCTGGTTGCTATAGCAGTTACTGTATGACCGAGCTCAGCATATGCCTTAATTCTTGTCTTTTCGTTATCCGAGAGATCCTTTGTACGACCCATGGTTTAAACATACGCTTCGCTGTTAGTTCGGCACAACGACTGAGCTGTAGAATATTTTGCAGCTATAGAATGATTGATTTATTCCTGACATTTGATCCCCGGGATCGAATATCAGCTGTAGCATCGACTTTCCTTTACAAACAAGAGCTGTGTTGTTAGCATGTTATTGTTGCTAATATTTTGCAACACTGTTTTTCACACTTTTTATTTTTTGTATGAACCGATTGAGAGATTGAGGAAATTAACAACATACTCGTATTTCGTCATGTTTATCATGCAAGGGCATGTCCTCAAAAAAAAAAACGTTGAAATAAATCAAGCCGAAATTATCACCAAAAAACATGAGTTGCTACTTTTTTGCAACGCACTTTATGTATACATAACGCACATATTTTGTTAACTTTAAACTATGTGCGTACGTTTGCCTTGCGTAGATACGGTATAACTTTAGCATGTTAAATTGTAATGTATTCTCATACAACTGTATATATACAATGCGATTCTAAAAATATAGATGTTTTAAGCTTTAAAGTAAAATTTAAAATCACACATAAATAAAATGATAGGCATAATAATTAAAGGGTAATAACAGAGTACGCAAATACAGCAAGACAGCAGTGGAGAATAATATGAACAACAGCAAGAACGACAACAACAATAAAGACGACTTCACAACAAAGATAACAGATAAATCAACGACGCGGAAAACGGTGGCACCAGCCATGCAACTATATTAACATAGAACAATAGATGCCCCAGACGTAAGTGTGCATATCAACCGTCCAAATTAGATCCTATTTGCTGGCGGTCGTTGTAGCGTTACGCATGGAATCCGTCGCGGGCACAGCACTGCTGTCCGACGCTAATTATTCGACCATCCGCTAAATATAATGGCGACGGCAAATATTCTAATTCAGCTGTATGATGATCTCCCCGGTGGATGGAGATTTTCGGCTCGAGACGTCGTTCTGCGTTGAGCGGAATTCAAGCTTTGCGCAGCACGTTGTCATGTCGCAAATTCAGATTTCTCTGTATAAGACATTCGTCCTGTCCCGCAGTTACTCTCGGGCGACCGGGTGTCTTAATCTAGTGTCGGGCACTAGTGCCGGCTTTGACGACAGTTCCCGTTGACAGTTGATCTGCAAACGTACTCCGTGTTCTTTCTCGCAGGGTTCCGGCACGAAGAAACCGAACTACAAGGCGGACGTACGCCGTCCAGCTGAGTAGCTATAATTGGAAATGCTAATTAGGGAAAATCGGGGCCTGTAGACTGGGCACTGGTTGAATGGACCAGTGTGTCCTGGCCTAGAGCTATCCCAGGCCGCGACTGCTGATGAGCTGTTCGTTTCCGGGACACGATTTGGAGCACGATTTGTCACAGAGATGTAGTGTCTGCCGGACAAGTCCTGCAAGACATAGGAAAGGGAATTCAGAGACGTGAGTTGGCTCAGAGCGGTAATTGCCCGATGTGCACTGTCGCGATATTTGCTGAACTAACCCTGGGTAGCCGGTCTCTAGATGGAAGTCGTAAACGACTCTCTAGAACTCGCTTGTCTAAACCGTTTTTTAAGTCTGTCCAAATTGTACGAGATGTCGACTTGACTATTATTTACTTTTACATTGAATTTTCTATTTGGGGCTTTATGGTCTGGTTTTCCAATTTTTGACGTAACTGGTAGCAGGGCAAGTAAGAAACACGTGTAAGCCGATTTTGCTTAGATCTATGTTTAAGTCTATGTCTATATTTTTGACTAAACTAGCGAAAGTACATAAATAATAGAAACATAAGATGCGATTATAACATTAACCATAAAATCAGTTATTAAATACTACGGATTAACGAATTCAGTAAAAATGTGTTCTCTGTAAGCAATCTATGGGGCCGCCAAGGATGAACCATTTTTGTCGCGGCGATGACTACCATCAAACACATACACTTAACCGACACATTCTTGTTTTCACGCATTTTCCGATATTGGTTAAGTTTACTCAAAACTTTTGGAAGACGCTGAAGATTACTACTTAATACTTTTGGTACGCGCAGAAGAATACTACTCAAAACTTTTGGAAGGCGCAGAAGAAAAGTCAAACGGATAGCACAGGTGCTTGGCTCCAAGTTACTCGTAAGAACCACCAGACATTGATCGCCGAGAACGTCATGAATATCTATATAAGTATAGCAACGTTGTTATTCGTTATAGCGTCGATGTCTTAACAAAGGCGCTTACAGGTATGCGTGTACCCACGTGTTTGTACCTACCGCTATTATTCTATTCACTGCGACATTTCTGGATAAATTATCTGGGAACGGTTCGCTTGTACTACGGACGCTGACGGTCATCAATATTTTGCCTCTTCCTTATTATATTAAGCCGCACCCATTTCGCGTGGAGGCTTCTACTCCGCGCAGGCCTTCATCCGTTGAGGTGCTAAAGCTAAGCATGCTTATATATATATATATATATATATATATATATATAGTTATCAGTTACATTTATAAGCATGCGAAATCGTTACAAGTGTAAGAAGGAGGGTAAAGTAAGAGCGAGGTAGAGAGAAAAAACGAGACGGACACATATGTATTATTTAACCCGTACGCTATTTGACGTTTCGTTGCCTTCTTGGCGGCCTCCTCAATCATGGAGTAGCAGCAGCAGTAGAAACACCACCGGGTGAGGAGGTCGAGGCAGGCGGGGCCAGCCGACAATTGGACGAAGGCAACTGAGCAGAACCGCCGTGGTCCTACCGGTAGCGACCAGGACAAGACAGACCCGTCCGACGACTGCGAACAACGGCGACATTCTCAAGTCGTCGTTCTCGCCACTCTCGTCATTATTATTTTCGTCTCCTTTCTCCATCTCCTCCTCATTCTGATTCTAGCAGTCTTTGCTGCCAGTTCCCGCTCCAGCGACGAGAAGAGCGTGACGAGTTGATTCGCTCGCAGGGTGCGAGTCTGTGCGCTGATGTGACTGACTGGATGTGAGCAGAGACGAAGAAGCTCCGAAGCCAGCCAAAGCAAACGGAAGACGAAGCGGAAGAAAGGCTGGTCGGCCGGATGGTCGACAAGCTACGGAGGCGCAAGGGGCGCCCGGTCGCCTGTCTGGGCCGGCCGGCCGAACGGAGCGCGAGCGAAACATATGGCGGTGCAGCAAAATCGGAAGTAGGTAGGGGGCGCTGCTCGCACCCCAGCACCCACACCACACAGCTACGACGACTACGCCAGGGAACCGTGGTAACGACGACAACGACCACTACGTGGCTGTGCAAAACAGCAGCAGCAACAACAACGTTGATGACGATGTGGACGCGTGTGGCTGGGGTAACGGCTGCTGCTGTATTGCGAGTGGTGATATTGATCGGGCCAATGGTATGGCGGGTTCAGCGGGTTCCGCCGCCGAACACAAGAGGTAAACTGCAGCAGCAGCTGGAGGAGAAACAGTACAACGAGAGAAGGACAAGCAGCAGTGGGACTGAGATCCCGTCGTTGTGTGGGAAAGGGCAGCCTTGTGTTATAGCTACTGTGTAGTGACTGTGCGAGTGGCCAGACGGGGTTGGGTTGGGTTGGCAACCCCGCCTGTTCCTATGCCCGCCTTTGGATGGCTGGGTGCTGGGCCCAACCACGCACACGGCGGGCCAGCAGGCGGAGCCCGAGCATATGTTTTCATTATGCCCCCCGGTCGGAAACAACACTAATCCGCTAGGCATGCCCTCCTATAGTTGGCATCCCATTCAAATGCAGGTAAACTTAAAAGTAGAAAAAAAAGAGCTGAACGACGAAGAATAAGATGATACTGATGATGATGATCATGATAACGATCCAACGAATGTGCTATGTGGTTTTGGTTATTTATTGAACCTGATACTATAAACACTTCTTCACTTCAGAGGCAAACTTAGCTTAATGGACATGTCCAGCTTATTTCTGCTCCAAGACCCTCTTGGTCCGGATAGAGTGTGCACGCTGGTTTTCTTCTTTCTAAACATATAGCTCCTACTAATTGGCATTTTTGCGAACCGTTGTTGCATTTAAATAGCATTTGCCATTTTGTCCCGATAAATGCTACACTTCACGCAGGCGGGGTTTATTAGCGCCTCAAAAGGGAGCTTGTAGTTTCTGGTACATAGCATACTTCCTCAGTGGCGGCGTGGTCTAGGGGATTAGTGCGCTAGTCATGGTTGTCATCTACCGGTCCCCGGTTCGATCCCTGTTGTTGATCGAATTTTCTTTGAGCAATCCTCATTGAGATTAGATGAATAACCATACCGCTGAGGGTCAGCGGCCATGCTGCCACAAGGACTGTTAGGGAAACCCTAGATATCTTAACATGTCCGGCTCTCGGTGCTTTGAAGATATACCTCAGGTTGAGTTCCAAGCCCGTAGGGGACGGAGGATAGTCTAGAATTAAAAACAACCTCCTTAAAAAATGTTTTTAATTCTAGCATACTTCCTCGGCACAGAGCCAATGCAGGCGGGCCTCAGGTATTTTTTTTAGATACGGCCGAAACCCGCGCTCCTTCTCGTGGCTCCTTCGGGCATCGAATGAGGCTTCGAGTCCGTCGAAGCTTACCGATTCCGTCTCTGCATCCTGCGTATTCGAGAGCACGAAATTGAAGTTTACCGGCTCTCCGAACGGTAATACAATATTCTCGTACGCATATTATTTTATAAACTTCTCCACCTGTACATGAGCAGGCAATTTTGCTGATATTATTTCTATTTTAGTTGAGAATGGCCCTCGGCCACTGACATTCGCCTATGAACTTGACTCTGATTATAACGGACATTTGCCCATGATCTTTACTTTCTGGAAGTAACGTATTGCACTTTGAGCCCCTTGAGCCGTATAAAACCTTTATTTCGCCCTCTTTATATTTCTTAATTTAGGATTAAGAGAAAAAGATGCAAACTTGCTCTACTTCTCTTTCTGGTATTTAAAACCAGGTGTGACACTAATGGGGAAATCAAGTTTTGATCACTACTTTAGGAAACCGGAGAACTCCGAATTGAAAGTAGCTTTTTCAAGGGAGTTTAGGGCTAAAAATACATTTACGTATGACTGAGTAAAAGTATACAGAGATCGACTGACCCCCTAACATGCTCACGCTTAGACAGTATGGGACTCTACTAAACAGCTACTAAACAGCAAGTCTTACCAGCAAGCCTCGGCGCTTGGCAAAAGTCGAGCCGTTGGCTCGAGGCAGTACCCAGTAACACATTACATATATGCACGACAGTGCCTACATATATGCACCCCCCTAAGATAACCCTCTGGCCTGCGGGATCTTTGACACAGAAGAGTAACTACGCACAGACGGCGGGGAAGCCTCGGAAGCTTTAAATCGTTATGTCCTGATTGTCAAGTCGCGTATGGCAAGCGACTCTTTTACGCTTTCCAACATTCTTCTTTTTCCGGCCTCCTCTTTTGCCTTAATAATTCATTGAATAGGTTTTGCAGGCGCGTCCCAGTTTTTAACCAACGTGAGCCTAGTTCTCCCAGCGTCTTCTTTCAGGGCATTCCTCGTCTGGTCTCGACCCATGTGCGTATCTCAGGACCGTATGTTCCGGAGAGTTCTCCTCGTCGCAATACAGACATTGCGTTGAGTCAGCCTTTCGCACCCGGTTTGAATAAACCTGGGAATCGACATGACCTGTGTCGTACTGATGGTGCAAAACCCCCGAATGATACGAAGGGCGCGGGTCCGCTGAATTTTCCTTAAGTCGTAGCGTTCGTGTCCGTTGTAGGCGACATCCAAACTGGCGAGTCAAAGAGGATGATGGACTCGGACACGGACATCAGTAGCCTCCGTTGGCTATCTCTGGGGCAGTGCGTGTTGGGCAACAGACGGGCAATGTCATTCGCTGCCTTTTGCGCCTTCGCGGCGCCTATTCTGACATGAGGGGTTCCCCGCAGCCCCCGGTCTAGATGTATACCCAGGTTTTTTTGGCGAATTCTTTAGCTCAATGTTTTCGCCGGAGTGTGTAAGCTTTAAAGAGCCGCATTGTTTTTTTCCTGATGAGTAGGATCCCCTCACTCTTCTGTGAGGGACGGGTGTAATAGGCTGGCACCTCTCATCAATGTATCAATATCTGTCAGCGCAGTATTGGCGTATGTCTACAGCTTCATCTTAGTCCTGGCTCTGACGGCAACAGAAAGATCATCCTCGTAGAATTACCCGCCGAGTAATTCTACTTCCGGTGGAAGATGCTGTTTAGGACGTCATCGTATGCCAGAATCCAAAGAAGTGGTCCAATGGCTGAACCTTGCGGCACTCTGGCAGTTAATTTCACCTTGGGGCGCCCGTTTGCTACCGTTCTTCTTCATGTAATCGGAACCTAACCGCATCAGATACGGTAGGACGTTCTTCCGCTGGAGCGTCTCTAGAACCACTTTCCACGGGGTGCTGTTGATCGCATTTTTTACATCTAGCAGCACACCCAGGAACAAATCCCCGGTCTTCCGGGCCGACTCCTTAATAAGTTCGGCATTTGCCTCTGCTTCATGGATGGCCAACAGAACAGACCTATGCTTTCAGAACCCAAACTGCATCGCTGATAACAGTTCGTGTTCCTCGTCAAAAGTTCTCAGCCGATTCTCCATGATGGCCTCGGCTCCTTTGACGAAATTGCCCCACAGGCAGATTGGGCGAGCTGAAAGTAGGTAGATTTTCTCAAATGTTTTAATGTCGACCAAGTGGAGAAGCCGTTAATTCATTCAGCAACCTCTTTCTATTAATCAGTCGTTTACTCCTTCTGAATTTACAAGCCGGCACTGAATAGTATGGCCAGGTGGGTCGACAGATGCTAACCAGGCATACTAGATAACTCAGAACGGAGTGCGTAAGTAAGTGACATTTACCCTAACAAAATAAAGTGTTGGTAAAAATAACTGTCGATGTGGCAGAGCATCATTATCACTGAGGGCCGCACCAATTTTTAATTACCTTTTTACCATTCCGATATGGACAGGCAAAGCGTCTCGAATTTCTGGTATACCACTGATAGTCAAGTATAGCCTACATGTCAAAGTCCGCATTATTCCATTGTTCTATATTGTTGTAACGACTACAGGAATCGCGGAGACTGTATGAGACCATACAATGATGTGGCAATAACTACTTTTAGCGCTATATATCGTCATGTTTTTATTTTTCAATGCCATGAGTTGTGTGCTGCGTGGGCTCATGTTATAGCTAAACATTATCGTCAGCTGAAGCGACTCATCCGGTCTTAATTGAACTAATCTTGCAAAAGAGTAAATTGGTGTAATTGTGGACGACTTCTAGCAAGATTTGAAAGCGAGTGCTTGTCCTTATTGTGTTTGTTTTGTTCACGCACGCTAGTTTTAAGTGATGTACGCAAGTGCTTCAAGGTTGATACAAATGTCGCACACTATGCATTAATTGTTATTATGTTCGTTACGTGAAAAAGGGCACTTTGAGCACTAAAGTGCCTGAGAACATAATCTCGTCAAAGTATCTGCAAAGCAATCGTCAAAGCAATCCTCTAACTAGCGATACTTATCAACCTAAGCGAAGCAAGCTCTCATATGAGTTTCCCAACTGGAAAATTTCTGATCCCTTTCGCCTTAAGAGACCTTACACGTAGCAGTACTCCGTATACGGTCGTATATACTACGCAATAGAGTGAAATCTTACTATGGGTTTACGGGTTACGGAGCAATTAAGCGCGTAACCACGCCACGGCCACACGGACAACAGGAAAGTGGAAATATTTCTCTTTTGCGTTTTAAACAGTGTATATTTTAATAAGCGATCTAAATATTATGGCTAAATTCCTTTAGGAAGGGAGTCCTGGCTCTCTCCCATACATCAGCACATTTTGACCACATTGTAGCGTATCGTCAAAGTCTTCCCAATACGTTGTCTTTACCGGATCTGTTTGCCTTATTGTAAAACTTTTTAACAAAGGTGGCGTTATTTGATTTGTGAAATATTAAATTACATGTTTTGGAGTTTTAGCGAGCCAACTACAAGCGTCAGCACTCGGACACATCGACTTTAGCAAAATTTATTAAAAAGCACAGAGTGTGTCGGTTCGTAATATTATCGTCTTTGGCACAGTTTATAATGAATCTCGTTTAGAGAATAGCGGGTGAGCCATGATATGACGTGTCTCCTGCAACGGGTGTTACGAGATATCCCTAGCCATTGTCGGTGATTTGTGTACTCTAGAGTCTAGGTCGAGTAGTTTAGTTTAAAAATTCAACTTGAACTCTTCCAGAGCTGGGGTCACGGCAAGTTTGGACCGCGTTGCTAGGTCTTATACTGGGGTTGTGTGGATACAATTAGGTTAACCAGGTAGTTCCTTACATTATTTGTAAGTCTAAAGCTGGCCTAGAGAATGCAGGCTCACGTTGCTATGCTTCTTGAGTTGGCATGCAGTGAGATTATCCCACACTACCTCGTTGCCGTCGAAGGCCACTGAGGGACTTTGTGATCGAGAAGATTGATCGAGAAGACAGTAATTCGATTCGTAATACTTGGCGCAAGGTCGCGAGCAGAATAACTGGCCGACCAATTTCTGGCATAGCTCCAAGTAACGTCAATTTGACTATGACATCAGCAGCTCTCAGATGTGTTTCGTTAGAAGCTCTTAAGCATACATTACTATGCTGAGCGACCGACTTTAAAGTATTCACGCAATCGTTTATTGCAAATGCTGTTATACTATATTCAAAACAAGATTGTGCGCAAACGCACCTACATATGGTGTAAAATCATTGGAGCTTCTAGGCGTGCTAAACTGTTTATGTTTATTAACATCTGATATAAAGTAATAGGAAGGGAGGTGCCGTCCTTTTTGGAAGCTACCTATAAGTCGGGCGTGAAATGTGTGAGTTGCGTCTATACAGCTAACAAATGAAAGCAAAGCACAATTAAAACACACGTTTGTAAGTGTGAGCAACCAGATCCATGTGCCGTGGAGCTTTCACGTGAGTTTATTTAATGACGCAGAGCTAGCACTGGCCCGTTGGAGTGCAATTAGCACCCTATATGAATAAATAACTATTAAAAGCGGTTCGGATTTAGTTATAATATTGTAGTGATGGCCATTGGAAGCCTAAACGTGGTTATAATGTATATATATACTCGTATATTTCCGTAAATTATTCTGAAGATACAACAATCGCTGTTTTCACGTTGACACAAGGTATAGTCGCAGAAAACACAGTTTTTTAAACCCTGCGCGTTTCCGCAGCCAATGCCAAGTAACGCGTTTGGTAAACGAGCCGTGTGTTCGCATTTGGACGTCCAAACGCACTGTGCACTTTTACGTAAAAGTATACGTGCATTTATTTATCAATTCATATTACAATATTGCGTAAGTGAACGTGTTAATTGTCAGCCTAAAACAGCCCTGGTCTGCACCATTCGTCAAGCGATTCCAAAGTTAAGATTGGACGTTGTAGCTTACATTTTTGCTCCCTAGAGGATACCTGCTCTAACTTTCTTCGCTGAAAGAGCTGTCCTACATGTTGTTAATGGGGAAGTCACCCAACGAGTCTCGACGCTGTTGCGGGCGTTACGCCAATATTTATTAGCGAAGGACGCCGCCAAAGCGAATAAGGAACAATGCAAAGTCGTTGTACACACACACACACACACACACACATATATATATATATAATCGTATGCTCAGGATTCGCTGCGAATTAGACATTACTTCGGCGTTGGCGTAGCCAATCGATGAACACTTGAATCGCTATGTCTCTGATCGTTTCTTGCTCATCGTGGCGGGTCGTGCGTAGGACGAGTATATCAGCTGCCGCATACCCTGATATTTGCAAACTGGTCAGACTCGGCTAACCTTCGCCAGTTTCCTTTGCTTTCCATTACCATAGCGAGCCGTAGGCGGCGGCGGGAGCGCTGCGCAGTTCCGTCTTCGATCGATGTTGCTGACGGTAGGACATACCGTGACCGCAGTCTGATCTACATATGAATCGACTGCCAGAGTGACTTCTATCGCTGCGTTTTCACCGGCGCTCATCGAAAGCGGGAGAGAACGAGAGAACGAGAGAGAGAGAGAGACTGCTAGGGGAAAAATGAAGAAAAGACAGAGTTGTCGTCTTGGACTTCGTCCGGCTGTCGTCGCTATTCTCCATATTGCCTGACGATTTGAGTCAGAGGAAAAGCAGGATACACTGGACCTGGGGGAGGAAAAACGGGTGATGACTATGATACGTGCGCTTCACTCGACAAACGCGAGGACGGATGCAGTCAAAGATTTCAACAACAGCAGCTGCAGAAGCAGCAGCAGCAACAACAGCAGCAACAACAACAACAACAACATGCTGTTGGGCAAACGCTTCACTGCTACGTTACTCTGACAAGCAGTGTAAGCCAAAGATAGACAGGCGCTTTTCCTCTGACAAGCACGGCGGGAGAAAGGCCGGAAAAAAAAGAGAAAGGCGCAGGCGAGACGCGGGCATGGACCAGAGGGTGAATCCGAGTCCGCCGAGTTGACGAGAACAAACCAAAGAAAAAGCCCGAATAAAGAACGAGCTGCTCGCTGCCGCCACAACCAACAGAAGAAAGGTCCATCGTCAAAACACGACGACACAAGCCAAATGGACAGCAAAGACGAGCAAAAGAAGATGTCCTACATTATGCGGTGCACACTGATCTGTGCATAGTAGACACAGCCCACATACGTGCCGGCATTCAAGCGTACATTTGTACAGAGCTACACCCGACGACACATGGGTACGCAGCGAGTGAGAGAGAAGACGTCTTCCAGCAACCAAATGGGAAACGTTCATGAACACAGTTCTTGGCAGTTTCGTCAAGGAGCAAGCGTCCGCTAACAGGAATAGAACGGCGTGCCTACTTAACTCTGTACCGATGTGTGGGTGCGCCGCTCTGCCCTCAGAGGGGCGCCGAGATGGTGACCTGATGGGTTGTGCAAGCATGTGGAGTTTGGTCGCTGACAACGGCAAGCGGTTGCTGTGCGACAGGCGCAATGTTGACTCTTTGGCAATGTGCGGCCTGTCGGCCGAAGTCGGACACAGTCAATAAGTCTGCAGGGCGTCCGACGGTACGGAGAGGACTTTGTGACAGGTGCACGTTTGATTCGAATTAGTTTGGTCAATTTCATCGGGCTTGAACTTAACATGCGTAGTGCCATTAATCCCATAGTATGACCTGTCTGCAGAAGGGTAAAACGTTCCGAGTTTACCGGTCAATTATTTAAAGTGAGGGTGCGATACGCCAAGTAGCTATTGTAGGCGCACTGTCATAATTCGCATGCATACAATAAAATAAACATCTATTGGTTTGACACATGGTGAAAATAACGGGGCGCCGTTGATTCTCCTCGGAATCTGCTTTTATATAATCGACGCGACCCTGTCGCGTAGCTGATACACAGCACATCGTTTAGAAGATTTGTAGGAACGAATTTACCTATTCTTGGTCATATACGACAAAAAGCGAGACCAAACAACGGCTTGGAAAGTAAACTGTTACTGTACTTTATGCATATAACGTCTAAGGGTGTTTTGTACTCACCCAGGTCCCAAATCTATTCCTACACACTTGTACTTCTCGCATTTTGCTTATGTCATCACTCTGTCTAATGTCAAGTTATTACTATTTCTATATATCTTCATTGTAAATGTATATGTTTGTATTTTTATAACATCTCAATGAGAAGTTGTTCTAGTTCCTGCAACAATATAATTTGTCGCCCGTATTGTTGCTGTTGACCTTGTTGATGTGATGCAAATATTGTTGCAGCCATGGTTGTTGTTGTTGTTGCTAGTTCTGCTCCTTCTGTTGTTGCTGTTGTTGTTGTAGCCGTCTTGTATGTTGGGTTATTCCCCATCGTGGTCGTCGCCATTTGTACCACGGATGTTCTCTGCGATGAAGAAGTGTCGTTGGTGGCTGCGGCTCCAGCAAGTCTGGCCCGCCCATTCGAAGCTGCCATGCCTTTTCGAAGTCTTCCCGGCGCCAGGGCTGTCGACGACGTGGCGCCCCCGCGCCGCCACCGCCGCAGCTGTCGCATCTGTCCTCCAATACGGGCCGCTCCGAGATCGGGCCCTTCTGTCGCGTCCGTTCAACGGGTCGTCCTTTCGGAACCACCAGTCGGCGTTAACAACATGCAGACACTTCAGATGCTTGCTTGCGTGCTCCATCTGTAGATTACATCCGCTTTCAGTCGCACGAAACATTCGCAGCGATTTGTCGTTGCAGGCGACCGCCTCGTCACGGCCACAGGCACCACTGTCATCACCACTATGGGCCGGTTCAGGAGCCGCCTCTAGAAGAAAAGAGGCTCGCTCCGGCAGCCATCTATGTCCGAGAATTGTATAAACACTGAGTTCGCCCTATATATATATATATATATATATATATATACATGGATCGTTTGATAGGTAAGTCATGTTAAAAATGTTTGCTTTTATTTCCTAATTTTTAAAACAATTAGAAATTGAAACACTACTGGCTTTAACGAGACCATGTCGAAAAGTGTTGTAATGCTATTTTGATCTTCTTGTTTGTACTTATTTACTATACTCACTGAATGGCCTGCGCATATATATATATATATATATATATATATATATATATAGATATATATATATATATATACAGGGTGTTACGTAAAAAGTTGTACTTCTTTCGAGTTTGATAGAGCTCGGCAAGAAAATAATTTTTCCCAATGGGCGGAAGCCAAGAAAACGTTTTGTTTAGGAGTGAGGATGAAATTTAGAAAAGGTCGTTATTCTGCCTTATTTTCTCCTACATAGTTGTACAAAATCTATGTTTGCGGGAGAACCAGTCAACGCATGAAGCAACCGATCATACCAGTGTGTTTGTGCATAACCTAAATGACACCTAACGCAAGCTAGCAAAAAGCAAATAGGTGGAATAAAAAAAAATCATAAACAGTCGATTTGTTGTTATAACTTACGTTGAAGTTTTCACGTGCAAAATCTAAAAATTTTGCCATTGCGCACAAATGACGAACACTCTCTGACGATAGCAAATTTAATGCCCATCATTTTCGTACCAAAGTGATGGTGCTGCGTTACGTAGTTGCTGAGAAACTAGGCTTTTTCGACAGCCATATCAAAAGCAAAGGCATGCATACTTCCTAGCATCTTGACCTGCTTTACCACAGAAACCACTTGCGCAAGTCCAGAAACACACCAGCATTTATTTATTATAAGAAGTGCTCGAAGTTCCGTCCGCCTACCACTAAACACGTTCTGTAGCGATTGCACAGGCTCTCTTGCACTCGTGTAAATATGTTAGGCATTGCCCTAACGGCGTCAGCAGCGTTGAATATACGGTCAACCAGATCTTCACGCGATTCAACGGGGGTTTCGTAGACAACACTCTTTAGGTAGCCCCACAAAAAAAAGTCGAGGCTTGTTAAATCGGGGGAGCGAGGTGGCCAAGCTATAGACCCGCCTCGGCCGATCCACCGATTCTTGAATGCTTCGTTTAGGTATTCTCGAACCGTAGCAGAGTTGTTCTCCCGCAAACATAGATTTTGTACAACTATGTAGGAGAAAATAAGGCAGAATAACGACTTTTCTAAATTTCATCCTCACTCCTAAACAAAACGTTTTCTTGGCTTCCGCCCATTGGGAAAAATTATTTTCTTGCCGAGCTCTATCAAACCTCGAAGAAGTACAACTTTTACGTAACACCCTGTATATATACATATATAGTGAGAACAAATGCATTTAAGCTGGAGGAGGACATGGTTTTGTTCACTTCGTTTAAACCTAGCGTTAGGTACATTTGTGCCCACAATGTAGTACAAGCATTTGTCACACATTTTGTCGTTTTGGCAACAGTGACAACCGTACTACGTTTCCGTCTGCCTGCGAAACTCGGTCAACACAAAAGCTAACTGACTGTGCTCTAGTTGTAACAGTTCTCAACCTTCGGATGTGTATCCAGTGTGTCTGGATAATCTTACATTTTCTCGATCATTACCACCCTAAGATCCCAACATTATTAGCAGCACCATCATTATCGTTTGCCCTCGTTCTCCAAGTATAGGGGGGGCGGCATTATGCGTTTATCCAAGAAGTGTAGGTATTGCTTGCGCGAAATCCCCGGAGTGAGCCAATGCTGTGGCGACGACAATAAAAGCAAAGACGACAACATCATTAATAAGGACAATTTGAACAACAACACTGGGGAAACGACTACGCGGTTTTTGCTAAGGGTAGAAAATGCATTTACATACACCCACAGATACTATGGCAGTTAGTATAGTTAGGTAGCAGTTAGGACTAAACAGAGTATATGACTTAATTCGACCCAAACGCACTAGCCACTAAACATCTATATCGGGTGCGATAATAGTATGCGCGTAGATGCAGGGAGGTCCCTTCTGCCTGAGTGCGCTCAATATCGTCGACCAGTTAGCGGTGTTGAACGCATTTCGGACGTCCAGTAGTATCAATAGTACGTAGTCTTGTGACTCGAGTGGTCGCCGCTGTTCTATCTGTATATATCTCGCTCCATCGGCATTTAGGCTGGAGCGGGCCCCTGCGGAATTCGTATTGGTTGTTTGACACGGTTTTGGTCTCCAGATCATCATTTAAGCGCTGAACGTGCAGTTTATCCGGTAGCTTGCTAATCGTGTCTGGTGGGCACATATATATATATATATATACTAAAATGTGCTAACCGCTCGGCCGCTCTTAAAATTTTCTCCGTTGTTGCTTCCGGGACCTTTTCGTGGTCAGCTAAGGTGCTGGTGTGAGCACGGGCCGGTTGTCGAGAAAACAGGTAGAGGACTATTCGGCGAGTTGCTTCTGCTGGGAAAAGACGACGGTGCTGCTCTGAGCTTGTCCGAGGTCACAACTCAATAGGAAGGGCCCCGCACGTCCACCTCCACTAGGTCTACCAAGACCTTCCAGGATTTCACCTTTGGCACGCTTCAGCGCGATCAGTCTTCGTCAGCGAAGTCGCTGCGAGTGGTAAAGATCCTCCGGGGCACTCAGCCCTGGAAGCGGCATCTGTCAGGGCGTCATCATTGTGATCTTGCCGTCGACGTCGCGCCAGCCAGGATCGTACGCCTGTCAATGTGCGGTTTACGCACGCGTCTGCAGTCTGCGCGGGCCGCCCGTATATCCGAGCCTGGGTCTTTCAGAACCAGGGCTTCGCAGGTCGCCATCCCATAACCCGACTACGCCTAGGGCTACGGTTACGACCCGTAACGTCGTCACAACCACCATCGCTGCGACTTTTATTACCACCACTAGAAGTGTCGACCAACGCCTCGCGATCAGTGGGCAAGTAGCGTAGTAGTGGTAGTGGTAGTAGTATTAGTAGCACTAGTGCATTTATCATTCGGTGCTCGCTCCCGTTCGTCGTCGCTTTTTTCGCGCTTCATGTGTCGCTGTTTGTGACCGGCTATGTATGAACCTTAGCCGGCCACCAACAGAGGCGGCGGCTAGAGCGCTGCCACTTTCTGTTAGCCGCTTCCTCTGATGAATGAGCCGATTCCCTTCCCGCCGGCCCAGCCTGGGCCCCCAGC
Organism: Dermanyssus gallinae; assembly: GCA_003439945.1. NCBI lineage: Eukaryota > Metazoa > Arthropoda > Arachnida > Mesostigmata > Dermanyssidae > Dermanyssus > Dermanyssus gallinae. The sequence goes on from QVRM01002761.1 coordinate 38,579, forward strand.
CGCGCTTCGTCGGTCAGCGGCTTCTGCTTCCATCGTAGACACGACCCTCGCCTTAACTCTGCTGCTATTGATACTGCGAAAGCATCAGCAGCAACAACACCATAATAATAATAATAACAACAACAGCTACTAGTACTACTGCTACTCTAACCCGGACTACTTTATTCGATCATCGCCGAGGCCCCTGCTCCAAACCGCTATTGCATGGAGAACAGCGGATGATGGTGAAGCTGCTTTCGCCTAGTGTGGCTGTCGTCTGGCGGCTGGGTGGCTGCAGCCACCGCCGGTAGGATCGTAGCTGCAGTTGTTGTTGTTGTTGTTGCTGTTATTATTGCTGGGTTGTTGTTGTTGCCGTCGTCTTTGTTGCTGCCGCCGTCGGCGGCGTCATAAATATGTAATGCAATGCTAATGCTATTCAGCTCAACAACTTGTCTCGGCTCTTTCTGTGCGTACCCTCCGTTGCCCCCTGTTGGTTGGTGGGTTGCCGGGTGTTCCCGTCGGGACGATGGTTGCGCTGCTCAGTGTGCGGTGTGCGTGAGGATCTGCGTTCTGTCTGCGGCGGGGCCTCTCTTTCCTCCAATATCACTTACAACAACCACTCTAGGTTTCTCCTTTCGCGTTTTCTCTCTCTTTCTCTCTCCCTTCATATAGCCGATGTTCTTTGGCGGGAAGTCTGTCCGCCGTCTTCAACAGTTTCTCTCTTCCCCCCGCCTCTTTCTCGCTAGGCTTCCGCCTCTCGTCATCGTCTTGCTGTTGTCGTGCATTGCGCTATTTCTTACTCTGCGAAGTAAAGAGACTGCTAAGGAACCCCAGCAAAGAATAAAGAAAAGACTAGATACAGCGGATGGGTGACAAACCCTAAAGAGGAGAAAAGCAGAGGGAAAGAGAGATAGAGAGAGAGGTGGGGGGGAGACGAGGATGGATTGGAAGGATGACCATTTCAAGCATCAGGAGTACGCGTGCTTCGTCCGGTGGGGTGCCCGGGCCCGGGGGGCGGGGCTATTGACGGCACTGCTGACGTTTGGTGGCCGCAGCTGACAAGAGTCCAAGACGTTTTGTGGTCGATATCGAGAGCATCTTTCCCGTCCGTCTTTTACCGCCGCCTGGCCATACGCGCGAAGTGATGCACAGAAGAGCAAAAAGAAAAACAAGAAACAGAAAAAAAAACGAAAATAAATTCCCTCCAAACTCGAGGAGAGGAACAAAGCGACTACGATGGCTGAATGGGTACGAGAACCGAAATTGACCGTCGATCTAACGCAGATGACGTTGGGGTCGTGGGAGGCAGGCCGTCGCAATCAATTTTTCATGTTGCCTGTTACTCGAACATCAAACCACTGTTGCAGCTGAGCAGCCAAGAGCAGTGACTTCTGGGAGTGGAAGGAGCAAACTGCTCGAACCCATTGCGACAAGCAGAAGAACAATGCAGCGTGCTCAAACAGTGTAGAGGTAAAACCGGCAAATGTTCAACAGGCGATCTGTATACGCCGCCATGGCGCCGATCGTAGCGACAACAACAATAGATAGTGGAATTATGTTAACATCGACGTATGCCTATACGTACGTTTGGTGACGCGTCTTAGCAATCACCTTGACAGGGCGACTTTTGTCGAGCTTCAATTTGTGGTTGGCGTACGTTTCAGTTCATTGACTATCTTTAGTACGTGCAGTAGTAAGGTAAAGTAGGCATTTTGAGGTTTAAGTTGAAATCAAATCGACTCGACTATTGGCGATGTGGTGCTTTTTCATTGAACCATTAACACAACTCTACAACAAAGTCTAAAGTGACAGCTATCTGCTCCCTTCTACACCACAACCAGCGAGTAAATACTGGCGTCACAATTAGTAGTAGTCCAAGTAGCTTCACATATTGTGTCACACTGGGAGCTATATAAGCCATATAACTTCTAGAATTGTGTCGCAGGAAAATAAGTCATTATAGATAACGGTGGTGCTAAATATTGCCCGATTACGTAGACAGTGTGAGCCTGGATGGTAATCTCAGGTCCATAACTTGCTCTCGATGTCGGTATGCGACCCCCGAGGGAAGAAATACTTGTGGGTGCCTATGTATTGTTACTATACTCTATATTTACAGCAGTCGTTTACAATTTTGCAGCATTATGCTGATTGGAACACCTTCCTCTGATCTGGGCATATAGTTTTAGATTGTCCGCATGCATTTTGCATGTTATGTTTAGGTTGCCCAGGCACCCAAGGTCCTGAACGAAGATTCTATTCATAAGTGGGTCCAATCAGGAACCTTGAGGAACCTAAGAAGGGCATGGGAAGCGCTCCGAGACCGAGTCACTGACTTTCTCGGCGAAAGTGCAATCTGTGAGGTATGAGTGGCACTGAGCCAAAATCTGAGGCCAATTATCAAGCGCCGCCATTTTAGATAAGATATTAGTTTGATTTGCCCTGTCGAATACTTGCCAAAAAACTCGCTAAACCAATTATCTCATTAGCCGTTGTTTATTGATTTCAATTAACATTAAAAAATATAAAGCAACAAATTCAGCCATAAAATAAGCCTTAACTGACGATTTGCTAAAATCGACGCGGTGATCGATTGGGAACATCACGAGACTGTACGTCCCACCGGAACGTTCTTTACAATAAGCACCTAAATATTTTGTAGCTGTGACAACTAAAGCCCAATTGCTAGATTCGTAGTCTTTGGTTTCCGCATGAAGGTCTTTGTACAAGACAAGCTCTATGAGATATATTTAGAATGCTTGTGCGAGCGATAACGTGACCTATGCAATTTCCGACGATGTGAGAGAGCAATAATTCCATTGTCCGAACATTGGAAGTTGTGATAGACTCGAGTCATAACGTAACTAAAATTAACTGCACGTATATGGAACGTAGTATTCGCACTACGGAAAAAACGCATCTGCAAGAAGCGTTTGTCATATAACAAAGGCCGTACGGTTCGTTTTTATTATGCTTGAATAGATAAATAGTTAAAACTAGGAAGAAACAAGAATCCAAGCTTAGAGTCAACTCTTTTCCTGTTATCATGTATTGAACACTGTTATTGT